>JAYESA010000055.1:300000-759915 GCA_036927795.1 Iris macrosiphon | reverse complement strand
GCTTTGATTCCCGTGCCCCGCTCGACCAAACCTGACCCCGTCTTCACCGGTATGTTCATGACCTAACCCCCTTCAATATCTGTACATTAGTTTACCTCGAACAACGCGTAAATCTAGGCGAAAACAGCAACCAAGTTGGCAAAAAAGTACAACTTTTGGGATCGCAGAAAACTGGGTAACTAACTATGTTTACGGATTCGTATCTCCCACCACAGAGATCCGAATTCGGTTTTTCTTTTTGGTATGCGAAGACCACCTAAACTAGTTTATTTCCTGTCAAATACAATAATTTATTAACTGCTGTATGTTAAATTAAATCAGTTAGAAAACCCGAAAACCTGCTTTTTCTATCTTCCTAAAAATTTACGATACGGAGCACGCCCCGCCAAACGGGACTGCCCCATCGTGTACCAAGTGTACCAAAATGTGCGTACAGTATACCCAGACGTGTGGGCTTTCGCAGAAACTGATTTGGACGCGTGTGCGCGTCGGAATCAGCCCGTATCCGCAGAAATTCCCCATGTCGTGACTTTTGCAAAACACCGCACCAATTAGTGCATGCTCGTCAGAATGTGATGAAACTTGTGCCACTGGACTCGTGATATCGCTCGGGTCCTGTGACCCAATTTTCACACAATTCTGAGATAGTTGACTAAGTCGCCTATTGGCGGGCCCCACGGTTGACTTTTTGGGCAAAATTGTGTTCGGTTTACCGGAATCCACAATTGGACATACCGTTGAGTTCGTACTGACTTTTAGCGTTCGTTTGACCTATAATTTGTCCCATTTAGAGACCGTTATCCTTTGCACGCTTTTCGGTGCAAAGTGGGCCACACGTTGACCCCACTTTGACCCAAAATTATCGTTTTGTCCCTGTGTCCAAATTGGACGAAATGGTAGTGATTTATAGCTATCTCGCTAATTTAGGAAACGTTGGTGATGTCTATTTCAGCATCCGGAGACATTTGTTCAGAGCCATTGGTTTCTGATCCCTTGTCCTTGACATTTGGACGCTTATACTATACAGATTTTTTGCCAGGCAAGTATACCTTGCCATTGTACTTTGTTTACATTCCATATGATGCATGCATATTTTATTTCTGCTTATTTAGTTCATTTATTTTGACTGTTATATAAACTGCGCGTCCGAGGAAACTTGGGTGCAACGACGGTGTCGTCGTGTTCTGTTTTTATTTATATATATGCATTGGACCTACTTTATGAGACCACCCCATTATCATGAGGCATTTTATGTTTCATTGGCCATGACACTATTCTTATACGAGGGTGAGTCAAATGTAGAATATGGACTTGCGTACTCGGCTGGCCACTGGTACGTATAGGTCGTGCGACGGATAGGGATAACTGCCGATAGAAACTTTGTATGCTAGTAGACCTGGCGGTTATTAGAGGTATTATCGTGTCATGGATGTGACATGCTTAGAGCATAGGGTAGGGGGAACAACAAGTAAAGCATTTGGGCTCCTTTGCACTTTTCTTTTGTTCGCCCGGATGCTCCGCTGGAGCGACGGGTGGTGATGACCCCATATGTTACTGGCAGCCTCTGCCGTTTAAAAGACGACATGCTTTTAGGCCCCTGGATCTCCAAGAGAACCATGCCAATCCCATTTATGGCCAGATAGCCCACGTGTTGGAAAGTTATTCTCAAACTGCATCCACTTAGACGGTTAGGCGACCCCATTGGATGTTTATATTTCAGTACTTTATTGGCATGTTTATATGTATCTTGTTACATCCCTCTGAGGACCTGGTACCTTTCCAGATATAGATGAGCAGGAGTATCCACAGGAGTATGGACCTGGACCTGACGCTACTTATCAGAATGATGAGGTCTTACCTTCGGAGTATCTTTGATCCATTTCAGCTATTAGAGATTTTGTTGCTATTCTTTTAGAGACATTTATTCTTATACTAGAGTTGATTCTCTTCGCTCTTTAGTAGTTTTAGTATAGTGGATTTACAGTGGATTTGTTTCCATCCGACTATCATACTTGATACTCATCTTTGATAATCAGTTATTATTTCCATTTATTTATCTTTTTGTACTGTGGATGAGATATAGATTGCGTGTGACTTATTGAGATAGTATATTACTACTGGTAGATTGGATATTCATGTACAGCATACGTGTGTATATGGTTTCCATATATTGGAGCTCGTATACATAAGACTGGCGTGTTACGTATCCTAGTCCTACGTATTTGGGACTGGGGCATGACATATTTTTGTGGTGGTCCATGCAGGTCAAGAATATATTGTCTCGGTTACGTAACTGTACCGAACAAGCCTGCGTATAGGAATAGAGTATAGGGTCTCATTCACTCTTGACTGAAACTCGTCTTCCTTTCAACTATCCTATTTAATGCTTACATCCTGTTTGATTCCTGTACTTCTTCTAATCATTTCGTACATCACCTGCAGAGAGATGGATACGCAAAATGGATGTACTGCCGCCGATGGCGACACACCTTCAGGAGTCAACGGTCAGACTCAAGGAGGGACTTCAACGATTCGTAGATTTTCGGGGCCAGATGGACAGACTCACAATCCAGTTCCATCTGATCTTCCCGCTTCACCTAATGGGAACCTTCCAGCTTCATCAGCACCGCAGGATGGCCAGACACAACTGTTCCAATTCTTTCAGATGATAATGCAGGAACAGAGACAACAGGCCGCCATACTAGCTACAGAGCAGAGGCAGCAAGCAGCAGAGCAGAGGCAATAATTTATGCCAGCACTTGAGAGGATGGCTGCACAGGCTACTGTACCAGCTCAAGCACTAGTTCCAGTACCTCGAGCTAGAGTTAGTTCAGTAAAGGACTTTATATAGATGGGTCCCAAGCCGTACTAAGGCACTAAGAGCCCAGAGGAGACTACAAATTAGATCTCCCACACCCAGAAGCTATTGGAATCATCGCAGTTACCTACACACCTATGGATGACAGGTGTAAGGATGCTTCTAGTTGGTAATGCCCCTCACTGGTGGGAATTAATGGAGCGCCTGTTGGGTACATACCAGACTTGGAAGCAATTCTTGGAGTGCTTTGAGAGGAAGTACTTCCTGGACACCGTGAGAGATGCATTGTACGATCAGTTTCTTCACTTGGAGCAGGGGAACAGAACAGTTGACGAATATGATGCCGATTTTAGTCGCCTCAGTAAATATGGCTCTGCCCTGATACCGGATGACTTGGCCAAGGCTAAGAGATTTTATCGCAGACTGACTCAGGAGCTCCAATACTATACTAGCTCACACTCCCGGATCTCTCATGCCGAGTTACTGACAGAAGCCAGATTGCAAGAGACCATCAGCAGAGGAAAAGGAGGTCAGCTGGACACAACAAGGACCAGCAAGGACGCAACAAGGAGGACCTATCAGACGTCCTTTGGCTCAGCAATAACAGTACCAGCACAGAGCAGAACCGTACCCGATTTCGGAGAAGCCCCAATGTACTTATTGTGGGAGACGCGAATATATTATGAAAGACTGTCGAACTCGCTTAGGACAATGTATGAGATATGGTTTTGGACATCATATGGTGAGAGACTGTCCAATGCAGCAGACATTGACACTACCACCACCAGCACAGAGGCTACCGCTTCCAGCACCGAAGCCAGCTCAACAGATGGCTAGACCAGGAGTACCTCGACCCCCAGCAGCAGGAGGATTTCAGCGAAGACTACCGTTACCTACCCAGGAGGATCAGTTCACGAGGGCCAGACATGGATAACCACAGAGGAATGGGCAATCTTTTGTATTAGAAGTGGATGACATGGATCAGGAGATTGATGTCATAGCAGGTATTACTCTTGCTTTTACTTTTCCTGCTGTGACATTGTTTGATACGGGAGCCACCCACTCATTCATATCATCTAGTTTTATTGCCAAACACAACATTGCCTCTACACCTTTACCTAGTTGTGTTAGAATTTTTACCGGAGGAGGAGTGGTACCTGTTAGTCAAATTTGTAGATCGTGTCCTATAGTGATACATGGCAGAGAGATGAACGTCCGACTCTTAGTCCTTCATATGCCAACTTTTGATATTGTGCTTGGAATGGACTGGCTAAGCAAGTACCACGCTTTCTTCGATTGTTTTGGAGGAATCATTCTTTTTAAGGTACCAGGCCAGCCTGAACTTGAGTTTGCAAGAGGATCCACAGAAATCCTTGATGGTATGCAGCTCGCAATGGACGATGTTGTCTATCACCCCATTATTTCATAATTTCAAGACATCTTTCCAGAGGAATTGCAGGACTACCCCCAGACAGAGACGTAGAGTTTTCAATTGAATTAGCACCGGGAGCAGCATCCATAGCATCACATGTTTACAGACTGACGAAGAAGGAGATGGATGAACTGAAGGCACAGTTGAAAGAACTAGAGGAGAAACGTTTCATCCGACCGAGTGCATCACCCTGGGGAGCACCAGTGTTGTTTGTACCAAAGAAGGATGGGTCAGTGCATATGTGCATTGACTATAGAGCCTTAAATGTAGTAACGGTGAAGAATAAATACCCATTGCCACACATTGATGCTTATTTGATCATCTCAGTGGAGCCAAGGTATTCTCGAAGATAGATTTGAGATCGGGATATCACCAGTTGAAGGTACGGAAGCAGGACATTCCGAAGACCGTATTCAGAACAAGGTATGGACACTACGAGTTTCTGGTCACGCCATTTGGATTGACCAATGCTCCAGCTATCTTTATGGACTTAATGAATCGAGTCTTCCACCAGTTTTTGGACCAGTTCATGGTCGTCTTCATAGATAATATACTTGTCTATTCGAAGAGCCATGAGGAGCACGAGAAGCACCTGCAGATTATTCTAGAGACCTTGAGGAGAGAGCAGTTATATGCGAAGCTCAGTAAATATGAGTTCTTCTTGGACAGAGTTTCATTTCTTGGGTATGTCGTTACAGGAGATGGTATTTCTGTTGATCCAGAAAAGATCCCGGCAGTTGAGACATGGCATGTTCATAAATCAGCATCTGAGGTGAGAAGTTTCCTTGGACTTGCGGGATATTATCGACGGTTCGTGGAGAACTTCTCAAGGATAGCAGCACCTATGACTCGTTTGACTTGCAAGGACCAAGAGTTCATATGGACCGATGAGTGTCAAGCCACCTTTGAAGAGTTGAATAAGCGACTGACTACAGCACCAATATTGACTATTCCATCAGGATCAGGAGGTTATGTGATCTATAGTGACACATCAGGGAAAGGCTTGGGATGCGTATTGATGCAGCATGGCAAGGTGATTGCATATGCATCTAGACAGCTACGAGTACATGAGAAGAATTATCCAACTCATGACTTGGAACTTGCAGCCGTTGTATTTGCTCTGAAGCTATGGAGACAATACTTATATGGAGAATGAGTGGAAATTTATACAGACCACAAAAGCCTCAAGTACGTCTTCACGCAGAAGGAGTTAAATATGAGGCAACGTCGATGGCTTGAGTTGATAAAAGATTTCGAGATAGAGCTACATTATCACCTGGGCAAGGCTAACGTGGTAGCAGACGCGTTAAGCCGGAACTAGCAGCTTACTTCTTGACAACACAGAGAGAATTATTGGAGGACTTGCAAGAGCTTGGCATTGAAGTGATATTACCCGGAGCAGATGGGATATTAGCCAATTTGTAAGTACAATCATCATTAGTAGAGAGGATCAAGACAACTTTGCCTACAGATGCCAGGTTCAGGAGATTGAAGGAAAGGACAGAGGCCAAAGAGCAGACATGATTGCGCATTCATGAAGATGGAATATTACGATGTGGTGATCGTCTATATATTCCCAATGGAGAGATTCAACAAGAGCTGATGACAGAAGCTCATAGTTCGATATATTCTATTCATCCTGGAGGCACCAAAATGTATCGTGACTTACGACAGCACTTTTGGTGGCATAGAATGAAAAGAGAGATAGCTCGCTTTGTAGCTAAATGTCTAGTATGTCAACAAGTAAAGGCGGAGCACCAGAGAATAGCAGGATTATTGTAACCACTTCCGATTCTAGAGTGGAAGTGGGAGCACATCATTATGGACTTTGTCACGGGATTTCCTAATAGTCCAAGTGGGAGAGATACAGTATGGGTAATAGTAGATCGACTCACCAAGTCAGCCAATTTCTTACCTTTTAGAGTTGGCCAGTCTACAGAAGTTTTGGCTGACTTATACATGAGGCAGATCATGAGATTGTACGGCATACCAGTCAGCATTGTATCAGACAGGGATTTGCGTTTCACATCGTACTTTTGGAGGAGCATGCATGAGAGTCTTGGAACTCGTCTGAAGTTCAGTACATCTTATCACCCGCAGACAGATGGGCAGTCAGAGCGTACTATTCAAACATTGGAGGATATGCTGAGGGCTTGTATGTTAGACTTTGGAGGATCATATGAGGACCACCTACACCTTGTGGAGTTTTCTTACAATAATAGCTATCAGGCGAGCATCCAGATGGCTCCATTTGAAGCATTGTATGGAAGAAAGTGTAGGTCTCCCGTGTGTTGGAGTGACGTGGGAGAACGTCAGATTCTGGGACCAGAGTTGGTGGTCAACACCGTTGAGACAGTGAAGAAGATACAAGGACACTTTTGAGCAGCGCAAGACAGGAAGAAGCAGTGGGCATACCTTCATCGTCGTCCCTTGGAGTTCAAAGAGGGCGACCATGTCTTCTTGAGGATATTACCTACCAGAGGCACCATTCGATTTGGAGGGTGCGACAAGTTGAGTCCAAGGTACATTGGACCATTTGACGTGCTAGAGAGAGTGGGAGAAGTGGCATATCGACTTGTGCTACCACCTTCACTTGAGGGAGTACATGACGTATTTCATGAGTTGCAGCTCAGACGATATATGGCAGACAACAGTCATGTTCTCGATCATTCGGAGATCACCATTGGGCCGAGATTGTCATACCAAGAGCAACCAGTCTATTTTGCGTGGCATGGAAGCATGGCGCGCCAGGCGAGAGAAAGTGTTGAGGAACCAGTCTATTTTGCGTGGCATGGAAGCATGGCGCGCCAGGCGAATCAACTTGGGAGCACGAGGACGACATGCGCAAACGTTTTTCGAACCTATTCGTAGACCAACGTATGAAATTACTTTGTTAATTTATATCTTATACCATCATTGACTTTCTATCGTGGCTTAGTTTTAATTTCGAGGACGAAATTTTTATAAGTTGGGTAGAATATAAAACCCCTAATTCTAAAAACCCTATTTACCTTTTTAATTAATTATTTAATTAATTTGTAGTAATTATGAGCTAATTAGAGAAAATAGAATTTATTGGATTTTTATTTTAGGAGATGGTGCATTTAGGGGATTTATGGAGCAATTATAAATTTTCCCTAATTTATTCCATGTAGGAGACCATGTGGACAGCAGATAGATTTATGATATGCACTATTATAATTTCTAGAATTTATATATATATATATATATATAGTTTATTCTAAAAGGATTAGAAATTTAATTAGAAAGAAAAGAAAAGAAAATGGATTTAAAATCCTTAATGGATCTAAACCCATACCATATTTACTACCCAAACCCACCTTAAACCCAAACCCGCAATTCCTAAACCACTACCCGTTAACTCCTAAACCTACCCGCTAATAAGAACAAGCAACAGCAACAGCAACAGCAACAGCAGCAGGGTTTTTCAACCCCGCGCAAGGACGAGAACACCCCCCCCCCCGCGGTATATATATATACGTATATATATATCTCTTTCACAAAACCCTAAACCTATATCTCCTTCCCTCCCAACCATCTCGACCAGACCCTGACCGCGCCTCTAAGAGCCAGCCCCGACGTCGACCAGAGCCGCCCCGCGAACCCCGCGTCACCGTTCGAGCAACCCCGCGACAGCAGATTGGAACATCAACTTACCTGTGTTCATGCTTCGATTCTCGTGCCCCCGCTCGACCAAACTCGACCACGTCTTCACCGGTATGTTCATAACCTAACCCCCTTCAATATCTGTACATTAGTTTACCTCAAAAAGCGCGTAAACCTAGGCGAAAACAACAACCAAGTTGGCAAAAAAAATTTAGGATCGCAGAAAACTGCGGTAACTACCTATGTTCACGGATTCGTATCTCCCACCACAGAGATCCGAATTTAGTTTTTCTTTTTTGTATGCGAAGACCACCTAACCTAGTTTATTTTCTATTAAATACAATAATTTATTAACTGATGTATGTTAAATTAAATCAGTTAGAAAACCCCGAAAACCTGCTTTTTCCATCTTCCTAAAAATTTGTGATATGGAGCGCGCCCCGCCAAACGGGACCGCCCCGTCGTGTACCAAATGTACCAAAAGGTGCGCACAGTATACCCAGACGTATGGGCTTTCACAAAAACTGATTTGGATGTGTGTGCGCGTCTGAATCAGCCCGTATCCGCAGAAATTCCCCATATCGTGACTTTTGTAAAATCCCGCGCCAATTAGTGCACGCTTGTCAGAATGCGGCGAAACTTGCTTCACTGGACTCGTGGTATCGCGCTGGTCCAGTGACCCAATTTTTACGCAATTCTAAGACAGTTGACCAAGTCGCTTATTGGCGGGCACCACGGTTCACTTTTTGGGCAAAATTGTGTTCGGCTCACCGGAATCCACAATTGGACATACCGTTGAGTTTGTATTGATTTTTAGAATTTGTTTGACCTATAATTTATCTCATTTAGAGACCGTTATCCTTGGCACGCTTTTCGGTGCAAAGTGGGCCACACGTGGACCCCACTTTGACCCAAAATTACCGTTTTGCTCCTGTGTCCAAATTGGACGAAAAAATTGTGATTTCTAGCTATCTCGCTGATTCCGGAAACGTTGGTGATGTCTATTTCAGCATCCAGAGACGTTTGTTCGGAGCCATTGGTTTTTGATCCCGTGTCCTTGACATTTGGATGCTTACACTATACAGATTTCTTGCCAGGCAAGTATACCTTGCCATTGCACTTTGTTTCCATTCCATATGATGCATGCATATTTTATTTCTGCTTATTTAGTTCATTTATTTTAACTGTTATATAAACTGCGCGTCCGAGGAAACTTGGGTGCAACGACGGTGTCGTCGTGTTCTGTTTTTATTTATGTATATGCATTAGACCTACTTTATAAGACCACCCCATTATCATGAGGTATTTTATGTTTCATTGGCCATGACACTATTCTTATACAAGGGTGAGTCACATGTAGGACACGGACTTGCGTATTCGGCTGGCCACTGGTACGTATAGGTCGTGCGACGAATAGGGATAACTGCCGATAGAAACTTTGCATGCTAGTAGACCTGGCGGTTATTAGAGGTATTATCGTGTCATGGATGTGACATGCTTAGAGCATAGGGTAGGAAGAACAACAAGTAAAGTATTTTGGCTCATTTGTACTTTCCTTTTGTTCGTCCGGACGCTCCGCCGGAGCGACGGGTGGTGATGACCCCATATGTTACTGGCGGCCTCTGCCGTTCAAAAGACGACATGCTTTTAGGCCCCTGGATCTCCAAAAGAACCATGCCAATCCCATTTATGGCCAGATAGCCCACGTGTTGGAAAGTTGTTCTCAAACTTTATTCACTTAGACGGTTAGGCGACCCCATTGGATGTTTATATTTCAGTACTTTATTGGCATGTTTATATGTATCTTGTTACGTCCCTCTGAGAACCTGGTACCTTTTCAGATATAGATGAGCAGGAGTATCCACAGGAGTATGGACCTGGACCTGACGCTACTTATCAGACTGAGGAGGTCTTACCTTCGGAGTATCTTTGATCCATTTCAGCTATTAGAGATTCTGTTGCTATTCTTTTAGAGACATTTATTCTTATACTAGAGTTGATTCTCTTCGCTCTTTAGTAGTTTTAGTATAGTCGATTTGCAGTGAATTTATTTCCATTCGACTATCATACTTGATACTCATCTTTGATATTCAGTTATTATTCCTATTTATTTATCTTTTTGTGCTGTGGATGAGGTATAGATTGCGTGTGACTTATTGAGATAGTATATTACTACTGGTGGATTGGATATTTATGTACAGCGTACGTGTGTATATGGTTTCCATATATTGGAGTTCGTATACATACGACTGGCGTGTTACATATCCTAGTCCTACGTATTTGGGACTGGGGCGTGACAAGTATGATGCTGTCTATTGCCACGTGGCTAGTCCCTCGGTATTTTGGGACTGGGTTGTGACAATGTATATATATTTTTGTATATGAAATT
The DNA here is from genome assembly GCA_036927795.1 of Iris macrosiphon. Classification (NCBI taxonomy): domain Eukaryota; kingdom Viridiplantae; phylum Streptophyta; class Magnoliopsida; order Asparagales; family Iridaceae; genus Iris; species Iris macrosiphon. The sequence goes on along the minus strand of JAYESA010000055.1, from coordinate 749,649 downwards.
AATTACTATTATTGCACAAAAAATATATTTTTGGGTGTACAACTATTATTAGAGTATTATAGAATTTTCTGGAAATTATTTGGGGTTCAAACCTATTTTTTATTAGCTATATACATTTACATATATATATGGTTAATTATATTAATTAATAAACTAAACCCTAAACCCTAAACCAGGTAACCTACTTACACCCAAACTCGCACCCAAAACCCGAAACCTACTGCTAAATACGCGCTCGGTGGCTAAACGTCTCAAAAGAATAATTATACAAGATTAAGTGGGCGATGAAGGAGAAACCTACTCATGGCCTCTGGTGCTCCTGGTTGTCACCATCTTGAGGAAAGTACGGCCAGTCATGCCCCGATCCCGTAAGGGCCGATCATCCTCGCTTGGGTGCGATGCCGTACAAGCATAAGTTGTGCTTGCACCAGGCATAGTACCTCTATAAGACACAAGTTAGACAAAAATATACATATATACAAGCACGAAATATAAAATACAGAGAACCAAAGTTGAACACATTTGATAGGAACACAAAATACTTTCTTTATTGAATACTTGAAGATTGGATTACAAAGTACTTGCTTAGCTGATTACAAAATATGCCATAGATGGTTTACATCCCTTTTTACAAACCCAAAAACTAGACACAAAGCCTAAGCATTATATCCTTTTAGTAGGACCAAAATCAAAACACTTAGTAGAAGAAGAGCTTGCACATAGGAGAGGAAAGCTTTGGGAAGCAGCACGAGCACGATTTCGTCTGAGAGAAGCGTTCCTAAAGCTTCAAAATACTTGCCAAACTCTCGCTACAAGAACCTGAAGATTTGCCCACAAACGTGGGTCAGTACTACAACATGTACTGGTCAGCGACCGTGGCCAAACTCACCTAGAAAATCTACACTAAGTAAACATGTGAAGCTAGCATTACTATTATGTGATCTTTCTAGTTGCCTAGTTTCTTTTAACAATTCATGCAATAAAAATAGAATAATAGATAGACTACGCAAATGGTAAATCTTATCCACGGTTGAGCGGTTATCCCTGTAGCAGATACACAAGTTAGCAATAATATGCATATATGTATAAACTCATGTATCTATTATTGTATCAAAATGTTAGACTTGCAAGAAGAAAAATTCTAGCATGTGACCGTACTTCATGATGGTCCCCTCCACGGGATTAGCAGTTGGGACGTACGAGCCAATCTCACTAATAGACCTATACCCTCCTGTAAGTAAGGACTTATAGCCTCAGGGTATCCAGATATCTTCTAGGCCGAACGATCCCCAACGCCCCAGAAACCGCTCGAAAGATAATCTTTGTGCACAAGTTGTCCAGACCAAATGCATAAATGCAAGTTCCTATCATATAATATACTATCATGCAGCTGTTGAACGATGAACAAGCAAGTCTATCTCTTTTTATCAATTCAAGATCAAGTCAAGAGATTTATGTAAACTCCCTCATCCAAAAAAGGTATTTTGTGTGTATTTTATAATTATTATATTTATTTTAGATTATTTTAAATCGATTAAAGTTCAATTGTTGAATTAGGATACTTCACCGTGGTTTGGACATTAGTGATATAGGACGACCCAAAAATCTACAACGTCCTTCGTAAGAAGTAGCCTACACTAGAGACACTACTTGTAGGATCTTTCTGAGTATGGCACTAGCATAATAACCATAGTTTATTGTGTTTAAATTTTAGATATTTTTATATATATAATTCTTTTGTGATTATTTTTCAATCCAACCTTCTTCATTAAGCAACCCAAAACTTCTCCATGCCAAATTAGGCAACTTCCCTCTTTTATAGGATTTATTTATTTATTTATTTATTACTATTTTAATCCTATGGAATCAAATCTTTGTCATAAATTAATTATTTGGTTAGTTGTTGACTTTTAATAACTAACAATTTAATTAGAAAATATCCTAAAAAACTAACTATCCATCCCAATCCTAATCCTACCCCCTCTCCCAAACCCGCGCCCCCCTCCCCATATCCGAATCCCTTTCTCCCTCCCTCCTCTTTATATATATATATATATATATATATATATATATATATATATATATATATATATATATATATCCTTCTCATCTCCTTCTCTAAAAATCTTATTTTTTCTCTTCACCTCCTTCCTCCATTACCATAGCCGCCACCTCCAACACCAAGGTCGACCCCCCTTCACGTGGACACAACGTCATCTCATTCATCCAAGAACCCTAGTTCTTCATCATTCTCTCTCTAGTAAGTCTCCTTCTTCCTCAAACCCTCTCCAATGAGTATGGATGCATGAAAAATTATTATATATATATAAATAAATAATTTTATATGTGTTTGCAATCAATTGCCATGTTCTTCATTGTAGGATTTTATTTTAGGGTTTGCATGTAAATGAATAAACCCATGAATGCATGTATGCACGCATAGGTAGAAACCTTGATTAAACCTTGTTATTAATATAGAAATATGATATTTAAATTATTTTTATCCATATTTTTACTGTTTATTCCAGATTATTAAATTATTATTATTTTTTGAATAAATTGCATGTACAATGGGAAGGGTGATATAGTTTTATGTTTTCTCCAAAATCCCGCATCGAACCCTTTTAAAACTTTGTAAATAATTAAATTATGATGTTATTAACCTATATTAAATTTATTTTTTAATTTATTTTCCAAAAATATTATTTTTGATTTAAATAATTTTTATTCATAAAAAGTCACCTAGTTGACATAGTTTTCATATAAATCTATTGTAACTTGTTCTTTGGCCATATGTGGCTGTCTTTCATATTAATTTTGATTTAAAGCTTATTTTTTTCAGAATTAATTATGATTTTAGATTTTTATGAAAAGCATATTAGTATGGTTATAATGTCAAAATTTTACCAATACTATTGCTAGAAGACTAGTATGTGTCCAACGAAAATACCAATAAATAGAATTGATAAAGATGCATGTAGGGACTCATTAAATCATTATTTTCTAATATTTTAGAATTATTCCCATAATTTAACATTTTTATGATTTCTTCTTTTGAGAACTTGCATGTCGAAAAAACTCTATTTAGCACATATATTAGCATGGCTAGTTCCCAACCTTCGTAGAAACCCTTTGTAGAAAAAATCATTATTTTGCTTATTTTTATTATTAATTCTAGAATTATTATTTTTATTAATTAATGTCTTTAAAAATAATTTTTGGTAACGTTTAACTAGTAGTATTATTTTGAGGGCTAGTTACTTGCATGTGCAATCAACGTAGAATTAATAACTAGTTAATAACCTAATTTTGACTAGATAGTAATAGTCTAATTAGTGTAATAATTAATTCGTAGGTGTTCGAGACGTTTCTGTGGAGAGCTCCGGACCAGATTTGTTATGCTCGTATTTTGCCTTGGAAGACAAGTACACCTTGCTTGATTATATTGTTCAGTTTACATTATGCCTAATTTTTATTTGTTTATTTGTGTGCACACATCTTATAGTAGTGGACTTACCTAGTATATTATGAAGATACGAGATATCTTTTAACTTGACATATGGTATGGTGGTCCAATCCTTGTCCTTGTCTAGTTGTGGGGTTGGATTATTGTGAAGGTACGAGATATCTTCCGACCTGATACTGTTTCAAACATGTTCACTGAGTGAGAGAGTGCAAGGACCTGCATGTCGACTGATCATCGATACATTAGTTCGAGTTTTAGTTTAGTAGTTGGTATTGATATAGTTCCTAGAGTTTGTTTGACGTTATTGTATTATGTCTGCACCGCATATACGATTCAGATAGTCCATTGGGAGGAGAGAGTCTGCTAGTGAGTGTATGGGATTTCTGTTTCTTACTGTACTGTAAAAATGGTGCAACTGTGTAACCTGTCATGACCCGCACCCGGATATTCGGGCACGAGTACGTGGGTACGTCCATCCTACGCTGCAGCATCGGCGGTAGAACGATGTCTGGGTCAACTCTACTATCTAAACATCTCAAACAATATATATATGGTACCTGTCAATCATCTCAACTCCAAATAGAGGAACAATATGTTATCTGATAAATGTAACTGTACTCAATCACAATGCAAGCTAAGAAAGATAGAGAAGGAATCAAATAATGAAAGAAAGAGTCACAATACATCCACAAGACTGAAATAATATATACATTCCATAAGCCTCAATAAAAGTCTAATACAAGTCTAGCAATAATCTAAACCTCCTCAGGCTCTGGTACTATGACCTCCTGCTCTAGGGGAGTATACTCTAGTGGCTTACCATCCTATGGGCCATAATAGGTGGGACACAGCTCCTCTAGCCAATAATCTAAAAAATATATCCAATCAGGATTGGAGCGAAGTACATACCTCTGAAAGCAGTTTTAAATACATAATCGAGCAATATGACGAGTAATAGAAAATGATACAAGATGCACAAGTATTAAGAATGGACAATATAGGTAAGAATAGGAAAATAATTACGATAAGAAACTGGAAAGTAAATACTAGAAATATGAAAATAAACTGCAAGTAGAAGAACATGAATACTAGCTATATTGTTTAGAGCGCAAGTTCGTTATGTGATCGGTTTAGGTTGCACATGAGGTAAATAAGTAACTCGATTATACGTGAGGTTTATAATCGACATGAACATGAGATAAATAGGGCTTGATCACATAACCAACTTCTACTCTCCCTCCCCAACCAATACTCAGGGATCCAATCACGACACATTACGCACATGAATACGATATAGTCACACTAGCACATAAAATAGTATATGCACATGAAGCACATAAAAATCGATACCCGATGCACACGATGAAACACATGTGTAAGGAGTATCAGCTAAACACGGTAAGGGATAACATCTCCTGACGGGATCCATATGGTACCAGTCCGTGTAACCAAGTGTCAGTATCAAGTACTCAGTTATAGAACAAGTGATATATACACTATCATAAAATAAAAACTAACAGAGAGATGTACTCGTCTGTGGTCCAGAGCAAATAATACAAAATGGTATTTGAACTGGTGTCACACAGACCTATATATTGAATATTGCATTAATACAAGGTTTTAAAATAAAAATAAGTTAAACTAGTTCAATTCTAGGTCATAAAGCAATTTCTAAGTCAAAACAGTCAAACTAGGTCAACTCTAGGTCAAACTAGTTATTGCTAGGTTGTATGAGTCCATCCTTAGGATATTGGGTCCATACACTATATAACTAGGCTATACTATCTATGTTAGGATACTAGGATACCAACACAATACCGTATCACAAGATACGTAAGTTATTAGATATGAAAATACAATATATATATACAAGATAAAAATATATAGTACTCATAGCTAAACTAATGTTAAGTGGATACCTTGGCTTTGAACCAAAAGCGGTATCACACCACCTATACACCCATCTTGATATACAAACTCAAAACCTTGAGTATAAACTAATACCTTGACATTACCTTGGTATCACAAGGTAATCTAATATCTAACATTAACTAACTAACCATACATACCTTACTATACACAAATATGCATTTATACTCATAACTTATAACAATAATATACCAAACTAACATACTAACTTACCCATTTGATATTCAATACCTATACCCTATGATACCTCAACTCTCATTACCTTGGTATAACTCAAGGTAAACTAGAAATAATATTAATTAATGCTAATGCTAGTACATCCGCTCCTAAAGTCGCTCCTGTTGTGGGCTTGCCTGGAGGGGAAGGTTCCCCCCCAGGACCCCCCCAGAAGCTATTCTTTCACCAGCACCTGCACCTACGAGACTACTATTGCTCAAATTTATCATTGCCATTCTGATTCCTACTTCGAGGGGTGAAGAAATGGAAAAAAAAGAGAGCTAAAGCCAAGCGAACAAGGTAATGTCAATTAAACAACTCGAGTGAAAAAGCCAGGCGAGATATATCGGAGTGAGGCGAATGCTTTATATATATATATATATATATATATATATATATATATATATATATATATATATATATATATATATATATATTAACTAACTTAGCTTATCTACAACTTAATCTCTAAGTACTTGTGCTACAGACTAATGCTACTGCTGCTTCTGCTTATCGCTGCTGCTGCTTATTACTTCTGTTGCTGCTGCATCTTACTGCTTGCTGCTGCTGCAGCTTACTGCTTCTGCTGCTGCTTCTTACTGTTTTTGCTACTGCTTCTTGCTGCTTATCCGGCCTGCATATTGGTCCCCCTTAGCTCACACACACACACACACACACACACACACACACACACACATATATATATATATATATATATATATATATATATATATATATATATATATATATATATATATATATATATATATATATGTTAACACATACCCACACTAATGATGCACATGAACTCTCCAAGGACCACCAACACATCATAATGAAATTAGAAACATACATACATATATATATATATATATATATATATATATATATATATCATATAACAATTATAATTATAATACTCTAATAGCTATTACCAAGGTAAATTGAATTATAATACAAAGAATCAAACACGTGTAGTGCACCGCATCCGTACCACACTCAATCTATGATACGCTTGCGATACAGCTCCACCACATCACCAAACGTACCCTGAAGGACACGAGCAAGTCTAAAATCATAATTAGAAGCAACACGAAGTGTTAGCTATTCATCTACGTGCTCGTGTTAAAATATGACATGCTCACACCCCCGTGTCGGAAGAAAATCTCCAAACCAACCCGTATTGCCAAATTATCGGGATACGGCCTACACATATCCACTTATGGACACAAAACTAGTCACACACAATCAAACACATGTCAATTTGGTCTAATTGACCTATTGACAAATACAAGATGTGCTAATCCCCGAATTCCCCCAAAATTGATACAAAATACCACATAACTTTCTCTATAGGCCTCCTATGAACCTAATTCCACTTCCTATGGGTAGCCTTAATATATGGGAGTGTTCCTAATGATTAAATTACAGATTTAGAGTCTAATTAGAAAGAAAAAACTGAATTGTACCTATTGGGAGATGGATTCCCAAAGCAATTCTCTAAATGAGTGTCAAGAGCCTTCAACTTATAGATCCTTGCTTCCTCCTTGTAGATCCTTGCTTCCTCCTTGTTCTAATAGCCTCCAATGATGAGTAGAGAAGGAATTAGGAAGGAATTTGGGTAGAAATTGGTGTAGGGATCAAGGAATTTGGAAGAGAGATATTCTAGATCTAGATTTGGAATAAAAAATAAAGAGAGAGAGAGTCTCTCTCCTCCCTCTATGGTGGCCGGCCTCTACCCCTTCTCCAAGCTACTATAAAATATCTACAATACCCCTTGGGGTTTGTCATGAAGGAATTAATTAAGGGAGAAAGGTTCTAATCCAATTGGTTTAACTAATTAATTCATTCTCCTAATGAATAGGCTTACTATTGGACTCAAATCTAACTAGAATGAAATATGGTCCATAGATCTAATCTAAACTAGTTAGGTCCACTAACAAAAGTCCAAAATTAAATACTAACATCTAACAATAAATAAATAATATAATAAATAATATGCACAATATGCACAATATTTAATATTATATTTCTAAAATAAACACCTATGCCAAATTACCAAACTGTCCCTAGCTGGAAAAGTTAGGGTGGCAAACCTACCCACCTTAGAAAAATTTTGTCCTCGAAATTAAGGAAGAAACTAATTACCAAAAGCAATCAATACAAGCAAGAAAGAATTATACCTTACGGCTCAAACATATAAGGATATTGCTCGCGCATCTCGGCCTCTCGCTCCCAGGTACTCTCTTCTGGCGAGTGATGCCTCCACGCGACGCGCACCAAAGGAATCATCTGGTTCCGCAGCACCTTCTCCATGCGGTCCAAAATCTCTATATGCTGCTCTGGATAGCTGAGTGTCGGACCAACCTCGATCTCCAAGTGATCTAGTACATGGCTAGGATCTGAGGACCTAGCACCTTTTGCAGATCCCTATGAGCATTTGTACCCGATAGACTATGGAGTTAGAGATCCTACTGACGAGGACCTTGAGGTGGAGACACATGAGTTTCCTTGAGCATCATAGATGATAATACCTAGAGTCTTGGGTGTCATTATCTAGTTAGCTGTCGCCCAGACTATTTTTATTATTTCTTTATTTTTTAGTTGTATGCTTTCAGTATTCTTTTGTACTCATTTTTGTGGATTATTCTCTACTAGATATTCTTTTATAGTGGAATCTGAGACTTATTCTATTTTATTCAATTTTCTATTCTGTGATATTTTGTGGATGAGATTAGATTTTACCTGCCTGAGATACTGTGACTTAGATATATTTTACAGCGTACTACGACTGGTTAGGTCCATTAAATTGGGTTAATATACTTGTTCGTACAGCTGGCATGTGTACGTATACCTGGTCCTACGTATTTTAGGACTGGGGCATGTCACTTTCTAGCAGTATTTCTTAATATGCATTAATACAACAAGGGGAAGGTGAGCATTCATGATGAAACTAGTAAAGTAGCAGTTCTATACTTGAAGCATGCAATAATATTTCTTTTTAGCTTACTTGTTAGTGAGGCAACATTGATTTAGTGAACTAGAGATTATTTTATTAAGGTGTGCAGACCAAAAGATTCATCGAAGGGCCAAAGTCACTCACCGATTGAATCAACGAGAGGATGGGGAAGCCTTATATAACGATCACTCCTTGGTTATGCGTCCTAAAATTGCAACAACACTTGGTTAGTATCCTTTGATCTCTTTCTCTTACTATTCAAAATGAATGTGCAAGCGAGAAAAGTGAATAATGAAAACCAAGTCATCGAATGCAAGACAACATACAAAGCAACACAAAATCAAGTAGCAAAACAACCAACGAAAACTCTTGGAATCATTTCAATTGAAGCCGTTCTATTAGTTTGAATGGTTTATTGCATTTCGTTCGTGATTGATTTGGCGGTAAGGTTTTCCCAAGACTCGATTCTCAACTGAGTCAAAGTAACAATTGTTCCATAAGTAAACCGCTAGAAGCAGGGCATTACATAATACCCCACTGAGAAAAGTTTCGTCCTTGAAACTTAAGAGATCAAGGAGTCGAGGATCAAGGTATCAAGAAGTCAAAGGAATCAGACTCACCAACATCGTGCCCGCTCGCATCGCGCTCAATATTTTGCTGATACGCTCTAGCCATTTCTGTCTGATCAGTCTGCCTATTGGCTGGAGCTGGAGCTAGCATAGAATTTTGATTCTTATTCTGACCAATGTTACCATTGCGGTGCGGTGGCAGAACCTTCTTATTTCGGCAGTTGATAGCCTGATGTCCTTTTTATCCATAGTTGAAACACTTACCGTTAGCAGCGATAAACATCTTTGGTGTGGCCCCATTTGCTACAGTAACTGCACTCTTGAGCAGGGCGCTGCTCGCCCTCTATCTTGCTCTCCCCATTATTGTATCTTTTGGCAGGAGGATTTTGAGTAGCCGACGCCTTTTTCGAAAACGATTGGTGAATTAAGTCATATACTAGGATATGTGGCATATACTAGCCAGTCACCACGATTGGTGAATTAAGTCAGCATATGTCTGGCCTACACTTTCCCTACGCACTAAGCTGTCCTCAAATTGCATTCACTTAGATGGTTAGCACAACCCTTTTATTTATTCAGTATTTACTTTATGGCATATTTCTATGTATCTTGTTATGTCCCTCTGAGGACCTGGTCCCTATTCAGATATGGACGTGTCACTACCACATTCCAAAAACAGGGGTATTTTTGACTTTTTAGATATTATTAATATTACGGTATTTATATTAAATGATTTCTCGATATTATATTTAAATTAAATAATTGCATGAGGTGTGTATTTAAATATATTATATATACAGTGTTCATAATGTCTGAGCTGGTAGACTTGACCTAGAAGCCCACTAGACGAACACCTGGCCGAATTATGGGATTATGTATTTAATTGTTTTATTTAGAATTAAATGGAAATGTTATTTGAGATGTACTTTGCTCCTTCCTGACTGGAAAATATTTTCCAGACTATGCCTAGAGGACTGGTGTCCGACACTTATGGACCACAGGGTGAGTAGCTGAGACTTGGACTTGGTAGTTCAGTTGTGATTCCGGAAGGTTAGTCGGAATCACTAGTTATCTAGTTAGTTCTTTTAGCAGATTATTTTGGTACCGGATTTGTCTCCGGCATACTTGTTGAGACTTGGTTTATATTGTTGAGTTAGATTATTCTATTTAGACTTGTGTTGCATTTTATCTTATCTCTTCGAGATCTCATCGTGCTGTAGTTATGTGATTGAGTATGTTGATCCATTTATATTGTGTTATCCGTGTCTCCTTATGGAGTTGGATACTCGTGCGAGATTGTTTAGATAGTGCTTGACCTAGACAGCATTCTACCGCCGATGCTGCGGCGTAGGCTGGACGTACCCACGCACTCGTGCCCAATTTCCGGGTGCGGGTCGTGACAGGACGAGCAGGAGTATCCACAGGAGTACGGACCTGGACCTGACTCTACTTACCAGACTGAGGAAGTCTTACCCTCAGAGTAGCTGTGATTATTCGACTGTTTAGAGATTCTGTTACTACTTCAGTATAGTCGCTTTGTAGTGGATTTGTTTCCACCCGACTATCAGACTTGATACTCATCTAGGATATTCAGTTATTATTTAGCTCTTTATTCCTACTTATTATTTATGTTGTGGATGAGATCTAGATTGTGTGTGACTTGTTGTGACAGTATATTACCACTGATGGATTTGGATATTCATGTATAGCGTACGTGTGTATATAATTTCCATATATTGGAGTTCGTATACATACGGCTGGGCGTGTTACATATTCCTAGTCCTACGTATTTTGGGACTGGGGCGTGACATATTTTTAGTGGTGGCCCATGCAGGTCAAGAATATATTGTCTTGGTTACGTAACTGTACCAAACAAGCATGTGTATAGGAATAGAGCATAAGGATCTCATTCATGCTTGACTGAAACCTCATTCTTCTTTTCAACCATCCTATAGTTAAAACCAAGTTTTACGCCAAAGACCCTTTACCCTTGTTGGCGTAAAAGTCAAATGACTGTTCTGTTGGCGTAAAAGCCAAACTCTGTAGAGACTTCCAACTTTACGCTGCGGATATGACAACTGCTTAACCACATTTCCATAGTCTTCCTAAATCCTGCGTATGACCTGTCATACCAATCATGTAGAAAACTACCCCAGCGTAAATTTGATGATTCCTGAATATGAGATAAATAGCATAGAGTAGCCTGATTAGACGTAAAAAGTAAGGATGGTGATATGAGCGTATTTGTTACAACCTTAGCTTTTCCTAGCCATGACCAAATCTAGTGCATTAAATGCAGAGATATACCTCGAGCCCTGTGCAAGAAATAGCTTTTGACTTGGCGTCTGATTGTGTCTTATCTTGAGCGTAAAAACTCATTTCTGTCTTGAGTGTAAAAACTCATTTCAGACTTGAGCGTAAAAGCTCACTTCTATCAAAGAAGAAAAGACAGCGTATTCAGAAGACTCCACCCTCTTCCTTTTTGGATGCGTAAAAACAACTTGTATCCAATATGTCCCTAAACGAAAACCTGGGTCTCTATGCAAATTCATCATCACAGCCACCCTCTCGATCATCGTGCAGTACTTTTGTCATATGTCAGGTTCACTGAATTATCTGACAAATTCATCTGAGGAAATACAAAGAGTTCCTCGTACAAACTTTACGCTGCAACATATACTAGACCTTTACGCACAGATTTGTGGCAGACCTTTCTACGTGAGTTTTAGGCAGACTTTACGCAGGAAGTATAGCAGACTTTTACGCAGATAGCCCTGAAACCATGATTTACGCCAGATAGTTGAATCTTTACTTTACGCCAGACAGCTTGAAACTCTGTGTTACGCAGACAATTTCAAAATCTCTATCTCTGCTTTACGCAGATAGTCTCGAATCTCTACTTTATGCGGACTATCTAGAATCTTGATTTTACGCAGACAGTTCTGAAGCTTTACTTTACGCTTCTCTACTTTATGCAGATAAATTCTGAAACCCTACCTTACGCTTCTCTACTTTACGCGGACCATTCAGAAGCTGAAACTTTATGCCAAACTTCCTTGAATTCTTATATTACGCTGACTATTTTGAATCTCTGTTTTACACCAACAACCTTGAGCCCTGTTTACGCAGGGAAAGGACTTCAAGTATGTTGGGAGTTCTTGACTGTAAATAAGCAGAAAATTTCCTAGCGTATTTTTATGCTTCTACATCCTATTTAATAGTTGCATCCTACTTACTTCTTTAATATAGCCCCTCCTAGAATGTAGAAGTCCCTGTTGCTAGATGATAAGTAGGGTAACCTTTCTATTAATATTACAACTAGAATGTTAACACATCACTGAATAGAGTATTTAATGAACCACAACACCCTTACCTCTAGATGGGTTGACCATTATCTCTTGATAAACACTACCAGAGTTAGATAGAGAGTTGACCATAGTGTCGATCCTAGTATTGAAGAACCAATAGAAATCCAAGATTAGATATTAGGACTAACCTAGCTTTTCATGATGAGATAGAGTATTACAAATTTCAGCTTCTTGACTTGATATTAGCAGAACAGTATCTTAAGAAGCCAAGGGGAATAACTAGAACATTTCTCTTGATCATATCTCCAACACAGAGAATAGCAACCACCTTTCCTCAAGAAACCATGACATTATCTAGAGTCTTTCTATCTTTATGACTTGTTCCTCTAAACCTTTAACACTCGCTATTGTGCAACGATTAAATTATGTTATTCTTTTCTTCATCTTTCAACTCGTGCCACCTAACACTCCTGATTATAGACCGAGTAATTTTATTCTATGTTAGGATATATAGTTTGCTAAAATTATAATTATAATCTTGAATTTTAAGGTTGTGCTTAGTAGTTAGAACCTGAAAGCTGAGTTGTTCATTTAGACGATGATCATTACCCTTTAGTCATAGATCTTGTAATTTGTATCCACAACTCGATACAAGTTATATTCTATTTCACTTAAGAGCCAGTAACCCTTCCATTTTCATTATTGACACTTGTTTTATAAGATTTGAGATGACCGTTACCTATATAAATGCAATAGGAGACTTTAATGCGTACCAAGATCTTTTCCCTTATGTACCTTAATAAGAGTTCTACTTTGATTGCAAGTACAAGATTGTTTTATTTCCTGTAAGACTATCACAGTATTAGATTATTTTATAAGTTATACCTCACAACCTAGTATCACATAGTCCTTGTGACCCATTGATGAAGTATAACCGAATGACACCTACTATATGCTGGCATAAGACAATAGTGTTTACCTAGACTATAGAACTTGGAGACCAAACCCTATTTGGTCAACTAGGAACTTAGACAAGGAGTTAGTATGACAACTGTAGAGTCTCATCTTTTGTGAATTGGAATAATTTTGTAAAGTTCTCTCATCATAATCTAGTGTACACCACCTACAGAGAAATGGATATGTAGAAGGGATGTACTGATGATGACACAACTCCTGGAGTCAATGGTCAGACTCAAGGAGAGACCTCAACACTCCTAGATTTACGGGACCAGAGGGACAGATTCACAATCCAATTCCATCTGAGCTTCCCGTTCCACCTAATGGGAACCTGCCAGTATCATCAATATCATAAGATGGCCAGGCACAACTGTTCCAATTCTTCCAGATGATGATGCAGGAACAGAGGCAGCAGGCAGCTGAGCAAAGGCAAGAAATTCTGGCAGCAATTGAAAGGATGGCTGGAAGGACTACTATACCAGCTCAAGCACTAGCTCCAGTACTACGAGCTAGGGCTGGTTCAGTAACAGACTTTATACAAATGGGTCCAAAGTTGTACCAAGGCATTGGGAACCCAGAGGAAATCACCAACTGGATCCCTCACACCCAGAAATTATTAGAGACATCGCAGCTACCTGCAGACCCATGGATGACGGATGTAAGGACACATCCAGGACCAATAAGGACACAGCAAGGAGGACCTATCCGACGTCCTTTGGAACAACAATAGTATCAACACAGAGCCAGACCATACCAGATCCCAGAAAGGCCCCGCTGCCATCATTGTAGGAGACGCGGACATATTATGAGGGACTGTCGACTTCGACTAGGACAATGTTTAAGGTGTGGTTTCGGACAGCATTTGGTAAGAGACTGTCCTATGCAACAAGCATTGACACTTCCACCGCCAGCACAGAGGCTAGCTCTACCAGCACCAAAGCCAGCTCAGTAAATATGAGTTCTTTCTGGATAGCTTTTTGAACAAAGTTCATTTCTTGAGCATGTTGTTACAGGAGTTGGTATAACAACTATAAAGACTGGATAAGTCTTATCTTTTCTATGAACTTGAATTATTTTGTAACATCTCTTATCATAATCTAGCGTATGTATATCTTCTGAACTACCTTGACTTATGCTGCTGTTACAGCCTAGTTTTACAAAGCTTATTCTATTATCAAGCTTATTCCTGATATGTGTATTAGTGGATGCATACATTAATACATTTCAGAATCAGTGTATTACGGTCTGATCAACCATAGTGCGCTTGGTTCTCCCTCCGTATAATTACTTTACGTGGATTGAGATATATAGTGACTAGTAGATGAATGTACTTGCCCTCTAGATATGTCTGAGCATATCATATCAGTTGCATAACTGAAATAATATGGGCATGAATAGGAATTACCAAATTAGGATTTCAATCCACAACTGTCTTGACAGTTCCCATTGAATTTTATTAAAACACCTTGAATCCCAACACATCTAATCTATTACCTCCCACTTGAACTCTTGATTATTGTTTTCCGTCTTCCCTTATTTCGGAAAGACGAAAATTCGTGCTTGGTATAAGCACGAAACATGTATTGTTTATGTAGCCATTTCTGTTTGTTTCTTGGGAATTACCAAACTCTATTATTAGAGTTGATTTCAGTTTAAAACTGGCTACCTTTAGAATTATCCTTCACTATCTACCTACACTACCTTCCTGATACCTGCATCACTATAGCAGCATCTATGACTAGGTTGACATGTAAGGATCAAGAATTCATATGGACCGACGAGTGTCAAGCCGCTTTTCAAGGAATTGAAGAAGCGACCAACCACAGCACCAGTATTAACTATTCCATCAAAGATCAGAAAAAGGCTTGAAATGCGTATTGATGCAGCATGACAAGGTGATTACATAAGCATCTAGACAATTACGAGTACATGAGAAGAATTATCCAACCCATGACTTAGAACTTACAGCCGTTGTATAGCTTTAAAACTGGAGACATTACTTATATGGGGAACATGTGGAGATCTACACAAACCACAAAAGTCTCAAGTACGACTTCATGCAGAAAGAGTTAAATATGAAGCAATGCTGATGGCTTAAAAGATTTTTGAGATAGAGCTACATTATCACCCAGGCAAGACTAGCGTTATAGCAGACAAACAGTCAGGATTTCGACTATTCGAAAATCACCATAGGTCCAAGCTTGTCATATCAGGAGCAACCCGTGGGAATCCTTGATCGTCGAAAGAAAGTATTAAGGAACCAGTCTATTCCCTTAGTCCGCATGGCATGGAAGCATGGTGCACCAGGAGAATTTACTTACAAGCGCAAGGATGACATGCACAAGCATTTTTCGAACCTATTCGTAGACCAAGGTATGAAATTACTTTGTTAATTTATACCTTATACCATCATTGACTTCCTACAGTGACTTCAGTTTTAATTTCGAGGACAAAATTTTTATAAGTTGGGTAGAGTGTAATAACCCTAATCCTGAAAACCGTATTTCTCTATTTATGTAATAGTATATGTGAGCTAAATAGAGAGAATAAATTTTCTTAGATTTTATTTAGAGGTATTTAAGCATTTAGGGGACTTATGGAGCCATTATAAATCTTTTCTGATTTATTCCATGTAAGAGACTCTTTTGGACAGTTGTTAGCTTAATGGTGTGCACCAATATAATTCTTAGAATTTTTTGTAAATAGATATGTGTATATATATAATTCCTATTGGATATCAAACCGAAACCGAAACCCAAACCCGCAACCCTTAGCCCAAACCCGTTAATCACCCGCGTATATTTCCTATCAAACCGCACGTAAATATCAGCAGCAGCTCATCACCCAACGTAAACTTCTACGCGCGTAAACAGCAGCAGCCACAGTAGCAAAACCAAACTGTTCTTCTCCGCACGTAAAGTTTGTAACCACGCGTAAAGTAACTTCCACGCGTAAAATAAAGTCCACGCGTAAACCAATCCACCGCATAATTCCTTCACCGCGCGTAAAACCACTCTCTTATGACTCATCCCATGTCTCATCCCCCACCGCCTCTCTATGATTTTACTAAACAAACCCTCAACCGAAACCTAAACCAATGGCAGACCAACCAAAACCTAAACCAATGAGAGGATGAAAGCAGCAACAGCAGTAATTCTTAATCCCTAGGTTTCCCCACCGCCTCCTTATATATATATATCCATGCAAAATACCCCAAAACCCTAAACCTCACTCCTTCAAACTTAATACTGTTGGGGACACCTACACGCTACAGAACTCTTGCTCTGCAAGTATACCTTGCCTTGTTATACTGTTAAAATTCTGTACTATTATTTGCATATTTATATTATATAACTGTGCGTGTCCGAGAGAGACTCGGGTGCAGTCAGCGAATGCGTTGATGTTAAGATCTAGTGTTTGAACTAGTGGCTAGTAGACCTACCTCAAGTTGTGGAGTTCTTGATATGACTCCCCAGGCCTTGACACGACACAGAGTGAGTTCATGTAGGGACGCGTGCCTCATACTTGACTGGCCATCAATGTTAGCAACACGTGTAACGGTATTTAGCTTAGTTATTTATTTCTATAAAGACTTGTATCATAGTATGAGATGTCCACGTCGTGTTCACGACTTGTATATCAATATTGGGCGGGGGGGACTACTAGTAGGCGTATGGGATACCCACCTCCTTGAATGTTATACCTTCGTTACCATGCTCCTCGGAGATGGACGATTGCAGAGAGCCCATGGGTCTGGGGGCATATGTGGCATATACTAGCCAATCACCACGATTGGTGAATTAAGTCAGCATATGTCTGGCCTACACTTTCCCTACGCACTAAGCAGTCCTTAAATTGCATTCACTTAGATGGTTAGCACAACCCTTTTATTTATTCAGTATTTACTTTATGGCATGTTTTTATGTATCTTGTTATGTCCCTCTGAGGACCTGGTCCCTTTCCAGATATGGACGAGCAGGAGTATCCACAGGAGTACGGACCTGGACCTGACTCTCCTTACCAGACTGAGGAAGTCTTAACCTCAAAGTAGCTGTGATTATTCGACTGTTTAGAGATTCTGTTACTACTTCAGTATAGTCGCTTTTTAGTGGATTTGTTTCCACCCGACTATCAGACTTGATACTCATCTGGGATATTCAGTTATTATTCAGCTCTTTATTCCTACTTATTATTTTTGTTGTGGATGAGATCTAGATTGTGTGTGACTTGTTGTGACAGTATATTACCACTGGTGGATTTGGATATTCATGTACAGCGTACGTGTGTATATGATTTCCATATATTGGAGTTCGTATACATACGGCTGGGCGTGTTACGTATTCCTAGTCCTACATATTTTGGGACTGGGGCGTGACAATTATCCCAAGATTTACGGGACAGGAGCTGACGCTGGAGCAGTACTGGCACCAGAGGACGAGGTTGTGCCAGAGGATTTCTCCTGAGTATTCAGTTACTTACTCAGTTATTTATGCTTAGTGATATTTCATACTTGGACTTATTGATCATATGTATTGGTGTTATTATCCTTTCTTATTGTGTCAGGTTATTCTCTGAGACACTACTTATTTGGACTTGATGATGGACTATTTCTTTTTATCTAATATCTTGACTGGTCTATCATATTGATTTATGTTTACTTTTTGTGGATGAGACTAGAATTATACTGTGATAGATGGTGTAGACTTGTATTTATTTATTACAGCTTAAGTGCACTCTAACGGGTCTATTAAATTAGGTTAGTCCATTAGAGTTGTGATGCTAGCCATTGCCACGTAGCTAGTCCCTCGGTATTTTGGGAATGGGGAATGACATGGTTTTTGTGGTGGCCCATGCAGGTTCGACAATATATTTCTTTGGTTTCAACTAAGGAACCGAGCAAGCCTGCAAATTAGGATAGAATAATTTATAGGATCTCATCCACATGTTGACACGTTCTTGACCTCTATATCGGACTCGAATAAATTTTTTGACTTGCATCATGCTTGATTCAACTGTTCGACCCTACATTGATCCCGACAGAAGAAGAGAAGGCGGAAAAATTCTTGACTTGCATAGCCTATATATCAATATTATGGCAAGCAAGGCCATCACGCGAGCAAGTGCAGATGCAAGTTGGGGCTATGCTTGATTTACGGATCGGGACAACACTCGGCACGAGACTATATGGAACAACGGAGAGGAGCACTAATGATTCATCGACCAGCCCTACCAGCATCAGCACCAGGACTCCCTACTTGTCATCATTGTGGCAAGGTAGGTCATCTCGCCAAGGAATGTCGACGCAGATTAGGATTGTGTTTTCCTTGCGGTTCAGACCAGCATTCAGCCAGGGATTGTCCTGAGCGTCGAGAGGGAGCACCGATGGTAAATTGACAAGTTGTACTAGCACCTGGGCCAATCCAGCAGCCACATCGACCAGCTTATCCAACACCAGAAGCATCACAGGAGTAAGATGGAGGATTCAGACCACCAGCACCGGGAGGGTATCAGCCGAGGCCATCCTTGGCATCACAGACAACACTCTTCCAGCAGGCCCAGCAACAACAGAGGGCACCACCAAAGGAACGTGGGCAGGCTTTTGCGATGACAGTGGAGGAGACACGGACTCGAGGAGTAGCGAGTATGGGTAAGATTTAGTCTTATCATAGCTAGCTATAATAGCGAATATTCCTAGTAATACTTTAGCATGTGCCTGTTAGTTCCTTTCCCTAGACTATACCTAGTATTATGTTAGCATGAACTTGTTGGTCTAGAGTAGTAATACGTAAGTGGTACCCAAGTTTTCAGAAGCTGTAGTTGATCCTCGTTCTAATCAGACTCATTTACTCTTGAGTTACTTATATCTCATTGCCTAGAAAAAAGTTTTCATTGCTTTCCTACATGTTCTGCTTGAACAAAACCCTCACCCTTCCTCTCAATTTTTTTCTTGTTCATTGTCCCTTATCCTTGTGTCATGCTTTAACAAATGTTATACAACTGCATCATCTCTTCGGGAGTAAACCTTTCCTGACCGGTTATGTTTTATTTTCTTAATTGCAAGGACGTAATCCTTTTAAGTTGGGTAGATTATAAACCCCCTGATTTTTTTAGATTTAAATTTAAAATTTTATTATGTATTTAAGGGAGAATTTTCAGTAATTTTAGCTAATTAGAATAAATATAAAATTCATGTATGTAAACACCAAGATTTTTTAAAATTAAAATATGAATTTTTAGGATTTTTCTATGATTTTAATTATTTAAAATAAATGTTCTTCTGGGATAATTATTTTTATGTATTAAATTAAATATTAAAATATTATAAAAATTATATTTTTGAGTGTAAAATAAATAATTAGTCATAATATAATTTTTCTGGAATTTATTGGACCAAAAAACTATTTTTAAATAGCTAAAAACATCATTTTTTAAATAATTCGGATTAAAGCAAACCAACCTGAACCGATCCAAAGCCTAATTAAACCAACCCAACCCAAACCGTAATAGGTCGGATTCGGACCCATACCCGCCAATCCGAACCCGACCGATATACTTCTACAGTAACCATTATGCAACCCCCGACTGTGCGATTCCCCCCCAGCCGTTCACCCGTCGCCGCCGCCGACTCTCTGCCTCCCCGTTGTCGTCCAACCGCCGACCCTTCAATTCCCTAAACCGTCGACCCCTCTGGTTCCCCTTCCAGCCAACCGCTGTGCTCCTCCTATAAAACCCCCATCATCCCCATTGCTGCCACCACCAGCCTCCGCCATCCGCCAACCGAGCCGAGCTCCCTCCGACGACGCCGAGTTCCCTCCGACGACCCTCCGCCGTGATCCCGAGCTCCCCGACCAGCATAGACGAGTACAGCAGACGAGCAGCCGCCGTCGAGGAGCACCGCCACCCCGCAATCGCCGCACCGCGCCGCTCCGTGAACGTGTAGTTTAGTCAATTCTGACCCATTGTTCTGGTGAGTCTTTCTCTTTCCTCGTTGCGTCAATTTTCGAACGGCCTGTTGCGATACGGTCGCTGTGTGATCCTCCCGAACTCCGTATAATTAGACTGGGGTATCGTGTCATGTGTCGATTGTAAACCGTGACACAAAAACAGGAAAAATATTTTAATTTTAGACTTCGAAAACTGTCCCGAACTTACAAGTTCACGGCCATTTTACGACCAACTCGTTTAATAATTCTAAAATTTACTTGAACAGTAAATTAGATAATATAACCAAGTTTTAAACCCTATAATTAGTTTATTTTATTGTGCTGTAATTTATGTTTTATTCGCGGGTGAAATCGACCAAAATCTTGGTTTTTAAAACCCAAATTCTTCCAAAACTGGGTGCGTTCCGCTAAACGAGATGACTTCGTCGTGTGCAAATTTTACCAAAAGGTGTGCATCATCAATACGGACGTGTGGGATTTCGTAGAAGTTGATTTGGATGTGCGTGCACACCGAAATCAACGCACATCAGTCGAAATTACCCCGTATCGACCTGTTCTGAAACTCGTTATAACTTTATGTGTGCTTGTCGTTTTGCAACAAAACTTGCGCCATTAGATTTGTAGCGTTACGCTGGTACTGTGACCCAAGTTTGGTTCAATTCTGAGAACGTTGACGAAATTCCGTATCGTGGGCCCTACGGTTCTACTTGACGGACGATTTTGTGATCGGCTTATCGGAATCCAGTTCTGGATATTCCGTTGGGTTTGTATTATCGTTCTGGCCTTGTAGACACTAAGTTTAAAATTTTTGGAGAACTTTGTCTCTGGCACATTTTTTGGTGCGAAGTGGGCCACATGTGGACCCTGCTTTGACCAGAAACTATCAATTTTGCCCCTTTGTCCAAATTGGACTTATAGATATGCAATCCTAGCTATTTCATATCTTCTGAGAATGATGGTAATATTTATTTTAGCATCCGGAGGAGTACTTGAAGATCTCACTGTTGCCGAAGCAATTGGAAAAATTCAAACCCCAGGCAAGTGTACCTTGCCAATCTTGCAGTACTTGCTTCACATTATTTTCTTGATTTATTTATGTGATGTATCTGTTCCACCTAGGAACGTGAGATGTTGCTTAAAGTCTGAATATATTCGGGTGTCGATGCCGTATACGGAGTCGTATAACGTCACTTAGAGAGTTGATATTGTGATCCTATATATTTTTGTGCTTGTTTTATCAAATAAGTCATACCATAGGACACCTGACACTATTCATGTTTCAGAATATTTTTGAGTTATTCATGGTGATTCTGTATAGGTTTACAGGATTCGTGACATAGATCTTACTTTTGTATAGCTATCATTATAACTCGCTGCATTACTTAGAGGTCATGATCTTGCGTGTTATGGACATAAGACGTGAGGTTATATTGGGTGGGGAGAGTCTTACCATACTAAAGGCTGATTATGTTATATATATTATATTACTGGAAGTGCCTTAGACTCTGACCAGAGCTATGGCACACTTATTGGCCCTTCGAGATATAAAATGCTGCTATAGGTTTTCCCGACACAGAGCCTATAGTAGTTTCAGCATGAGTATGATTAATGCTCTCATTTGCTTACATAGTTTGCCGTGTGAATATTTATTTTTATATACTGTATTTATTTGGCTTGAGTTATTCTTGTACCTTGCTATGTCCCCTTAGGACCGAGATCCGGATTATGTCCCCACTTATAGCAGATAAGATCTACCCCGAGGTATACGGGACGGGAATAAACGCTGGAGCAGTACCAATACCAGAGGACGAGGTGATGCCAGAAGATTTCTCCTGAGTATTTGCTTTATATACTCAATCATTTTTGTTTTTAGATACTCTATTTCATGTCTCGTGGATTTCTGTATTAAGCTCATTATCGGGTTGTTCCCCGAGATATTACATTGTGACTTGTTGGATATATTTATTTCGATTATTCTGACATTGATTTATGTTTATCTTCTGTGGATGAGATTAGATTTTAGACTGGGACATGTATCGTAGACCTTTATTATTGTTTTACATCTTAAGTACACTCTAACGGGTCCATTAAATTGGATTTGTCCATTGGAGTATTGTAAAACCCCTAATTCTAAAAACCCTATTTATCTTTTTAATAAATTATTTAATTGATTTGTAGTAATTATGAGCTAATTAGAGGAAATATAATTTAAATGATTTTTATTTTAGGAGATGGTGCATTTAGGGGATTTATGGAGCAATTATAAATTTTTCCTAATTTATTCCATGTTGGAGACCCTGTGGACAGCTGATAGATTTATGGTATGCACTATTATAATTTCTAAATTTGTGTGTATATATATATATATATATATATATAGTTTATTCTAAAATGATTAGAAATTTAATTAGAAAGAAAAGAAAATAGATTTAAAATCCTTAATGGATCTAAACCCATACCCTATTTACTACCCAAACCCACCTTAAATCCAAACCCGCAATTCCTAAACCACTACCCGTTAACACGTAAACCTACCCGCTAATAAGAACAAGCAACATCAGGGTTTTCCAACCCCGCGCGCGGACGAGAACCCCCCCCCCCCGCGGTATATATATACGTATATATATCTCTTTCACAAAACCCTAAACCTATATCTCCTTCCCTCCCAACCATCTCGGCCAGACCCTGACCGCACCTCCAAGAGACAGCCCCGACGCCGACCAGAGCCGCTGGAGCCGCCCCGCGAACGCCGCGTCGCCGTTCGAGCAACCCTGCGACAGCAGATTGGAACATCAACTTACCTGTGTTCACGCTTTGATTCCCGTGCCCCGCTCGACCAAACCCGACCCCGTCTTCACCGGTATGTTCATGACCTAACCCCCTTCAATATCTGTGCATTAGTTTACCTCGAACAACGCGTAAATCTAGGCGAAAACAGCAACCAAGTTGGCAAAAAAGTACAACTTTTGGGATCGCAGAAAACTGGGTAACTAACTATGTTTACGGATTCGTATCTCCCACCACAGAGATCCGAATTCGGTTTTTCTTTTTGGTATGCGAAGACCACCTAAACTAGTTTATTTCCTGTCAAATACAATAATTTATTAACTGCTGTATGTTAAATTAAATCAGTTAGAAAACCCGAAAACCTGCTTTTTCTATCTTCCTAAAAATTTACGATACGGAGCACGCCCCGCCAAACGGGACTGCCCCATCGTGTACCAAGTATACCAAAATGTGCGTACAGTATACCCAGACGTGTGGGCTTTCGCAGAAACTGATTTGGACGCGTGTGCGCGTCGGAATCAGCCCGTATCCGCAGAAATTCCCCATGTCGTGACTTTTGCAAAACACCGTACCAATTAGTGCATGCTCGTCAGAATGTGATGAAACTTGTGCCACTGGACTCGTGATATCGCTCGGGTCCTGTGACCCAATTTTCACACAATTCTGAGATAGTTGACTAAGTCGCCTATTGGCGGGCCCCACGGTTGACTTTTTGGGCAAAATTGTGTTCGGTTTACCGGAATCCACAATTGGACATACCGTTGAGTTCGTACTGACTTTTAGCGTTTGTTTGACCTATAATTTGTCCCATTTAGAGACCGTTATCCTTTGCACGCTTTTCGGTGCAAAGTGGGCCACACGTTGACCCCACTTTGACCCAAAATTATCGTTTTGTCCCTGTGTCCAAATTGGACGAAATGGTAGTGATTTATATCTATCTCGCTAATTTAGGAAACGTTGGTGATGTCTATTTCAGCATCCGGAGACATTTGTTCAGAGCCATTGGTTTCTGATCCCGTGTCCTTGACATTTGGACGCTTATACTATACAGATTTTTTGCCAGGCAAGTATATCTTGCCATTGTACTTTGTTTACATTCCATATGATGCATGCATATTTTATTTCTGCTTATTTAGTTCATTTATTTTAACTGTTATATAAACTGCGCGTCCGAGAAAACTTGGGTGCAACGACGGTGTCGTCGTGTTCTGTTTTTATTTATATATATGCATTGGACCTACTTTATGAGACCACCCCATTATCATGAGGCATTTTATGTTTCATTGGCCATGACACTATTCTTATACGAGGGTGAGTCAAATGTAGGATATGGACTTGCGTACTCGGCTGGCCACTGGTACGTATAGGTCGTGCGACGGATAGGGATAACTGCCGATAGAAACTTTGTATGCTAGTAGACCTGGCGGTTATTAGAGGTATTATCGTGTCATGGATGTGACATGCTTAGAGCATAGGGTGGGGGGAACAACAAGTAAAGCATTTGGGCTCCTTTGCACTTTTCTTTTGTTCGCCCGGATGCTCCGCTGGAGCGACGGGTGGTGATGACCCCATATGTTACTGGCAGCCTCTGCCGTTTAAAAGACGACATGCTTTTAGGCCCCTGGATCTCCAAGAGAACCATGCCAATCCCATTTATGGCCAGATAGCCCACGTGTTGGAAAGTTATTCTCAAACTGCATCCACTTAGACGGTTAGGCGACCCCATTGGATGTTTACATTTCAGTACTTTATTGGCATGTTTATATGTATCTTGTTACATCCCTCTGAGGACCTGGTACCTTTCCAGATATAGATGAGCAGGAGTATCCACAGGAGTATGGACCTGGACCTGACGCTACTTATCAGAATGATGAGGTCTTACCTTCGGAGTATCTTTGATCCATTTCAGCTATTAGAGATTTTGTTGCTATTCTTTTAGAGACATTTATTCTTATACTAGAGTTGATTCTCTTCGCTCTTTAGTAGTTTTAGTATAGTGGATTTACAGTGGATTTGTTTCCATCCGACTATCATACTTGATACTCATCTTTGATAATCAGTTATTATTTCCATTTATTTATCTTTTTGTACTGTGGATGAGATATAGATTGCGTGTGACTTATTGAGATAGTATATTACTACTGGTAGATTGGATATTCATGTACAGCATACGTGTGTATATGGTTTCCATATATTGGAGCTCGTATACATACGACTGGCGTATTACGTATCCTAGTCCTACGTATTTGGGACTGGGGCATGACATATTTTTGTGGTGGTCCATGCAGGTCAAGAATATATTGTCTCGGTTACGTAACTGTACCGAACAAGCCTGCGTATAGGAATAGAGTATAGGGTCTCATTCACTCTTGACTGAAACTCGTCTTCCTTTCAACTATCCTATTTAATGCTTGCATCCTGTTTGATTCCTGTACTTCTTCTAATCATTTCGTACATCACCTGCAGAGAGATGGATACGCAAAATGGATGTACTGCCGCCGATGGCGACACACCTTCAGGAGTCAACGGTCAGACTCAAGGAGGGACTTCAACGATTCGTAGATTTTCGGGGCCAGATGGACAGACTCACAATCCAGTTCCATCTGATCTTCCCGCTTCACCTAATGGGAACCTTCCAGCTTCATCAGCACCGCAGGATGGCCAGACACAACTGTTCCAATTCTTTCAGATGATAATGCAGGAACAGAGACAACAGGCCGCCATACTAGCTACAGAGCAGAGGCAGCAAGCAGCAGAGCAGAGGCAATAATTTATGCCAGCACTTGAGAGGATGGCTGCACAGGCTACTGTACCAGCTCAAGCACTAGTTCCAGTACCTCGAGCTAGAGTTAGTTCAGTAAAGGACTTTATATAGATGGGTCCCAAGCCGTACTAAGGCACTAAGAGCCCAGAGGAGACTACAAATTGGATCTCCCACACCCAGAAGCTATTGGAATCATCGCAGTTACCTACACACCTATGGATGACAGGTGTAAGGATGCTTCTAGTTGGTAATGCCCATCACTGGTGGGAATTAATGGAGCGCCTGTTGGGTACATACCAGACTTGGAAGCAATTCTTGGAGTGCTTTGAGAGGAAGTACTTCCTGGACACCGTGAGAGATGCATTGTACGATCAGTTTCTTCACTTGGAGCAGGGGAACAGAACAGTTGACGAATATGATGCCGATTTTAGTCGCCTCAGTAAATATGGCTCTGCCCTGATACCGGATGACTTGGCCAAGGCTAAGAGATTTTATCGCAGACTGACTCAGGAGCTCCAATACTATACTAGCTCACACTCCCGGATCTCTCATGCCGAGTTACTGACAGAAGCCAGATTGCAAGAGACCATCAGCAGAGGAAAAGGAGGTCAGCTGGACACAACAAGGACCAGCAAGGACGCAACAAGGAGGACCTATCAGACGTCCTTTGGCTCAGCAATAACAGTACCAGCACAGAGCAGAACCGTACCCGATTTCGGAGAAGCCCCAATGTACTTATTGTGGGAGACGCGAATATATTATGAAAGACTGTCGAACTCGCTTAGGACAATGTATGAGATATGGTTTTGGACATCATATGGTGAGAGACTGTCCAATGCAGCAGACATTGACACTACCACCACCAGCACAGAGGCTACCGCTTCCAGCACCGAAGCCAGCTTAACAGATGGCTAGACCAGGAGTACCTCGACCCCCAGCAGCAGGAGGATTTCAGCGAAGACTACCGTTACCTACCCAGGAGGATCAGTTCACGAGGGCCAGACATGGATAACCACAGAGGAATGGGCAATCTTTTGTATTAAAAGTGGATGACATGGATCAGGAGATTGATGTCATAGCAGGTATTACTCTTGCTTTTACTTTTCCTGCTGTGACATTGTTTGATACGGGAGCCACCCACTCATTCATATCATCTAGTTTTATTGCCAAACACAACATTGCCTCTACACCTTTACCTAGTTGTGTTAGAATTTTTACCGGAGGAGGAGTGGTACCTGTTAGTCAAATTTGTAGATCGTGTCCTATAGTGATACATGGCAGAGAGATGAACGTCCGACTCTTAGTCCTTCATATGCCAACTTTTGATATTGTGCTTGAAATGGACTGGCTAAGCAAGTACCACGCTTTCTTCGATTATTTTGGAGGAATCATTCTTTTTAAGGTACCAGGCCAGCCTGAACTTGAGTTTGCAAGAGGATCCACAGAAATCCTTGATGGTATACAGCTCGCAATGGACGATGTTGTCTATCACCCCATTATTTCATAATTTCAAGACATCTTTCCAGAGGAATTGCAGGACTACCCCCAGACAGAGACGTAGAGTTTTCAATTGAATTAGCACCGGGAGCAGCATCCATAGCATCACATGTTTACAGACTGACGAAGAAGGAGATGGATGAACTGAAGGCACAGTTGAAAGAACTAGAGGAGAAACGTTTCATCCGACCGAGTGCATCACCCTGGGGAGCACCAGTGTTGTTTGTACCAAAGAAGGATGGGTCAGTGCGTATGTGCATTGACTATAGAGCCTTAAATGTAGTAACGGTGAAGAATAAATACCCATTGCCACACATTGATGACTTATTTGATCATCTCAGTGGAGCCAAGGTATTCTCGAAGATAGATTTGAGATCGGGATATCACCAGTTGAAGGTACGGAAGCAGGACATTCCGAAGACCGTATTCAGAACAAGGTATGGACACTACGAGTTTCTGGTCACGCCATTTGGATTGACCAATGCTCCAGCTATCTTTATGGACTTAATGAATCGAGTCTTCCACCAGTTTTTGGACCAGTTCATGGTCGTCTTCATAGATAATATACTTGTCTATTCGAAGAGCCATGAGGAGCACGAGAAGCACCTGCAGATTATTCTAGAGACCTTGAGGAGAGAGCAGTTATATGCGAAGCTCAGTAAATATGAGTTCTTCTTGGACAGAGTTTCATTTCTTGGGTATGTCGTTACAGGAGATGGTATTTCTGTTGATCCAGAAAAGATCCCGGCAGTTGAGACATGGCATGTTCATAAATCAGCATCAGAGGTGAGAAGTTTCCTTGGACTTGCGGGATATTATCGACGGTTCGTGGAGAACTTCTCAAGGATAGCAGCACCTATGACTCGTTTGACTTGCAAGGACCAAGAGTTCATATGGACCGATGAGTGTCAAGCCACCTTTGAAGAGTTGAATAAGCGACTGACTACAGCACCAATATTGACTATTCCATCAGGATCAGGAGGTTATGTGATCTATAGTGACACATCAGGGAAAGGCTTGGGATGCGTATTGATGCAGCATGGCAAGGTGATTGCATATGCATCTAGACAGCTACGAGTACATGAGAAGAATTATCCAACTCATGACTTGGAACTTGCAGCCGTTGTATTTGCTCTGAAGCTATGGAGACAATACTTATATGGGGAATGAGTGGAAATTTATACAGACCACAAAAGCCTCAAGTACGTCTTCACGCAGAAGGAGTTAAATATGAGGCAACGTCGATAGCTTGAGTTGATAAAAGATTTCGAGATAGAGCTACATTATCACCTGGGCAAGGCTAACGTGGTAGCAGACGCGTTAAGCCGGAAACTAGCAGCTTACTTCTTGACAACACAGAGAGAATTATTGGAGGACTTGCAAGAGCTTGGCATTGAAGTGATATTACCCGGAGCAGATGGGATATTAGCCAATTTGTAAGTACAATCATCATTAGTAGAGAGGATCAAGGCAACTTTGCCTACAGATGCCAGGTTCAGGAGATTGAAGGAAAGGACAGAGGCCAAAGAGCAGACATGATTGCGCATTAATGAAGATGGAATATTACGATGTGGTGATCGTCTATATATTCCCAATGGAGAGATTCAACAAGAGCTGATGACAGAAGCTCATAGTTCGATATATTCTATTCATCCTGGAGGCACCAAAATGTATCGTGACTTACGACAGCACTTTTGGTGGCATAGAATGAAAAGAGAGATAGCTCGCTTTGTAGCTAAATGTCTAGTATGTCAACAAGTAAAGGTGGAGCACCAGAGAATAGCAGGATTATTGTAACCACTTCCGATTCTAGAGTGGAAGTGGGAGCACATCATTATGGACTTTGTCACGGGATTTCCTAATAGTCCAAGTGGGAGAGATACAGTATGGGTAATAGTAGATCGACTCACCAAGTCAGCCAATTTCTTACCTTTTAGAGTTGGCCAGTCTACAGAAGTTTTGGCTGACTTATACATGAGGCAGATCATGAGATTGTACGGCATACCAGTCAGCATTGTATCAGACAGGGATTTGCGTTTCACATCGCACTTTTGGAGGAGCATGCATGAGAGTCTTGGAACTCGTCTGAAGTTCAGTACATCTTATCACCCGCAGACAGATGGGCAGTCAGAGCGTACTATTCAAACATTGGAGGATATGCTGAGGGCTTGTATGTTAGACTTTGGAGGATCATATGAGGACCACCTACACCTTGTGGAGTTTTCTTACAATAATAGCTATCAGGCGAGCATCCAGATGGCTCCATTTGAAGCATTGTATGGAAGAAAGTGTAGGTCTCCCGTGTGTTGGAGTGACGTGGGAGAACGTCAGATTCTGGGACCAGAGTTGGTGGTCAACACCGTTGAGACAGTGAAGAAGATACAAGGACACTTTTGAGCAGCGCAAGACAGGAAGAAGCAGTGGGCATACCTTCATCGTCGTCCCTTGGAGTTCAAAGAGGGCGACCATGTCTTCTTGAGGATATTACCTACCAGAGGCACCATTCAATTTGGAGGGCGCGACAAGTTGAGTCCAAGGTACATTGGACCATTTGACGTGCTAGAGAGAGTGGGAGAAGTGGCATATCGACTTGCGCTACCACCTTCACTTGAGGGAGTACATGACGTATTTCATGAGTTGCAGCTCAGACGATATATGGCAGACAACAGTCATGTTCTCGATCATTCGGAGATCACCATTGGGCCGAGATTGTCATACCAAGAGCAACCAGTCTATTTTGCGTAGCATGGAAGCATGGCGCGCCAGGCGAGAGAAAGTGTTGAGGAACCAGTCTATTTTGCGTGGCATGGAAGCATGGCGCGCCAGGCGAATCAACTTGGGAGCACGAGGACGACATGCGCAAACGTTTTTCGAACCTATTCGTAGACCAACGTATGAAATTACTTTGTTAATTTATATCTTATACCATCATTGACTTTCTATCGTGGCTTAGTTTTAATTTCGAGGACGAAATTTTTATAAGTTGGGTAGAATGTAAAACCCCTAATTCTAAAAACCCTATTTACCTTTTTAATTAATTATTTAATTAATTTGTAGTAATTATGAGCTAATTAGAGAAAATAGAATTTATTGGATTTTTATTTTAGGAGATGGTGCATTTAGGGGATTTATGGAGCAATTATAAATTTTCCCTAATTTATTCCATGTAGGAGACCATGTGGACAGCAGATAGATTTATGATATGCACTATTATAATTTCTAGAATTTATATATATATATATATATAGTTTATTCTAAAAGGATTAGAAATTTAATTAGAAAGAAAAGAAAAGAAAATGGATTTAAAATCCTTAATGGATCTAAACCCATACCATATTTACTACCCAAACCCACCTTAAACCCAAACCCGCAATTCCTAAACCACTACCCGTTAACTCCTAAACCTACCCGCTAATAAGAACAAGCAACAGCAACAGCAACAGCAACAGCAACAGCAGCAGGGTTTTTCAACCCCGCGCAAGGACGAGAACACCCCCCCCCCGCGGTATATATATATATACGTATATATATATCTCTTTCACAAAACCCTAAACCTATATCTCCTTCCCTCCCAACCATCTCGACCAGACCCTGACCGCGCCTCTAAGAGCCAGCCCCGACGTCGACCAGAGCCGCCCCGCGAACCCCGCGTCACCGTTCGAGCAACCCCGCGACAGCAGATTGGAACATCAACTTACCTGTGTTCATGCTTCGATTCTCGTGCCCCCGCTCGACCAAACTCGACCACGTCTTCACCGGTATGTTCATAACCTAACCCCCTTCAATATCTGTACATTAGTTTACCTCAAAAAGCGCGTAAACCTAGGCGAAAACAACAACCAAGTTGGCAAAAAAAATTTAGGATCGCAGAAAACTGCGGTAACTACCTATGTTCACGGATTCGTATCTCCCACCACAGAGATCCGAATTCAGTTTTTCTTTTTTGTATGCGAAGACCACCTAACCTAGTTTATTTTCTATTAAATACAATAATTTATTAACTGATGTATGTTAAATTAAATCAGTTAGAAAACCCCGAAAACCTGCTTTTTCTATCTTCCTAAAAATTTGTGATATGGAGCGCGCCCCGCCAAACGGGACCGCCCCGTCGTGTACCAAGTGTACCAAAAGGTGCGTACAGTATACCCAGACGTGTGGGCTTTCACAAAAATTGATTTGGATGTGTGTGCGCGTCTGAATCAGCCCGTATCCGCAGAAATTCCCCATATCGTGACTTTTGTAAAATCTCGCGCCAATTAGTGCACGCTTGTCAGAATGCGGCAAAACTTGCTTCACTGGACTCGTGGTATCGCGCTGGTCCAGTGACCCAATTTTTACGCAATTCTAAGACAGTTGACCAAGTCGCTTATTGGCGGGCACCACGGTTCACTTTTTGGGCAAAATTGTGTTCGGCTCACCGGAATCCACAATTGGACATACCGTTGAGTTTGTATTGATTTTTAGAATTTGTTTGACCTATAATTTATCTCATTTAGAGACCGTTATCCTTGGCACGCTTTTCGGTGCAAAGTGGGCCACACGTGGACCCCACTTTGACCTAAAATTACCGTTTTGCTCCTGTGTCCAAATTGGACGAAAAAATTATGATTTCTACCTATCTCGCTGATTCCGGAAACGTTGATGATGTCTATTTCAGCATCCAGAGACGTTTGTTCGGAGCCATTGGTTTTTGATCCCGTGTCCTTGACATTTGGATGCTTACACTATACAGATTTCTTGCCAGGCAAGTATACCTTGCCATTGCACTTTGTTTCCATTCCATATGATGCATGCATATTTTATTTCTGCTTATTTAGTTCATTTATTTTAACTGTTATATAAACTGCGCGTCCGAGGAAACTTGGGTGCAACGACGGTGTCGTCGTGTTCTGTTTTTATTTATGTATATGCATTAGACCTACTTTATAAGACCACCCCATTATCATGAGGTATTTTATGTTTCATTGGCCATGACACTATTCTTATACAAGGGTGAGTCACATGTAGGACACGGACTTGCGTATTCGGCTGGCCACTGGTACGTATAGGTCGTGCGACGAATAGGGATAACTGCCGATAGAAACTTTGCATGCTAGTAGACCTGGCGGTTATTAGAGGTATTATCGTGTCATGGATGTGACATGCTTAGAGCATAGGGTAGGAAGAACAACAAGTAAAGTATTTTGGCTCATTTGTACTTTCCTTTTGTTCGCCCGGACGCTCCGCCGGAGCGACGGGTGGTGATGACCCCATATGTTACTGGCGGCCTCTGCCGTTCAAAAGACGACATGCTTTTAGGCCCCTGGATCTCCAAAAGAACCATGCCAATCCCATTTATGGCCAGATAGCCCACGTGTTGGAAAGTTGTTCTCAAACTTTATTCACTTAGACGGTTAGGCGACCCCATTGGATGTTTATATTTCAGTACTTTATTGGCATGTTTATATGTATCTTGTTACGTCCCTCTGAGAACCTGGTACCTTTTCAGATATAGATGAGCAGGAGTATCCACAGGAGTATGGACCTGGACCTGACGCTACTTATCAGACTGAGGAGGTCTTACCTTCGGAGTATCTTTGATCCATTTCAGCTATTAGAGATTCTGTTGCTATTCTTTTAGAGACATTTATTCTTATACTAGAGTTGATTCTCTTCGCTCTTTAGTAGTTTTAGTATAGTCGATTTGCAGTGAATTTATTTCCATCCGACTATCATACTTGATACTCATCTTTGATATTCAGTTATTATTCCTATTTATTTATCTTTTTGTGCTGTGGATGAGGTATAGATTACGTGTGACTTATTGAGATAGTATATTACTACTGGTGGATTGGATATTTATGTACAGCGTACGTGTGTATATGGTTTCCATATATTGGAGTTCGTATACATACGACTGGCGTGTTACATATCCTAGTCCTACGTATTTGGGACTGGGGCGTGACAAGTATGATGCTGTCTATTGCCACGTGGCTAGTCCCTCGGTATTTTGGGACTGGGTTGTGACAATGTATATATATTTTTGTATATGAAATTAATTACTATTATTGCACAAAAAATATATTTTTGGGTGTACAACTATTATTAGAGTATTATAGAATTTTCTGGAAATTATTTGGGGTTCAAACCTATTTTTTATTAGCTATATACATTTACATATATATATGGTTAATTATATTAATTAATAAACTAAACCCTAAACCCTAAACCAGGTAACCTACTTACACCCAAACTCGCACCCAAAACCCGAAACCTACTGCTAAATACGCGCTCGGTGGCTAAACGTCTCAAAAGAATAATTATACAAGATTAAGTGGGCGATGAAGGAGAAACCTACTCATGGCCTCTGGTGCTCCTGGTTGTCACCATCTTGAGGAAAGTACGGCCAGTCATGCCCCGATCCCGTAAGGGCCGATCATCCTCGCTTGGGTGCGATGCCGTACAAGCATAAGTTGTGCTTGCACCAGGCATAGTACCTCTATAAGACACAAGTTAGACAAAAATATACATATATACAAGCACGAAATATAAAATACAGAGAACCAAAGTTGAACACATTTGATAGGAACACAAAATACTTTCTTTATTGAATACTTGAAGATTGGATTACAAAGTACTTGCTTGGCTGATTACAAAATATGCCATAGATGGTTTACATCCCTTTTTACAAACCCAAAAACTAGACACAAAGCCTAAGCATTATATCCTTTTAGTAGGACCAAAATTAAAACACTTAGTAGAAGAAGAGCTTGCACATAGGAGAGGAAAGCTTTGGGAAGCAGCACGAGCACGATTTCGTCTGAGAGAAGCGTTCCTAAAGCTTCAAAATACTTGCCAAACTCTCGCTACAAGAACCTGAAGATTTGCCCACAAACGTGGGTCAGTACTACAACATGTACTGGTCAGCGACCGTGGCCAAACTCACCTAGAAAATCTACACTAAGTAAACATGTGAAGCTAGCATTACTATTATGTGATCTTTCTAGTTGCCTAGTTTCTTTTAACAATTCATGCAATAAAAACAGAATAATAGATAGACTACGCAAATGGTAAATCTTATCCACGGTTGAGCGGTTATCCCTGTAGCAGATACACAAGTTAGCAATAATATGCATATATGTATAAACTCATGTATATATTATTGTATCAAAATGTTAGACTTGCAAGAAGAAAAATTCTAGCATGTGACCGTACTTCATGATGGTCCCCTCCACGGGATTAGCAGTTGGGACGTACGAGCCAATCTCACTAATAGACCTATACCCTCCTGTAAGTAAGGACTTATAGCCTCAGGGTATCCAGATATCTTCTAGGCCGAACGATCCCCAACGCCCCAGAAACCGCTCGAAAGATAATCTTTGTGCACAAGTTGTCCAGACCAAATGCATAAATGCAAGTTCCTATCATATAATATACTATCATGCAGCTGTTGAACGATGAACAAGCAAGTCTATCTCTTTTTATCAATTCAAGATCAAGTCAAGAGATTTATGTAAACTCCCTCACCCAAAAAAGGTATTTTGTGTGTATTTTATAATTATTATATTTATTTTAGATTATTTTAAATCGATTAAAGTTCAATTGTTGAATTAGGATACTTCACCGTGGTTTGGACATTAGTGATATAGGACGACCCAAAAATCTACAACGTCCTTCGTAAGAAGTAGCCTACACTAGAGACACTACTTGTAGGATCTTTCTGAGTATGGCACTAGCATAATAACCATAGTTTATTGTGTTTAAATTTTAGATATTTTTATATATATAATTCTTTTGTGATTATTTTTCAATCCAACCTTCTTCATTAAGCAACCCAAAACTTCTCCATGCCAAATTAGGCAACTTCCCTCTTTTATAGGATTTATTTATTTATTTATTTATTACTATTTTAATCCTATGGAATCAAATCTTTGTCATAAATTAATTATTTGGTTAGTTGTTGACTTTTAATAACTAACAATTTAATTAGAAAATATCCTAAAAAACTAACTATCCATCCCAATCCTAATCCTACCCCCTCTCCCAAACCCGCGCCCCCCTCCCCATATCCGAATCCCTTTCTCCCTCCCTCCTCTTTATATATATATATATATATATATATATATATATATATATATATATATATATATATATATATATATATATATATATATATATATCCTTCTCATCTCCTTCTCTAAAAATCTTATTTTTTCTCTTCACCTCCTTCCTCCATTACCATAGCCGCCACCTCCAACACCAAGGTCGACCCCCCTTCACGTGGACACAACGTCATCTCATTCATCCAAGAACCCTAGTTCTTCATCATTCTCTCTCTAGTAAGTCTCCTTCTTCCTCAAACCCTCTCCAATGAGTATGGATGCATGAATAATTATTATATATATATAAATAAATAATTTTATATGTGTTTGCAATCAATTGCCATGTTCTTCATTGTAGGATTTTATTTTAGGGTTTGCATGTAAATGAATAAACCCATGAATGCATGTATGCACGCATAGGTAGAAACCTTGATTAAACCTTGTTATTAATATAGAAATATGATATTTAAATTATTTTTATCCATATTTTTACTGTTTATTCCAGATTATTAAATTATTATTATTTTTTGAATAAATTGCATGTACAATGGGAAGGGTGATATAGTTTTATGTTTTCTCCAAAATCCCGCATCGAACCCTTTTAAAACTTTGTAAATAATTAAATTATGATGTTATTAACCTATATTAAATTTATTTTTTAATTTATTTTCCAAAAATATTATTTTTGATTTAAATAATTTTTATTCATAAAAAGTCACCTAGTTGACATAGTTTTCATATAAATCTATTGTAACTTGTTCTTTGGCCATATGTGGCTGTCTTTCATATTAATTTTGATTTAAAGCTTATTTTTTTCAGAATTAATTATGATTTTAGATTTTTATGAAAAGCATATTAGTAGGGTTATAATGTCAAAATTTTACCAATACTATTGCTAGAAGACTAGTATGTGTCCAACGAAAATACCAATAAATAGAATTGATAAAGATGCATGTAGGGACTCATTAAATCATTATTTTCTAATATTTTAGAATTATTCCCATAATTTAACATTTTTATGATTTCTTCTTTTGAGAACTTGCATGTCGAAAAAACTCTATTTAGCACATATATTAGCATGGCTAGTTCCCAACCTTCGTAGAAACCCTTTGTAGAAAAAATCATTATTTTGCTTATTTTTATTATTAATTCTAGAATTATTATTTTTATTAATTAATGTCTTTAAAAATAATTTTTGGTAACGTTTAACTAGTAGTATTATTTTGAGGGCTAGTTACTTGCATGTGCAATCAACGTAGAATTAATAACTAGTTAATAACCTAATTTTGACTAGATAGTAATAGTCTAATTAGTGTAATAATTAATTCGTAGGTGTTCGAGACGTTTCTGTGGAGAGCTCCGGACCAGATTTGTTATGCTCGTATTTTGCCTTGGAAGACAAGTACACCTTGCTTGATTATATTGTTCAGTTTACATTATGCCTAATTTTTATTTGTTTATTTGTGTGCACACATCTTATAGTAGTGGACTTACCTAGTATATTATGAAGATACGAGATATCTTTTAACTTGACATATGGTATGGTGGTCCAATCCTTGTCCTTGTCTAGTTGTGGGGTTGGATTATTGTGAAGGTACGAGATATCTTCCGACCTGATACTGTTTCAAACATGTTCACTGAGTGAGAGAGTGCAAGGACCTGCATGTCGACTGATCATCGATACATTAGTTCGAGTTTTAGTTTAGTAGTTGGTATTGATATAGTTCCTAGAGTTTGTTTGACGTCATTGTATTATGTCTGCACCGCATATACGATTCAGATAGTCCATTGGGAGGAGAGAGTCTGCTAGTGAGTGTATGGGATTTCTGTTTCTTACTGTACTGTAAAAATGGTGCAACTGTGTAACCTGTCATGACCCGCACCCGGATATTCGGGCACGAGTACGTGGGTACGTCCATCCTACGCTGCAGCATCGGCGGTAGAACGATGTCTGGGTCAACTCTACTATCTAAACATCTCAAACAATATATATATGGTACCTGTCAATCATCTCAACTCCAAATAGAGGAACAATATGTTATCTGATAAATGTAACTGTACTCAATCACAATGCAAGCTAAGAAAGATAGAGAAGGAATCAAATAATGAAAGAAAGAGTCACAATACATCCACAAGACTGAAATAATATATACATTCCATAAGCCTCAATAAAAGTCTAATACAAGTCTAGCAATAATCTAAACCTCCTCAGGCTCTGGTACTATGACCTCCTGCTCTAGGGGAGTATACTCTAGTGGCTTACCATCCTATGGGCCATAATAGGTGGGACACAGCTCCTCTAGCCAATAATCTAAAAAATATATCCAATCAGGATTGGAGCGAAGTACATACCTCTGAAAGCAGTTTTAAATACATAATCGAGCAATATGACGAGTAATAGAAAATGATACAAGATGCACAAGTATTAAGAATGGACAATATAGGTAAGAATAGGAAAATAATTACGATAAGAAACTGGAAAGTAAATACTAGAAATATGAAAATAAACTGCAAGTAGAAGAACATGAATACTAGCTATATTGTTTAGAGCGCAAGTTCGTTATGTGATCGGTTTAGGTTGCACATGAGGTAAATAAGTAACTCGATTATACGTGAGGTTTATAATCGACATGAACATGAGATAAATAGGGCTTGATCACATAACCAACTTCTACTCTCCCTCCCCAACCAATACTCAGGGATCCAATCACGACACATTACGCACATGAATACGATATAGTCACACTAGCACATAAAATAGTATATGCACATGAAGCACATAAAAATCGATACCCGATGCACACGATGAAACACATGTGTAAGGAGTATCAGCTAAACACGGTAAGGGATAACATCTCCTGACGGGATCCATATGGTACCAGTCCGTGTAACCAAGTGTCAGTATCAAGTACTCAGTTATAGAACAAGTGATATATACACTATCATAAAATAAAAACTAACAGAGAGATGTACTCGTCTGTGGTCCAGAGCAAATAATACAAAATGGTATTCGAACTGGTGTCACACAGACCTATATATTGAATATTGCATTAATACAAGGTTTTAAAATAAAAATAAGTTAAACTAGTTCAATTCTAGGTCATAAAGCAATTTCTAAGTCAAAACAGTCAAACTAGGTCAACTCTAGGTCAAACTAGTTATTGCTAGGTTGTATGAGTCCATCCTTAGGATATTGGGTCCATACACTATATAACTAGGCTATACTATCTATGTTAGGATACTAGGATACCAACACAATACCGTATCACAAGATACGTAAGTTATTAGATATGAAAATACAATATATATATACAAGATAAAAATATATAGTACTCATAGCTAAACTAATGTTAAGTGGATACCTTGGCTTTGAACCAAAAGCGGTATCACACCACCTATACACCCATCTTGATATACAAACTCAAAACCTTGAGTATAAACTAATACCTTGACATTACCTTGGTATCACAAGGTAATCTAATATCTAACATTAACTAACTAACCATACATACCTTACTATACACAAATATGCATTTATACTCATAACTTATAACAATAATATACCAAACTAACATACTAACTTACCCATTTGATATTCAATTCCTATACCCTATGATACCTCAACTCTCATTACCTTGGTATAACTCAAGGTAAACTAGAAATAATATTAATTAATGCTAATGCTAGTACATCCGCTCCTAAAGTCGCTCCTGTTGTGGGCTTGCCTGGAGGGGAAGGTTTCCCCCCCAGGACCCCCCCAGAAGCTATTCTTTCACCAGCACCTGCACCTACGAGACTACTATTGCTCAAATTTATCATTGCCATTCTGATTCCTACTTCGAGGGGTGAAGAAATGGAAAAAAAAAGAGCTAAAGCCAAGCGAACAAGGTAATGTCAATTAAACAACTCGAGTGAAAAAGCCAGGCGAGATATATCGGAGTGAGGCGAATGCTTTTATATATATATATATATATATATATATATATATATATATATATATATATATATATATATATATATATATATATATATATTAACTAACTTAGCTTATCTACAACTTAATCTCTAAGTACTTGTGCTACAGACTAATGCTACTGCTGCTTCTGCTTATCGCTGCTGCTGCTTATTACTTCTGTTGCTGCTGCATCTTACTGCTTGCTGCTGCTGCAGCTTACTGCTTCTGCTGCTGCTTCTTACTATTTTTGCTACTGCTTCTTGCTGCTTATCCGGCCTGCATATTGGTCCCCCTTAGCTCACACACACACACACACACACACACACACATATATATATATATATATATATATATATATATATATATATATATATATATATATGTTAACACATACCCACACTAATGATGCACATGAACTCTCCAAGGACCACCAACACATCATAATGAAAATAGAAACATACATATATATATATATATATATATATATATATATATATATATATATATATATATATATATATATATATATATAACAATTATAATTATAATACTCTAATAGCTATTACCAAGGTAAATTGAATTATAATACAAAGAATCAAACACGTGTAGTGCACCGCATCCGTACCACACTCAATCTATGATACGCTTGCGATACAGCTCCACCACATCACCAAACGTACCCTGAAGGACACGAGCAAGTCTAAAATCACAATTAGAAGCAACACGAAGTGTTAGCTATTCATCTACGTGCTCGTGTTAAAATATGACATGCTCACACCCCCGTGTCGGAAGAAAATCTCCAAACCAACCCGTATTGCCAAATTATCGGGATACGGCCTACACATATCCACTTATGGACACAAAAC
Organism: Iris macrosiphon; assembly: GCA_036927795.1. Lineage (NCBI taxonomy): Eukaryota > Viridiplantae > Streptophyta > Magnoliopsida > Asparagales > Iridaceae > Iris > Iris macrosiphon. The sequence goes on along the minus strand of JAYESA010000055.1, from coordinate 709,351 downwards.
TAGTCACACACAATCAAACACATGTCAATTTGGTCTAATTGACCTATTGACAAATACAAGATGTGCTAATCCCCGAATTCCCCCAAAATTGATACAAAATACCACATAACTTTCTCTATAGGCCTCCTATGAACCTAATTCCACTTCCTATGGGTAGCCTTAATATATGGGAGTGTTCCTAATGATTAAATTACAGATTTAGAGTCTAATTAGAAAGAAAAAACTGAATTGTACCTATTGGGAGATGGATTCCCAAAGCAATTCTCTAAATGAGTGTCAAGAGCCTTCAACTTATAGATCCTTGCTTCCTCCTTGTAGATCCTTGCTTCCTCCTTGTTCTAATAGCCTCCAATGATGAGTAGAGAAGGAATTAGGAAGGAATTTGGGTAGAAATTGGTGTAGGGATCAAGGAATTTGGAAGAGAGATATTCTAGATCTAGATTTGGAATAAAAAATAAAGAGAGAGAGAGTCTCTCTCCTCCCTCTATGGTGGCCGGCCTCTACCCCTTCTCCAAGCTACTATAAAATATCTACAATACCCCTTGGGGTTTGTCATGAAGGAATTAATTAAGGGAGAAAGGTTCTAATCCAATTGGTTTAACTAATTAATTCATTCTCCTAATGAATAGGCTTACTATTGGACTCAAATCTAACTAGAATGAAATATGGTCCATAGATCTAATCTAAACTAGTTAGGTCCACTAACAAAAGTCCAAAATTAAATACTAACATCTAACAATAAATAAATAATATAATAAATAATATGTACAATATGCACAATATTTAATATTATATTTCTAAAATAAACACCTATGCCAAATTACCAAACTGTCCCTAGCTGGAAAAGTTAGGGTGGCAAACCTACCCATCTTAGAAAAATTTTGTCCTCGAAATTAAGGAAGAAACTAATTACCAAAAGCAATCAATACAAGCAAGAAAGAATTATACCTTACGGCTCAAACATATAAGGATATTGCTCGCGCATCTCGGCCTCTCGCTCCCAGGTACTCTCTTCTGGCGAGTGATGCCTCCACGCGACGCGCACCAAAGGAATCATCTGGTTCCGCAGCACCTTCTTCCTGCGGTCCAAAATCTCTATATGCTGCTCTGGATAGCTGAGTGTCGGACCAACCTCGATCTCCAAGTGATCTAGTACATGGCTAGGATCTGAGGACCTAGCACCTTTTCCAGATCCCTATGAGCATTTGTACCCGATAGACTATGGAGTTAGAGATCCTACTGACGAGGACCTTGAGGTGGAGACACATGAGTTTCCTTGAGCATCATAGATGATAATACCTAGAGTCTTGGGTGTCATTATCTAGTTAGCTGTCGCCCAGACTATTTTTATTATTTCTTTATTTTTTAGTTGTATGCTTTCAGTATTCTTTTGTACTCATTTTTGTGGATTATTCTCTACTAGATATTCTTTTATAGTGGAATCTGAGACTTATTCTATTTTATTCAATTTTCTATTCTGTGATATTTTGTGGATGAGATTAGATTTTACCTGCCTGAGATACTGTGACTTAGATATATTTTACAGCGTACTACGACTGGTTAGGTCCATTAAATTGGGTTAATATACTTGTTCGTACAGCTGGCATGTGTACGTATACCTGGTCCTACGTATTTTAGGACTGGGGCATGTCACTTTCTAGCAGTATTTCTTAATATGCATTAATACAACAAGGGGAAGGTGAGCATTCATGATGAAACTAGTAAAGTAGCAGTTCTATACTTGAAGCATGCAATAATATTTCTTTTTAGCTTACTTGTTAGTGAGGCAACATTGATTTAGTGAACTAGAGATTATTTTATTAAGGTGTGCAGACCAAAAGATTCATCGAAGGGCCAAAGTCACTCACCGATTGAATCAACGAGAGGATGGGGAAGCCTTATATAACGATCACTCCTTGGTTATGCGTCCTAAAATTGCAACAACACTTGGTTAGTATCCTTTGATCTCTTTCTCTTACTATTCAAAATGAATGTGCAAGCGAGAAAAGTGAATAATGAAAACCAAGTCATCGAATGCAAGACAACATACAAAGCAACACAAAATCAAGTAGCAAAACAACCAACGAAAACTCTTGGAATCATTTCAATTGAAGCCGTTCTATTAGTTTGAATGGTTTATTGCATTTCGTTCGTGATTGATTTGGCGGTAAGGTTTTCCCAAGACTCGATTCTCAACTGAGTCAAAGTAACAATTGTTCCATAAGTAAACCGCTAGAAGCAGGGCATTACATAATACCCCACTGAGAAAAGTTTCGTCCTTGAAACTTAAGAGATCAAGGAGTCGAGGATCAAGGTATCAAGAAGTCAAAGGAATCAGACTCACCAACATCGTGCCCGCTCGCATCGCGCTCAATATTTTGCTGATACGCTCTAGCCATTTCTGTCTGATCAGTCTGCCTATTGGCTGGAGCTGGAGCTAGCATAGAATTTTGATTCTTATTCTGACCAATGTTACCATTGCGGTGCGGTGGCAGAACCTTCTTATTTCGGCAGTTGATAGCCTGATGTCCTTTTTATCCATAGTTGAAACACTTACCGTTAGCAGCGATAAACATCTTTGGTGTGGCCCCATTTGCTACAGTAACTGCACTCTTGAGCAGGGCGCTGCTCGCCCTCTATCTTGCTCTCCCCATTATTGTATCTTTTGGCAGGAGGATTTTGAGTAGCCGACGCCTTTTTCGAAAATAATTTAGGCTTGAACTGCTCGTTCTGAACTGCTGCCTCCAAATCTTTAATGTAAGATTTGCATTCACGATTTATTACATCCTTTCTGAGGTGGTCGTTCTGGCCCTTGATGAGCCGGTACGTACGGGCCATTTCGTTAGGAATCATCGAGCCGGCTAACTTAGCAAGATTGGAGAATTCTAACTCATAGTCTTCGACGGACATGCTCTCATGCTTAAGTTCGGTGAACTTATCTTCCTTTCTCAGCCTGGCATCTGGTGGAAGATATTGTGCCAAGAATGCATCCTTCAACATACCCCAAGTAATTTTTCCATCCTGGTTGTCCCCGCTAGGCATGAATCACCGCGCCAGCGCTCCCGTGGGATGATCATTCCCATTTGGACGTGATACCGCACTAGCACAAGCTGCGTCCGTGCAAGGCCATGAATCCGAATAGGCAGGGATATAGCTAATCCATAAAGTCGCACAGATAGTCCGAATGCAGCGGAATAAGAAGCGAACAAGCGATTTCTAACAAGTTCACAAAGTCGTCATAGAGGAAGCATTGAATAAAACAAGCATGGAAGTAAAACAAGCACTTTATTGATATTGAATTAGTGTTACAAGCGACGCTAGGACGAGATTATAAATCACTCAAGATCTTTCTCTCGAAACAATAAAGGCGTGACAAGTGGCTTACAATATGAAATGATACATAGGCGATGTTCCAATATTATATCTTGTATTTGTGCTTCAGCTCCGGATGCAGCATTTTAAGGCTCCAGAGCGAACTCCACGCCTTAGCGCATAGGAGGAGTTTTTGTACTGAACGAGGTTCTCCCGTACCCTGCAAGCAATCTGGTGGGTTATCAGTACATGAATGCACTGGTGGGGAGGCTTGTCGCCTGCTCGACAAATCCAAATATGTTATATAGGTTCCATGCAATCTATTAAGTTGTCTTTCTATTCTTTCCTCAGAATCAGTTTCATGACATAATGAAAAACCTAACTCGTGTGGTAATGTGACGTGCGATATAAGAGTAACACGGCGAGACATACCAACTTACCATTTGTCCATCCCTGTCCAGTAATAAAACTAAGTTAAACCAAGCACGAATATATATATATATATATATATATATATATATATAATCTAAGAAAATTGCATAAGCAAACACGAGTGTCACGAGCGGGTTCTGATTTAGGTGCACGAGTTATACGAATTTTCCAGTAGTATTGCAGAAGACTGTTCAAGTGCTCAAATATGTATAAGTGTCTAATACTCATAACCGTTCAAGTATTCCAGATTACTAGGATCGATACAATGACTCACACGTGGATTGCCGCTAAGCGAGGAGGACTTATCTTTATGAATAGGAGTCGCTGGCATAGCCATAAAGGACGAGTTGTAGTCTTGAGCGAGAATAGTATACGACTCAAAGAACATGATATATCACATGTCATCCTGCCCGAACACGAGAATACTTAGTCTTTGAGTGAGAATGGCGTACAATGAAAGGTACACGAGGCGCTACATGCCATCATGCCCGAACACAAAGACTAACATGATGTTCTGTCCGGATCGAATTGGCCCCAGTGCCCAGGAGACCGTCTGCAGAAATAGATTGATGTACCTTTTGTACAAGTTGTACGCGACATACAAGTCTAGGGTCTCAGATTTATGAGATTTACGACAGGATATGTTTATTCTTGATTCTTGTTCTGTACGAGTATTGCTCCACGAGCTGTGATTCTTGGTTTATTTGACATAATTCTTGTTCAGAGTTTAACTTGACTTGATACATTCCCTTAGTTCGGTAACTGCCTTAGTGACCTAAAAGTCCAGGATACTTGCAGGTTCATATTTCACAGAAAGACTATTTGATAGTCTTCTGGCTAACTAAATGCATGAACGATATGGATAGTGTTACAGGATCCCGGCGTAAAATTATGTGACAAGTATTGAAACGAGAAAAATGAGTACAAGTTAGAATTTAAACAGGCAAGCATTGGATTTGTTCGAAATATAAGCATAAGAAAACATAATGTATAGTCTACTTTAACTCATAAGCCTTTACGTTGGCATGGGTCTAAGGGGTAGTGCGAGGAGTGAAACCGTACAGGGGCATATCGGGCCCCATAATCAATAAGACGAGCAGTGTAAACAAGTTAAGCAGTGCATAACGAAGAGTATATAATGATCTACTCGAAGCATCAGCGGAGTCTACTAGCACGAAGCTAAGGTAACATGCGAGGGTCGAATTATAGCCAAGTTTTATTTCCACGTTCTAACACAAGCAGTACAAGATGAGATTATTCCCTTAGCTAGGTGCGATATATTCTTTATTAGCATGCAAGGGGTAATTCACCTAGCTACTAGCATGTATCGTCCATATTTTATGTGTGCAGACTAAGCAAAGACAAGTTCATCGTAGCCACCCACCTTAGCGATGATTCGCCTCGGTCGAGCGATACTCCTAGCGCGCCTTTGAAAGTCTAAGTCTGAACTCCTGAAGGGCCAAGTTTAAATTCTATTGCCTCAAGCAAGCCTTCTCACAGAGCAAAGTGGGTCGGGTCATCGTACTAGCTCCGTTTGAATGGGCTCTCCGCTTGAGCGGAACATGTCATTATACTGGTGCTTTATGGTAAGATCCAGCTTCTTGATCTGCCACTAGTCGTGTGCTCGTAACCGTAGTTGCATGACTGTACATGTCACCCTCTTGCTCGTATGTATCGAAGCAAACTCAAACAAGTCTTCCAATTTGGCCACCCAGTTCTGTCACTACCCCATTTCCAGAGCAGGGTATTTTTTATTATTTTAATTTGGTTAATTGTGTATTTATCATAAATATTTGTATTAATATTTAATTATTGGTTGTATTATTTTTTATTAGTTATTTTAGGGTTTTGGCTAGCCTGGACCCATGTCAGACCCTAGTGGACCCATGTCAGACCCAACCAGCACCCTTGTCAGACTTATTTATTGGTATAAATTAGTTATTTATATTTTAATTAGTTAGTTGGAGTGATTAGGAATTAATTTGAGTGCATTTGGAACCCCAAACCCAACCCCAATTAGGATGACTTGATTTGGAGGATATTTTGGTCATTTCACTAACCCAACCCTAACTTTTAACCCCCCTGGCCGATTAGACCAGCACCCCCATTCATTTCTTTATTCCACTTCTTCTTCTTCTTCTTCTTCTCCACTCTTTTCTTCTTCTTCCTTCTTCCAATTTTCATAATTCCAAGCAAGTTTTCTCCATTTCTTCTCTTCCTTCTTCTATTTCTTCCATCAATGCAAACCCTAACCCTTTGCTTTCCCCTAACCTAGATGTGTAGAGCTTAGAATTGGTATTGGAGCTTGGGTTGGAAGCTTGGAGGCTTGGTGTGGTGAATTTGGAGCTTTTTAGAGACTTTGGCTTGGGATTCCAACTCCCAAGAGGTAAACCCTAATTTTTCCCCTTGTGATTACTCTAATATAGTATAATTAGTAGTATAGAACCTTCCTAGACCTTAGGGCAACCCGTGGGAGAAAGTTGGAGCTTGTTTGGATGTGTTTGGAGACTTTGACATTAGGTTTTGTGTTAATTTTGGATGAAATCCGAGATTGGCCCAATTTTTGGTGTTGTCCTTGGTTAGATGGACCAAGGTAGACGTGCTTGGGTGTCTTGAGGATAAGTACGTGTTCCCGTTCGGACACGTGAGATCGTGTCGCGGAGATTTGAGCATTTCGGGCGATTTAAGGGTTTTTCGTCGTGGGATTCTACTTGCGTGCGCGTTTTTGCCACGGACCTGGAATCGGAGAGTTAGCATTTTTTTCTAGGTTTTAGACATCGATTAGAACTCTTGGGTAAATTTTGTGTCGCGGAGATTTGAGCGTTTCACGAGGTTTCGTGAACCGCACACCAAGTGTTCGTCGAAATGACCGAATGGCCATTTCGACTTGGTTTCTAGAATTCGGGCTTGTACGCGCGTTGGTTTAGCTTCGGGGAGTATGTGTTAGAGTTTTTGAGTATATATATATATATATATATATATATATATATATATATATATATATATATATATATATATATGTGTGTGTGTGTGTGTGAGTGTGTGTGTTTTTGTGTGTGGAGTTTTTGTGTATGGGGGTGAGTGTGGTTGAGTGTGTGTGTTGGTGTTTGTGTATGTGTAGGTGTGTGCAGTTGTATGTATTTATATATGTATGAGTGTGTGTGTGTATATATATATATATATGGTTGTATGTGTGTATATATATATATATGTATATATGTTTGTGTATATATATCTAAGTATCTAAGTGTGTATATGTTAGTGTGTGTCGTGGTGTGCGTGTATATGTTTATGTGTGTATTAGTGTGTGTCGAGGTGTGTGTGCTAGAGCGAGAGGTAGAGAGAGTGAACGAGAGCGGCAACAGCAGCTGCAGGTAGTAGCACAGCGCTCGCAGCAACGCAGCACCGCGGCAGTGGCTGCAGCGCCGCGGCAGCAGCTGTAAACACCCTAATTTTTCACAATAATTTTAATATAATTTTCCCCCAATTTTTTTCGGTATTTTTCTGGATGAAGAACCAAGGTGATTGTGATCAAAGAATTTTTAAATGCAGTTAATTGATGTTAAAATATTATAGAAATAATATTTTATGGTATAAAATGGAAAACCGGACATAGGGTATTTTTCTGTGAATTTATTGGACTCCGAAAACGCGTTTAAAGCCCTAAAAACTATTGAATTTATAAACCCGAACCAAACCCAAACCCAAACCAAACCAACCCGCTGATTGAACCAAGCCGATCAGCTTATTGGGTCGGGTCGGGTCGGATCCGAGCCAACCCAACCCGGACCCGAAACCCAATTGGAAAAACCCTAAGCAACCAGAGTTACTGTTGCGGCTATTTAAGGCCGCCTCGGGATCCGCGAAGCCGCCGCCGCCTCTCTCTCCTCTCCATCCCTCCGCCGCCCGAGACCCTCCGACGCCGACCCAACTCCGGTCGACGCAGCCCCAGCCTGCTCCCTCACCGCCCTAACTCCATCACCCGGTTCCTCCATCTCCGCCGCTGCCGCCAGGCCGTCGACGACCCCCTCGCCGGTTGACGACCCCTCGACAGCCTCCCTCACGACTCGACGCCCCCGTACCCCTCTTCCCCTAACTCAACCTCGCTGCTGCCGACGAGCACCAGCACGACTCCACGCCGCCGTCCCCTCGCCTCCACGCACAGCCGAGCGCCTCCGCCCAGCCTTCGACGACCCTGCCTCCGCCGACGAGTCCATCCAGCCCCGGACACAGCCCTAGCGATGGACACACGAGCCCTCGACCTGGACGCGAGCAGCATGATCCAACAGAGGACGCAGGACACGAGGTTGACGCACGGACACGTGAAAAACAGATTCACGGGGCCCTGTTCAGGTAGCGTTTTCTCTCACCTAGTAACTCCGTTTTCGATACCGTCAGTTGCAACACGTAGACTGTATAACCCTCTCGGTGCCCGTGCAACCCGCTCGGTGCATCGCGTCCTGTGGTGATCGCAAACCGCGATCCAAAAACAGGAAAAACAATGCCCTGTTTTACCCCGGAACTGAGTATGCCCCGCCAAACGGGACGACTTGGTCGCACGCGGTCTTTACCGAAACGTGCGCGTCGTTGATACGGACGTGTGGGATTTCGCAGAAGTCGATTCGGATGTGCGTGCACACCGGAATCAACGCGTATCCGCCGACAATGCCCCGTATTCGTCTTTTTTAGAACATGTTGTAACTTTGTGTACACACGTCGGATCGATACGAAACTTACATCATCGGACTCGTAGCAATACGCTGGTCCTGTGACCCAAGTTTGGTCCGATTCTGAGAATGTTGACAAAATCGTGTATCGTGGGCCCTACAAGCTCCACTTGACGGGCGATTTTTTGATCGGCTCATCGGAATTTAATTCTGGAAGTTCTGTTGGGTTCGTATCATCGTTCCTGACTTGTTGACACTGAGTTTGAGGAATTTGGAGACGTTTGACCCTGACATGCTTTTCGGTGCAAAGTGGCGCACAGGTGGACCCCGCTTTGACCCGGAAATATCATTTTTGCCTTTTTGTCCAATTTGGACGTAAGGACAGGCGTTTCTAGCTATTTGATATCTTCTGAGACTGTTGGTGATGTTTATTACATCTTTTGGAGTAGTACCCACAGGATCCACTGATACAGGGACGACTGTTAGTATTCGGACCCCAGACAAGTGTACCTTGCCAAACTCTGCAGTATTGTTACTTATTTTCCTTGCTTCATTATATTGCTGTGCATGCTTAACCTAGGACCGTGTGACATACTTAGCGTCGGATTATTAGTCGGGTGCCAACACCGTACGCGGTGTTGTGTATTGTCATCTAGAGATGGATATTCGTGACACTTTATCTTCTCGTACTTGTCTTACCAAGTAAACTTCGACCCAGGACACTTGACACTGTTCATGAGATAGGATCTTCCCGAGATATTCGTGGTAATTCTGTATAGGATACAGGACTTGACAGAGATATTATATTCCTAGACATTTATGACTTGTTGCATTAGTATGATCCCGCTTGACATGGACATGAGACGTTATGGTCATGATATGCATGGTTATATTGGGTGGGGAGAGACACACAGGCTACAGGCTGATCATATATATATACCCCAATTATTGTGAGGCACAAGACTCTGAAGCCCGAGCTTGGCCCATTACTCATTATTACTGCTGCTACCGGCTCCCCGACACAGAGCTTGTAGTGGCTTCAGCCTGAGTTCTAGTGATGCTCTCATCTTGCATATCACTTAGCTGGTTATTTAGTATTCCCTTATTGTTCCATCTATTGCTGGAGAGACCCACAGGCTACAGGTTGACTATATTATGTCGGCTACTCAGTCTCCCGCTGAGCTAGACCACCTCATGATATCACTGCTACCGGCTCCCCTACACCGAGCTTGTAGTTGTTTCAACCTGAGTATTATTGATGTTCTCTCTTGCATTTCACACAGATGATTACATACTTACCCTATTATTCTCATTATTTGCTGCACTGCTTATATTTTGGCTTATATATTTTCTGTACCTTGCTATGTCCCCTGAGGACCTGGATATGGATTATGTCCCCAGGATTTGAGGACGAGATCTATCCTGAGGTATACGGAACCGCAGCAGGAGCTGATCCAGGAGCTCTATCGACACCCGAGGACGAGGTGTTAGCTGAAGACTTTTCCTGAGCATCTATGTTTCATGCTCAGTATTTATTTTATTCAGTCATTTATATTTTGGTCTGTTGAACCATTGTATCAGATATTTATCGGGTTGTTCCCCGAAGCACCTTGTTGAGACTGGTTGATGATTTACATTCCTTATATTCTGTGGATCATATTTTATATCTTGTGTGGATGAGATTAGTTGTGCCTTATTGTCGTAGACTTGTTTTACAGCTTAAGTATGCCCTGATGGATCCATTAAATTGGATTTGTCCATCGGTGCGTGCTGCTGGCCATTGCCATGTGTCTGGTCCCTCGGTATTTTGGGACTGGGGCGTGACATGGTTTTTGTGGTGGCCATGCAGGTCTACGACTAAATCGTTCGGTTTCAACTTAGGGACCGAACCAGCCTGCCCTAAGGATCGGATAAGTTATAGGATCTCATCCATTATTTGAACCATTTTGAACTCTATATCAAACTCAAACTTGTTACTTGATTTGCATCATGTATTGATTCCTCTGAGCGTTCTTACGGTTTATCTTTTGGTTGCAGAGTAATGGATCTCAGGAACGGAGATGAGATTCCATTGGATACGCCACACGACGCTGTGGTTACTTATATAGACGGAGTGACACCAAGGAATAAAGGACAAACATCGCAGAGCGATCAAACCGGTCAGTCTAATCCAAGGTTTCGGAGAGATGACATCCCACCTCCGCTACAGTTCACTCCACAGATGCCGGTTTTCCTGCCAGGACAAGCCATGGACGGGCAACAGATGTTCTAGATGATGTATGCTATGATGCAAGCTCAGCAGCAGATTCAGTAAGAGGCCCATCGACAGGAGGCAGAGTATCTGAGAACCAGCCTGGTATCCGCATTGGAGCAGGCAAATCCACCAGCGAGGCGATCAGCGACGGGATCTATCACCGATTTTCGTCAGCTCAAACCTCGTACATTCTCTAGTAAAGAGGGGCCAACAGAAGTTCATGAATGGCTCACGAACATTCAGCACCAGTTGGAAGCAGCTGAACTTCCGAGAGAGAAGTGGATGACGGAAGTCAGAATGCAGTTAACTAAAAATGCACATCACTGGTGGTTAGCAGAAGAGAGGAGACTCGGACAGGACCGAGTCACTTGGGAAGAGTTCTCCAGACTCTTTAAAGAGATGTATATTCCAGCAGTAGCACGATCAGAGCTCAGAGACAAGTTCAACCGCCTTATCCAAGGCAATATGACAGTGGAAGAATACAATGCATAATTTATTCGCCTAAGTCGCTTTGCGCCAACCTTGATTTCGACAGAGGAAGAGAAAGCTGAGAAGTTCTTTGACGGACTGAAGTTCGAGCTCCAGAGATTGATTGGATCGGTCGCACATACATCATATACCGACGTCCTTGCAGCAGCACGACGCATGGAGCGTGTTACTAGAAGGGAGTCAAATCTGAAGAGGCCAAACACATCAGCACCATCTAGGACAGCACATGGGGATTCAGCAAAACGAACCCAGAGGAGTATGCCAGAGAGAACAGCACACAGGGCCATATCTCTCCCTACTTGTCACCACTGCGGCAAGGTAGGTCATATTGAGAGAGAATGCAAACGCAAGTTGGGACTCTGCCTGGCTTGCGGGTCCAACCAGCATCAAACCAGAGACTGTACCGAGCGCAGAGAAGAAGCACCGAGACTAGCTTTACCTGCACCACGACCAGCTTATCCAGCAGTAGGAGCACAACAGACGAGAGTTGGAGGAGTTAGACCACCAGCCCCAGGAGGGAATCAGCAGAGACCACCACTGGCACCACAGGCAGCTCTATTTCAGCAGGCTCAGCAGCAGTAGAGAGGTCCAGCTCAGGGACGAGGACAGGCATTCACATTAGCCGTTGAGGAGGAAGCTACCACAGGCGAAGTTATCACAGGTACCATTTTAGTAGCTTCATTACCAGCTATAGCTTTATTTAATTATGTAGCATCGCATTCATTTATAGCAGCTAGCTTTGTAGCCACCCATAGAGTAGCTACCGCACCCCTTCCGAAGATGAAGAGAATTCTTACGGGAGGTGGAATTATTCCGGTTAGTGACGTCTGTAGATCATGTTCTGTAGTAGTCTATGGAAGAGAAATACGAGCTCAATTTCTGATATTTTCTATGCCGGATTATGATGTTGTACTTTTTATGGACTGGTTAAGTCAGTACCATGCGACTCTTGATTGCCGACTTGGACGGGTTATATTTAGACCGCCTGGACATCCAGAATTTGAGTTTCTTCGAGGAGCAGTAGAGCAAGGAGTTCAGCCTACTCTTAGGGTATTATTTGTAGAAGAGGAGACAGGTTACCCAAGAGTCATATCAGAATTTGTGGATGTATTTCCTGATGATCTTCCAGGTTTACCGCCTGATCGGGAAATAGAATTCACAATAGACTAAACTCCAGGAGCAGAGCCTATCACTTCATCAGTATATTGGCTAGCACCTAAGGAGTTAGTGGAGTTAAAGGAACAGGTTGATGATCTTCTGGAGAAGGGTTTTATTCGGCCCAACGTTTCACCTTGGGGAGCACCCATATTATTTGTACCGAAGAAGGATGAGACAGTACGGTTGTGCATTGACTACAGGGCACTAAATGCTGTGACAATCAAGAACATGTATTCCTTACCACGTATTGATGATCTATTCGATCAATTGAGTGGTGCTAGGGTATTCTCGAAGATTGACCTTAGATCTGGCTATCATCAGATCAAAGTAAGGAAGGAAGACATACCGAAGACAGCTTTCAGGACCAAGTATAGACATTATGAGTTCTTGGTAATGCCGTTTGGTTTAACCAACGCGCCAGCAGTGTTTATAAGTTTAATGAACAGAGTCTTTCATCAGTTCTTGGATAAATTCGTGGTTGTGTTCATTGATAACATTCTAATATATTCCAAGAACCACGAAGAGCACGAGGAGCATCTCAGGATCGTGTTAGAGACCTTGAGACAGGAGAAGTTATATGCCAAACTCAGTAAGTGTGAGTTTTGTATGGACAAAGTGCCTTTCTTGGGACATATCATCTCAGGAGAAGGACTTTTAGTTGATCCAGAGAAAGTTGCGACAGTAGAGACTTGGCCTACACCCACATCAGTGGCAGAAGTGAGAAGTTTTCTCGGACTTGTGGGATATTATCGAAGGTTTGTAGAAAATTTCTCAAGGATTGCAGAACCGATGACGAAGCTGACACGTAAAGACCAGGAGTTTATATGGACAGAAGACTGCCAGAAGGCCTTTGAAGAATTGAAGAGAAGATTAACAACAGCACCTGTCCTGACTCTTCCTTCGGGGTTAGGAGGTTTTGTTGTTTACAGTGATGCATCAGGTAGTGGATTAGGATGTGTTTTATTGCAACATGGCAAAGTCATTGCTTATGCATCGAGACAGTTGAAGGTCCACGAGAAGAACTACCCAACATACGATCTGGAGCTAGCAGCAGTTATATTTGCACTGAAGATTTGGAGGCACTATCTTTATGGAGAGAAGGTAGAAATCTTTACAGATCATAAGTCTAAAGTATGTATATACTCAGAAGGAGCTTAACATGAGGCAGAGACGTTGGCTTGAATTGATGGTAGATTTTGATATAGATCTGTAGTATCATCCAGGAAAGGCGAATGTCGTAGCAGACGCTCTCAGTAGGAAGCCTACGGCTTATTTCTTGACGATGCAGCCTGAGTTATTGAGAGATCTACAGAAGCTTCAGATAGAGGTTATTTTACCAGGACAGAGTGGCTTGCTGGCTAATCTTGAAGTTAAGTCGTCACTCGTGGAGAAGATTAAAGAGGCATTGCCCACCGATGCTAGATTTTGAAGACTGAAGGAGAGGACGTAAGCAGGCATGCAGACAGGACTTCTCATACACGAAGATGGGACATTGAGGTTTAGGAATCGCTTGTATGTTCCAAATAGAGAATTGAGACAGGAGTTAATGACCGAAGCACATAGCTCAATGTACTCTGTTCACCCAGGAGGAACCAAGATGTACCAAGACTTGAGACAGTATTACTGGTGGCATGGAATGAAAAGGGAGATTACAATATTTGTGGCCAAATGCTTAGTCTGCCAGCAAGTAAAGGCCGAGCATCAGAGGACTGCAGGTATGTTACAGCCGCTTCCTATACCGGAATGGAAGTGGAAACATATCACGATGGATTTTGTCACAGGATTTCCAAGGAGCCCCAGCAGAAGAGATGCGGTATGGGTTATTGTGGATCGACTCACTAAATCGGCACACTTCTTGCCATTTAGAGTTGGACAGTCCACAGAGGTACTAGCGGACATATATATACGACAAATCGTAAGATTACATGGAGTGCCGGTTAGTATTGTATCGGATCTAGATTCGAGATTTACATCTCATTTCTGGAGAAGCATGCAAGAGAGTCTGGGCACCAGACTCAAGTTCAGCACAGCTTACCACCCACAGATAGATGGTCAATCGGAGCGCACGATTCAGATCTTGGAGGATATGTTACGATCGTGTATGCTAGACTTTGGAGGATCTTGGGAAGATTATTTGCACTTAGTAGAGTTCTCCTACAACAACAGTTATCAGGCCAGCATTCAGATGACACCATTCGAGGCATTATACGGAAGGAAGTGCAGATCGCCTATATGTTGGAGTGACATTGGTGAACGTCAAATACTGGGTCCAGAATTGGTAACGCAGACAGTGGAGAAGGTGAAACAGATTCAGAATCATCTACGAGCAGCTCAGGACAGACAGAAGCATTGGGCTGATACACACAGACGTCCCCTAGAGTTCAAAGAAGGAGAGCACGTGTTCTTGAGGATTTTGCCCACTCGAGGTACTATTAGATTCGGGAGCAGAGGCAAGTTGAGCCCAAGGTATATTGGGCTATTTAATATTCTAGAGCGCATTGGTGAGGTGGCTTATCGTCTTGTATTACCACCATCCTTAGAGGGAGTGCATGACGTATTCCATGTCTCACAGCTGAGAAGGTACGTGACCGACCCAAGTCACGTAGTCGATCATTCAGAGATCGCAGTGGGCCCTAGCTTGAGGTATGAAGAACAACCAGTTGGCATCCTCTACGTCAGTGAGAAGACATTGCGGGGACAGACAATTAGACTGGTTCGTGTAGCTTGGAAACATCATTCTCTTGGCGAATCGACCTGGGAACGAGAGGATAGTATGCGCCAGCGTTATCCTCACTTATTCGCGGAGGAAGTTATCACCTAAGCAATCTTGTAATTTTCATAATTCTTCCTTAGTAGCTTATTCTTGATTGCAAGGACGCAATCTTCTTAAGGGGGGTAGATTATAAACACCCTGATTTTTAGAATAATTTTAATATAATTTTCCCCCAATTTTTTTTGATATTTTTCTGGATGAAGAACCAAGGTGATTGTGATCAAAGGATTTTTAAATACAGTTAATTAATGTTAAAATATTATTAAAATAATATTTTATGGTGTAAAATGAAAAACCGGACATAGGATATTTTTTTGTGAATTTATTGGACTCCGAAAACGCGTTTAAAGCCCTAAAAACTATTGAATTTATAAACCCGAACCAAACCCAAACCCAAACCAAACCAACCCGCTGATTGAACCAAGCCGATCCGCTTATTGGGTCGGGTCGGGTCGGATCCGAGCCAACCCGACCCGGACCCGAAACCCAATTGGGAAAACCCTAAGCAACCGGAGTTACTATTGCGGCTATTTAAGGCCGCCTCGGGATCCACGAAGCCGCCGCCGCCTCTCTTTTCTCTCCATCCCTCCGCCGCCCGAGACCCTCCGACGCCGACCCAACTCCGATCGACGCAGCCCTAGCCTGCTCCCTCACCACCCTAACTCCACCACCCGGTTCCCCCATCTCCGCCGCTGCCGCCAGGCCGTCGACGACCCCCTCGCCGGTTGACGACCCCTCGACAGCCTCCCTCACGACTCGACACCGCCGTACCCCTCTTTCCCTAACTCAACCTCGCTGCTGCCGACGAACACCAGCATGACTCTACGTCGCCGTCCCCTCGCCTTCACGCACAGCCGAGCGCCTCCGCCCAGCCTTCGATGACCCTGCCTCCGCCGGTGAGTCCACCCAGCCCTGGACACAACCCTAGCGGCGGACACACGAGCCCTCGACCTGGACGAGAGCAGCAGGATCCAACAGAGGACGCAGGACACGAGGTTGACGCACAGACACGTGAAAAACAGATTCACGGAGCCCTGTTCAGGTAGCATTTTCTCTTACCTCGTAACTCCATTTTCGATACCGTCAGTTGCAACACGTAGACTATATAACCCTCTCGGTGCCCGTGCAACCCGCTCGGTGCATCGCGTCCTGTGGTGATCGCAAACCGCGATCCAAAAATAGGAAAAATAATGCCCTGTTTCACTCCGGAACTGAGTACGCCCCGCCAAACGGGATGACTTGGTCGTACGTGGTCTTTACCGAAATGTGCGCATCATTGATACGGACGTGTGGGATTTTACAGAAATCGATTCGGATGTGCGTGCACACCGGAATCAACGCGTATCCGCCGACAACGCCCAGTATCTGTCCTTTCTAGAATATGCTGTAACTTTGTGTACACACGTCGGATCGAGACAAAACTTGCGCCATCGGACTCGTAGCAATACGCTGGTCCTGTGACCCAAGTTTGGTCCGATTCTGAGAACGTTGACAAAATCGTGTATCGTGGGCCCCACAAGCTCCACTTGACGGACGATTTTGTGATCGGCTAATCGGAATCCAATTCTGGAAGTTCTGTTGGGTTCGTATCATTGTTCCTGACTTGTCGACACTGAGTTTGAGGAATTTGGAGACCTTTGACCTTGACACGCTTGGTATTCGGACCCCAAGCAAGTGTACCTTGCCAAACTCTGCAATATTGTTACTTATTTTCCTTGCTTCATTATATTATTGTGCATGCTTAACCTAGGACCGTGTGACGTACTTAGCGTCGGATTATTAGTCGGGTGCCAACACCGTACGCGGTGTTGTGTATTGTCATCTAGAGATGGATATTCGTGACACTTTATCTTCTCGTACTTGTCTTACCAAGTACACTTTGACCCAGGACACTTGACACTGTTCATGAGATAGGATCTTCCCGAGATATTTATGGTGATTCTGTATAGGATACAGGACTTGACAAAGATATTATATTCCTAGACATTTATGACTTGTTGCATTAGTATGATCCCGCTTGACATGGACATGAGACGTTATGGTCATGATATGCATGGTTACATTGGGTGGGGAGAGACACACAGGCTACAGGCTGATCATATATATATATACCCCTATTATCGTGAGGCACAAGACTCTGAAGCCCGAGCTTGGCCCATTACTCATTATTACTGCTGCTACCGGCTCCCCGACACAGAGCTTGTAGTGGCTTCAGCCTGAGTTCTAGTGCTGCTCTCATCTTGCATATCACTTAGCTGGTTATTTAGTATTCCCTTATTGTTCCATCTATTGCTGGAGAGACCCACAGGCTACAGGTTGACTATATTATGTCAGCTACTCAGTCTCCCGCTGAGCTAGACTACCTCATGATATCACTGCTACCGGCTCCCCTACATCGAGCTTGTAGTTGTTTTAACCTGAGTATTATTGATGTTCTCTCTTGCATTTCACACAGATGATTACATACTTACCCTATTATTCTTATTATTTGCTGCACTGCTTATATTTTGGCTTGTATATTTTCTGTACCTTGCTATGTCCCCTGAGGACCTGGATATGGATTATGTCCCCAGGATTTGAGGACGAGATCTATCCTGAGGTATAAGGGACCGCAGCAGGAGCTGATCCAGGAGCTGTACCGACACCCGAGGATGAGGTATTAGCTGAAGACTTTTCCTGAGCATCTATGTTTCATGCTTAGTATTTATTTTATTCAGTCATTTATATCTTGGTCTGTTGAACCATTGTATCAGATATTTATCGAGTTGTTCTCCGAAGCACCTTGTTGAGACTGGTTGATGATTTACATTCCTTATATTCTGTGGATCATATTTTATATCTTGTGTGGATGAGATTAGTTGTGCCTTGTTGTCGTAGACTTGTTTTACAGCTTAAGTATGTCCTGATGGATCCATTAAATTGGGTTTGTCCATCGGTGCGTGCTGCTGGCCATTACCACGTGTCTAGTCCCTCGATATTTTGAGACTGGGGCATGACAGCAGCGGCAGCAGCAGCTACGTGCAGCAGCAGTAGCGAAGTGCAGCAGCGGCTCAGCGCCGCGGCAACAGCAGCAGCTGCGTGCAGCATCAGCAGCAGCAATGCGTTTCAGCAGCGGTAGCGCGGCGCTTCACAGCTAGTTTACCCCCTCCCCCTTCTTATATATATATATATATATATATATATATATATATATATATATATATATATATATATATATATATATATATATATATATATATAGGTAGAGGTATGTATATGTATATAGATACTAGTATATATAGATAGATATATATTAGTATATATGTATATGTGTATATATGTGTATAGATATATATGTATAGATATGTAGGTCGATGCATATGTGTTATATATATATATATATATATATATATATATATATATATATATATAATTGCCTAGATATATAGCTAGGTGTATATATTTATATAGATAGTTAGCTATATGGGTAGTGTTAGAGTGAGGTAAGTTAGGTACTCAATACCTTGACATACCAAGGTATTGAGGGTAGTGAGGTAAGGTGAGGTAATGTATTAAGGTAGCCTATATACTAAGTTTTATATATATATATATATATATATATATATATATATATATATAGTAGCTAGTGTTAGAGGGGGAGTAGGTTAGGTATCTCAATACGTATAGTAGTATATATAAGTATATATATATATATATATATATATATATATATATATATATATATATATATATATAGATAGATAGTTAGTTAGCTAGCTAGTGTTAGTGAGGGGTAAGGCTTGAGTATCTCAATACCTTGAGATACTCAAGGTATTGGGCATCGGGGCAAGGTATTGGGTTTTAGCCTAGAAATGAGGTTAGAGTTGCTTATATATATATATATATATATATATATATATATATATATATATATATATATATATATATATATATATATATATATATATATATATACGTGCTAGTATATATTATAGAGGGTATAGTCGGGGCGTATAGGGTAGGTTGAGGTATCGGATACCGAGGGTATCTCGGTATCTCAAGGAGGCGAGTTTGAGGGTTTATTAGCTTAATGACCTAGTTTTGACCTAGAATTTTAGGGGCACACTAGTTTGACTAGGTGTTGACCGTAGTTGACCCGGTTGATCGCCAAAGTTAACTTTTGAACTAGATTTAACTTAGAGTTGACTTTTTTGATCCCGAGTTGACTTTTTGACCCAGATTTTACCGGTTTGACCTAGAACAACCCTAGAAGTTTGTTTTTAGCTATTTTATATTTGTTTAACTCATTAGAAACCTGTTTAACCTAGCTTTTCATAATAGGTCCTTGTGACACCAGTTCGGATCGCTAGTTGCTTAGGACGTTAGGCGAGTACATTCTATGATAGTTTTCATTATCTGATAATTATTATGATTCAGCTTCTAGTATAGTATTCTCTGATTTTTCTGGCATGACACGGACTAGTATTTCTGGATTCATTTACTTGCGACACGTATATTTTATGTTTCTGGCCTCTATTTTGGAATCACCTACTAGCATCACATCGTGACTCACTATAGGCATCACTCATATTTCTGGATGGACTCATACTTGATTTACGTGTCGGGTCTTGGATTCACTTGTACTAGTCGGGGCAGGGAAATACTCGAGTAGACATGTAAACATTCCCAACTGGAATCACTTGAATCACCCCCTCGTGTCTAATCTGGAATGATAGCAGCCGCACACCCAGTGTGCGGTGAGCCGTACTTACCCCTAGCCGTTTATATGTCGAAACAGGTATTTCAAAGACATGAGTTCATTCTTTCTAGTCTGGACTCTCTTGCATTTCTTGCTGGTTTCACTTATAGTTTCTGGACTGGACTCATTACATGTATTCTTGCTGGACTCACTACACGTTCTTGTGCACATACTTGATCTTAGTTTAGATTTCTTGTATCTTGCAGTCATTACTATCTTGCTTCTGATATTCATGCATCTTTACCTTTATGCACCAGTGATATATATATATTTTCTTATTCATACTTTATTTCATTCTTCTTGCTACTTGCTACAACTACTCTATAGTTTTTATTATTTAACTGGAACTGGTGTTAGAGGTGTACTTGCTCCAATCCTGACTGGATATATTTTTCAGAGGATCCGGAGGATTGGTGTCCGACGTTTTATGGACCTCAGCCTGTCGATGGTGCAGACATGGACCCCCTAGTTTAGGAGTGATTTTTGGGTTGGTAGCCGGGATCACTAGGACCTCAGTTGTTGTTTTTATTAGCTTTTGGTACCGAATTTGTCCCCAATTTTGGATTAAGACCTTGTATTGTATATGATTCTGGATATTGTTATATTATTATTATTGTTGTTATTGTTTTAGTAGCAGTTGTTTAGACTGTAACACCCGTTCCGCTCAAGCGGACTGCCATGTCAAACGGCAATAGTGTATGTCCCGACCCGCTTTGTCTCAAACGATAAGCAAAGGATATCCAGACTTGTCCCTACAGGAATCCAGCTTAGGCTTCAGAGACTCGCTTGACGTATCGCTCGACCGAGTCGAATCATCGCTAAGGTGGGTGGCTATGGTGAACTTGTCTTTGCTTAGCCAGCACACATAAAACATGAATGTTTTATGCTAGTCGCTAGGTAAATCATCCCATGCATGCTAATAAGAATCCAACGCACCTAGCTAAGGAAATAATCCCAACTTGTATTGCTTATGCTAGAACATGAAAAAGAAATATTGCTTGTATATATGATCAGACCCTCGCATGCTACCATAGATCGTGTCGCTCGGGAAGTCCCTATAGTTTTACCTCTCGGTTTACCTTCGGGCCCGAGCCAACGTGTTGCTTAAGTTCCTGAGAAACGAATGCTTGCTTGCCTAACGTTATTGTATTGTGCATGCATTGAGTCAGCCAGGAGACTATCAAGTAGCTCTTCTGTGCAACTAAACCTGCAAGTATCCGGGACCGTTAGGTCACCAAGGCAATCTCTGCCCCAGGAGAAATGCATCAAGGCAAAGTGAATACTGTACTTTACTGTGATCACATCAAATTTACCTATGAACGAGAATCCTGTACAAGCTCGTTTATAACAGAAATTCGTGACTGTACTCGTATTATTGACTGTATTATGATTGATGTGAATTGGAAAGCCCCAAGAGACCTGCATGTCACGGGCAACTCAAAAATGAGGTATAGTTCCACGGACGGTCACCGGGGCACTGGGACCGATCCGATCCGGATGGAACTCCATTGTTTTAGCCTACTGTACTGGATGAGATGGTGTGTAGCGTCCACTGTTCTTTCGCTGCATACCATTTCTCTACGACTGAACTCTACTGTGTAGTCTACTGTACTGGACAAAATGGCTTGTGTTTGTGGTATTAAACGAAAGAATGAAGATGTATTCAATATGGGGTTTACACAGAACCCGCCTTCTTTGGTTTACAAACAAACTTGTACAATTTGATCCTATACGAGGATATGGAAGTACAATTTATTTAATCTGGGTAGATATTGCTATAGGTGTCTGATCTGCAGTCGATCACTTTAACCCTTGGACCACACGATGTTGAAGAAGTTGCCATAGAAGACAGGAAGCAGCTTCGAAGGTTGCAGAAGAGGGTGGATGCACGATGCCAAATTCGTCGATCCCTACTCTTTGCCTAAGCTCCGGCTGCTCTCTCTCTCTCTCTCTCTCTCTCTCTCTCTCTCTCTGGTTCGATCTTCCAATTCGTCGACCCTTGATCTGGTATTGGTATTCTTGACCAATTTTCTGACCTCTGGTTCGATCTTTCAATTTTTGTCGACCTTTTCCCTCATTGATAGAGGTCTCTATTTATAGAGTTTTAGTGACAGTGACCACTCCATCAGTGTAAAAACCGAGGAGTGGAAAGTACAGCACCCTTTTATACAACGGTTAAAGTAACCAATGCCTGCGTATAGATAATCTTTTGAATGAGCGTGTGATGCGGGTCCAACTAAGGGACACAATGCGTACAATTGCTACGAAGATCACGGCGTAAAAGCCACGTAGGTTGGTATCCATTGTGTAGAAGAGGTTGGCATAGAAGCCAAATGTCTGTCACCATGGCATAGAAGCCAAATAGTTATCAAACCGACATAGAAGCCGAACAGGCGTAGAAGCCGAAAAGGCGTAGAACCCGAGTGGTCGTAGAGGCCGAACAGGCGTAGAAGCCGAATGATCGTAGAGGCCGAGCAGGCATAGAAGCCGAATGGGCACAGAGGCCGAACAGGCGTAGAAGCCGAAGGGGCACAGAGGCTGAACAGGCGTAGAAGCCGAAGGGGCATAGAGGCCGAGCAGGCGTGGAAGCCGAATGGGCCAAGAGGCCGAACAGGCGTAGAAGCCGAACAGGCGTAGAAGCCGAGTGGTCATAGAGACCGAGCAGGCGTAGAAGCCGAGTGGTCATAGAGACCGGGTGAGCACAGGAGCTGGATGGGCGTAGAAGCTGCTACATACCGTGCCAGAGTGCTGATGTGGACGTCTTAGCCGGAATTACGGCTTTTGAAAATATAATCAAATCTCCTGCATTAAATGCCGAGATTTGCCACCATCCTGTGCATTAAATATGGAGGCGTGTTCTTTGACAGTCTGCAACCCTTTCTGCGCATCAGTCGCAGAGACGTGCCTTGAGAAACTGTCACCCCTCTGTGCATTAGACGAAGAGACGTGCCTCGAACCCCGTACGGAGTGCAGCTTTTGGCGTGGCAGGCGGTTTGTCTACTGCAGAACGTAAACAGCTCACGTTTTGCCTGTGTAAAACAAGGCAGCGTATCCCTCCGTGCTTGTAAAAGCAGTTTTACGTAAAGGGGATGGCGGTATTTGACAGCCTGGGTCGCAGTGCTGTGCCATCATTATAGCCGTCGCCTGGGTAGTCGAGCCGTATCCTTTTGTCAGAAGTCCAGACGTCAGGTTCATTGCAGGCTCTGGCAGGTTCATCGCAGGATCTGACAGGTTCACCTCGGAGAATACGAAGCGTCTCTTGTACACCTCAATGCTGCGTATGAAAGGGGATGAGTTTTACGCCCTGGAGGCGATGAAGCACCCTGTTTACGCTGAAGCGGCTTGGGCGTACTGCCTTACGTGGATGGTCTTTCGAGCTTTTCATTTTTCACGCTGCGTTTTAGCGGAAAAGGCTCTATTGCACGCTTGATGGCTCTGAAGGCCTCTGCTTACGCTGCTCTGCACCAATATGCCACGTATAGTCATCCGACGTATTTTTTATGCTTCTACAAGACCCCCTTCAAAGCTTTCAAATTCTTCGGAATTTGGAACGCTTTGAATGAAGCATGAACCGCTCCTCGTGACTCAAAACGTTTCTGATTGGAGCATTAAAACGGTCGATGCTGACTTTATGGCGGATTTATTAGGGACCGGTGTGACCTCTTCCGCCTATAAAAAGGCTGGGGTAGTTAGCCTGTTCTCCCCTCATTCCTATCACCACGCAGAGATAATCGCCGGAGTTCGCCGGGTCGACTTGAGGAAGAAGGAGATCATGTTCTTCCAGCGTGTAAGGAGCCAAAAAAGATGGCGTCTTCGAGCAAGTGTCCACTGCAACGATGGATCATGGAAGGATATCTTAGCCTCCCTCGCTCGGGATAATCATCAACTTTATATGGCTGTTCTTCCAGGAGAAGGGAAGGGTCGTATTAGACCACACGGCTTGCAAGCGGTGTCTTCTCCAGTTATCTCCGGGGGTGAGAGCAGCGACTAGCTCTGACTTCGGGCATTGAGTTGGGTGAAATACCTCAACTCAATCTGTCACGGCGCGCGGAGCATGGGATATGAAAGCCCCAACTCTGTCGTTCTCTCGTCGGTGATCATTGCCATGTCAATCAGTTGGCTGGAACTGACTGACTACCGGAGAAGATGGATGAAGAATTGTGCCCCTGCGAGAACCTGTCAGAACAGCTTCTGGGCAATCTTCAAACGACGATGGGGAAATCCTTTGTAGACGGGATCTCCCTCAGATGTAATCATGAAAATGAAAAGAAAACCCTTGTAGATTGGATTTCCCTCATATGTAATCATGACTTTAATCTTTTAATAAAATCGTCTTTCTTCTTCATATGATCATCTTGCCAAACGTTGCTGTGAAGTATGAATATGTGTAGCTTCGACACGTCTGATTCTTTACGCCGAATCTCTTTAGAAAGAGTGCTAGGTCCTGTATTTTATGCATAGCGAATAGTCCATAGAACGTTGTTGAGCACTTAGAACTGTCCCGTTGCTAGGACTGAGGAACCGCGTAGAGCTCTGAACTTCTGATGAACGGAATTTTTATTCAGACTTCGTCTTCAAGAATGACTTCTCGAAAATCCTTTGGAACAGGGTCGAGAAATGGCTGTCAAACTGAGTTTGCCATCTTGCTAGACGAGATATTCAGACTGGAGTCTGGATGAACCTCCATTTGACCCGAGAAGAGTAATTTCTCAATGTTTGAACTCTGTATGCTTCGGGTACTTAGGATATGTTGAGGCCAAGACGGAGTATCTTCTGTATGAACTCCTGTAATTGACCGCCTTGCTGTTCGGATATGCGGAAAGTCAGAGATCCGTAGTGTAGATGAGCTGAGAATCTTGAGTTCGTAGGCCTATTGAGCGTAGAAAGCCACCAAGCGTGAGATCATCGATTTGGAGCTGCTGAGCGTGAAGTCGTAGGTTTGTAGCCTCTCGAGCGTAAAAGCTACCGAGCACAAAGGCATCCGGGCATAAAACCATAGACTGATAGCTTGCGAGCGTAAAACCGTAGATCTGTTGCTGTCGAGCGTAGAAAGCCCCTTAGCGTAGAACTGTAGATTCGTAGCCTGTGAAAAAGAAAGAGATCTTCCGTGCGTAAGGTCTTGGATCCGTTGCCTCCGAGCGTAAACTAAGCACCACCGAGCGTGAGATCATCGATTTGGTATCTGCTGAGCGTAAAAGTCGTGTGTTTGTGGCCTCTCGAGCATAAAAGCTACCGAGCACAAAGACATCCGGGCGTAAAACCATAGACTTGTAGCTTGCGAGCGTAAAACCGTAGATCTGTTGCTGTCGAGCGTAGAGAAACTCTTTTAGCATAGGAACTGCTGACCTGCACAAAAAACTCTTCGAATTTGCTGACTGTCCGTCTTTCGAGAGTAGTGGGCTGACGTAGTACCCAATCATAACCAAATATTTAATTTGTGATATTTGGTTGGGGTTTTGAGGAGCCGCCTGAGGATTCGAGGAGTCGACCCGAACTATATATATATCCCAAGCTTTGGAGAGAAAAACTTTTTATCGGTCTTCTGCGAAAGAGAGCCTTTGATTGTTTTGAGTTTTTCCTCTCGTTCTTTCTCCGAGCATTCCGAGTTTCCAGAGATGGCGGCGAAACAGACCCTCTCCACCAAGGGAAAGAGCATAGGCTCTTCTTCTCGTTCTTCTGCCTCGGCGAGAGAGTCTTCGGTCGGGCGAGGCAAACTTCCTTCTGAGCGAAGCATCCCGCCGACGAGTAGCGCACCCGGCCTTAGAGGTATAGCTATTGGGAATGACAAAAGAACGATGAAAAATCCTTCGCACACGTTAAACGTGACCGTGCTAGGTCGTCTTCTGTGCTGATAGCCTCTTTGAGGAAGATGACGCATGGAGACATTTTCATCTTTTACGCCCATATTTCTAATGTGTCAGCGTAAAAACTCCATGTCTTCGCAGTTATGAGCGTAAAAGCTCTGGCTGCTGAAAACTTGGTGTATACTATAAAATTTTAGTTTTACGTTTCGGATGGGACCTTCGACATAATAACTAGAATTTTGGCAGTATGGCGTAAAGCACGAACAACATACCACCAATTATGCTTCAGGATATGGCTTCCGGCGTAAAAATGACCAAATTTTGTACAGTCTTGGCGTAAAGCACAGACTGTCGTTTCTTGGTCTTTATGTTGCAAGGTTCGTAATGACGTGTTTTTCTCACGTTTTTTGCAGTCGGCTTGCGTGAGTCTCCACTGGCCGAGGTGATGGGATCCGCTGCTGGGATGCTGCACTCGAACTACTTGGAGGATCTGTCGCATGTGACATTTCCTATCTCCGGACCCCAGTATCCCGAAGGAAGGGGGATCTTGATATCGGCTCAGGGCGAGCGAATGCTGCTGAGTATGATCAACGAGGAGCCCCTAACGTACGTAGATGGGGAGCAGTACATCAAGCCGGCCTTCCTCTTTGGGGACATGATAGACAAGCAGTCCCAGACGAAGCCCAAGAGAGAACCCTGGGTTTTCCCTGCCGAGAGCGTGGTCTTGTATCTGCCCACGATGCCGAGAGATTATTCGATCTCGGCTTTCTTCCATGCCACACATCGCAGGAGGATGTCGTGGACGCTGACTCCTGATCTTCACGGGAAGCCGGGGAAGATCTTTCATCTGAAAGGAGCCGACCGGGGGTCATTTATCAGCCGCCCTTCTGGCGTTGTGACGTTGTTCAGGGGACTGTGCCCGGGCAGCGTCCCAAGTGAAGACATTTCAGTGATCCAGCCGATGCAATTGCCGACTTTCTGTAATGACTTCATGGTGCGAGGGGGGGTATACCCCAAGGAGAATCCTCGGTGCAATGGGTGGATTACCCCAACAAATCTCCGATGGTCCTGCCTAGTTGACTGGGCTTTGAAGCATTTTCGGAGAGAGCTGGAAGTCATTGGACTGTATGCCGCCGTGAGCGTGACGAGTGTTGGGTTGCCTCCCAACCCTAACCTGTTTCTGGCGCTGATGGAGCGATACATTTCGCTCACCGGGACCTTCGCCACTCCACTGGGAGAGTTGGGGTTGGCCCTCCACGAAATGGCAGCGATCTCGAGACTGCCGATGGGGGATACCCCGTATGAAGAGTATGTTTCTACCAATCGGGAGTTGGAGGATTCGGATCCTCGGGTTGTGGAGGTGTATCAGGAGCTGATGTGCCACTACCTCGCGTGCACTGCCTTTTATAATGAGCCTTCTGACTTGGCTCACACCACTAAGTGGATGTCCTACCTCTTCTTCCACCGGGCCAAGGCCGTCAAGTCGGTGAAGGTTTTGGGGGACAAGCATGAGCCCGTGAGCTGCTTGGGCGTGCTCAGTGCCGAGGTCGTTGAGGATCTTATGGAGGAGGCTAAAGCTCCAGATCAGTTCCTCGCTGACGGGGTAGGAAAGTACCCCGAAGGCACTAAGGCCTATAGCTACCTGAGGCGCTGCTGCAGGCCTTTGTCTGAGGAAGCCAAGCCGGCTGGCTTTCTCTCCCTATGGCTGCGTCGAGTAGTGGTGCCTGGCACCGCGTCCGTGGACCGCATTCATCGGAACATCCTGTGGCCCGCCGTCCGTCTGGTGTTCGGGGCAAGGCTGGGCTTGCTCCCTGCCATGGTGTGCCGTATACAGGCTGGACTGAGAGCCATGACTGATGGACTGCTCGTCGATGAAGCTCGACGTGATAGCTTTCCCCGGGTAGAGTTACCATACCTGTACTTGATGGGATGGTTAATTCTCCATAACCCCCGGGTGATGTCTCCCGGTCCTGGTAGCAGCACGGGGGGTAGTTTCTTGCTGAACTACAAGGGCTCCCTCTGGAACGTGACCACAGTCGTGGACTGTCGGCTGGCGCTGAGCCTCGGTCATTGTTGGAAGCTCCTCTGCACCGTCCCTTCTGTACATCGTAATCAGTCGGGGATTAGGCTTGAGGATTTAGGCGGAGAAAAGACCAATCTTTCTCCGGAAGCTTTTAATTGGTTGGTCTGCATCAGACCCTCTCACTTGCTGTACAGAAGCGAAGATCATTGCTTCTTCGATCCTTACTTGCCCAGTCGGTTTGCCAGGCAGTTTGGGTACGATCAGCTGCACGTGGGCAATGCCATCACCAGCTTTAGGTCCAGGGGCGGACTCATTGATGGAGCCAGGGGATGGCGGTACTTCATCATGGGCTGCACGGGAGCAATCTTTATCGTGCCGGTCGCCACCCTCTCCACGGAGCTGCGGATCCTCCATTCGTACGCTCAGTTCTACGTGGCGATCAACACCCTCCATCGCAATTTTGACACGCGTGGAAGCTTCAGGGTGCCTTCTTCCAAGCCTGGGGGAAGAATCGAAGTTCCCTCGGTTTCATCTGACGAGGGTGAGGAGTCCGTCACTCCGGATGAGCCTCTGGTGTCGGTGCCGAGGTACGAAGTGCCTCCGCCTGCGGGGGCTTTGGTGGTCTCTGGGAAGCGAAGGGCTCATGTTTCGAAGCAGACTTCCCCTCGCAAGAGGAAGAAGAAGACAGTCGACCGCCCTCTCCGGATTCCTGGCGTCGAGGCTCCTAGAGAGGAACCTGCTATCTCTCCTGTTGGGGATGTCTCTTTGATTGGAGACTCCCGGCCTCTCGGAGAGGGACCCTCAGTTTCGGCTGGCGGTGCCGAGAACTCTTGCTTAAGGCTGCCGTTGCTGCCACTGCCTCCGGTAGAGGAATGAAATCGCCCGCGTGGCGAAGGCAAATGGGAGAATCTTCCTCTAGACCAGCAACGGAGGAAACTCCTGCTGCGTCCGAGAGCATGACCAGCGAGGTTCCAGCTGACGAACCTCGAACACGTCTCGGTGGAGGCTTGGTGGAGCTCCTGGCGATGTCGGTTGGCCCACCTCCTTCTCCAGGTATGACAGTTCGTATTGCGTCATTAAGGCGTGATATAGCTACATCGGCTGCAGACGCGGCATATATACCGTTGGCTACGGGTAAAGGTCATATTTATGTCTCCTCTTAGAAAGATTACTATCATATTGATGTCAACTTTCTTGTCCTCTTCTCAGGGGATGGCGTCCACGGGGAGTATAGCGTTGAAATGCCTTCTGGCTCTGCTCGGGCTCCTGACGATGATACAGAGGCGTTCGACTTCGAGGAGGAAATGGCTTCGGGGGCCAGCTCGCCCGGAGTAGTTTCGTCATCTCAAGAGAAGGACGAACCCGTCATCGTGACCTCGCCTCTTGTGAGTATGGCGATGACTTCGACCGTCGTTGCCGCACCTTCTTCGGTCGCACCACCTGTCGAGGCGGCGGCTGTGGCCACCTCGTCTGCAATCGTTCTTGGAGGGGAACTCGCCAATATCGTGGCCACTCCTAGCGTCCAACCAGATCTGGTTGCACTGACCGAGCTATATACCGGCACCTTCTACACCAATTTGAACACGCTGATAACAATGGTGTTGGCGAAGAATCAGGATTTTGAGCGTCTGAAGAAGGCTTTCCAGTTTTCGATTGGGGATGTCAGAGAGTTTGGCGATTCTGGGGTAGCTGACGCCCTGGAGGCGATGGTTAATGGGTTGGAGCAACCTATTAACGAATACTTACAGCTGACTCGGGACAGTTTTGAAGCCGAAGTCCAGGCCAGATACGACTCTATGACTGCGCGGCTTACCAAACAGCTGGAGAGCCTAGACAACTCCATCAAAGCACATAAGCTGGAGATAGATAAAAGAAAAGCTGTCGTGGAGGAGGCTCTTGCTCTCGAGACGAAGTGCCAATCCGAGCACGAAGGAAACGCAGCGAGGGTTCGCAAGTTGAAGGAGAAACTCACTCTGGCAGAGGAGTGGGCTTCTCAGTCGTTGGCAGGTCTAGGCGCAGCGACTGGTCGACTGAGCACCGCGCGACGGGACCTGGAGCGTACAGAAGCTGCCCGAGCTGGCTCTCTCCGGGCAAGGGCCGAGCTGTCCTTCACGAACAATCCCGAGGCACGGTTGGAACAGGCCCGCGCTGATGCCTTGGTTTCCAGGGGCGAGAGGGTAGCTGCACTGGCGAAGCTGATTCGCGATCTGACTGCTCCCCCGCAATGATGTACCCTTTTTTGCTTTTAGCTTCCCCAATGTAATTCTGCTCTTTTCGGAAATAAAGCGAATCTTTTCTGACTTTGTGGACCCATCATTTCGGAATATAAATGACAGGTTTAGGTGAGAGTGATATCAGAGGTAGTATGGTCGTGATAAACTCTCGATAAACTTCTAGCAGGACATACCTATTCAGAGGTCATACGGACATGATAGAATTATGACCTAACTAGCTTCGTTGTGGAAGTAGTTTTGTCAGAATTGAGATTCTCGCTATATTCCACTTTTGGGGTAGAGGAGGTTAAGCATAGTACCTCTTCAGGAATTTACCGTTGATAGGAGCCATTAATAGGTCTCCATTAGGCTGGGCTAACCTGTAAGCGCCATTCGAGAACGTTGTCTCGATCACATAAGGGCCTTCCCACTTGGGCTAAAATTTCCTTTTACTCCTGTGAGTGAGGATCATCGGCCTTCTTACGGCTAAAACGAGCTCGCCAACCTTGAACACTCTTTCCTTTACTTTATGATTGAAAGCTCTGGAAATGCGTGCTTGGTAGAGCGTGATGCGCTGTTGAGCTTGGAGGCATTTCTCGTCTAATCCTTCCAGCTCTTGAAGCCTTAGCAGGTCATTCTTTTCTTGAGTCAGCTCACTAGCCACGGCTATCCTAAGCGACGGGATCTGGATTTCGATAGGAAGAACTGCTTCGCTCCCGTAGACCAGTGAAAAGGAGGTACAACCTGTCGGTGTCCGTACCATTGTGCGGTATGCCCAGAGACATTCGCCCAGCTTCTCGTTTCAGTCTCTTTTGTTTGAAGAGACGAACTTCTTCAGGAGTTTGATAATAGTTTTGTTGAAAGCTTCTGCCAAACCATTAGCAGCTGGATAATATGCCGTAGAGGCAATATTATGTATCCGATTTTTATCGCAAAATCGATGAAACGCTTGGCTGATGAACTGAGGCCCATTGTCATGGATTATCCTTCGGGGAATCCCAAAGCGATAAATGACGTGATGCTTGATGAAGCTGATTATGTCAGACGCCTTTTACCTCAGCAAAAGGGATCGCCTCTGCCCATTTGGAGAAATAATTCGTGATGGCCCGTATGAACCGGTGACCTCTGGAAGAAGACGGGTGAATAGGACCAACGATATCCATACCCCATGCTTCGAAAGGCCAGGATGCAACCGTAGGATGTAGATATTCAGACGGCTGATGTATGAAGTCTGCATGAACCTGACAGGCTCTGCATTGTCTTGCGTAGTTGATCGCGTCTGTGATCATAGTGGGCCAGTAATAGCCCATTCTCCTGATACGATCATGTAGCTTAGGACCGGGCTGATGCGCTCCGCATACGCCGTCGTGAGCTTCCCGGATAATCTGCTGTGCTTCGTTGTCTGAGAGACATCTTAATAGCAGTTCGTCGTAGGACCGGCGATATAGGCATTGTGAAGATGCATCGAAGTAGAAGCGTAATGATCGTCTTTTGACGGATACTGCTTCTTTGGGGTCCTCTGGCAAGATTCCGTATGCGATGAAATCTATGAAGGGACTTCTCCAGTCTCTTCCAGGGGGATCCGTATTCACGGCGTAGCTGCGTTCTATGTGAAAGTTGTTCTTCACGCAGAATAAATCTCTGTTAAGAAGGATTACCGAATCCTGCCTTCTTATAGGAGTGGCTAAATCCGCAGCTAGACTGGTTAGGGCATCAGCTTCCAGATTCTGAGATCGAGGCACATGCTCTAGGAAGAACCCTTTGAATGTCATGGCTATCTCGACCGTTGCTTGGTGATAGGGGATGAGGTCTGGATTCTGGACTTCATATATTCCTCTGACTTGATTGACGATAAGCAGAGAATTACCGAAAGCTTCCAGGGACTCGACCCCCAGCTCTTTAGCGACTTGGAGCCCGATTAACAGAGCGTTATATTCCGCCACATTGTTGGAGTATGGTTCGTTAAGAGAATATGCCCGGTAGATGACGAGTTTATCAGGAGTGACCAGGACGATTCCTACCCCTGAAACCACGTTTCCCTGGGGACCAGTCCTGGAGGCGCCGTCGAAGAACAGTTGCTATGTGTCACTTTCCATTGCGGAATTACATTCTGCAACTTCGTCGGGAATATCTTCATATAGTTTAGAGGCCTCCGGGATCGGATGAGTAGCTAGGAAGTCGGCCAGTGCTTGGCCTTTGATGGACTTCTGCGGGACGTATACCATGTCATACGGTGTTAACAGCATCGCCCAAGTTGCGAGTCGGGAATTAAGAACACTTGGTTTGCTCATCAGTACTCGAAGAGGGTTGATCCTGGAGATGATATGAATAGTCTGGCCGGTGACATAGTACCGCGTCTTCTGGATAGCGAACATTAGAGCCAAACATTCTTTCTCCACTAGGTTGTACCGGTGTTCGGCTCCGACCATCATCCTGCTGAGGTAGTAGATAGCTTGTTCATGTCCCACGTCGTTCTTCTGCGCGAGAAGAGCTCCTAGCGAATGATCCATCGCTCGAACGTACAGCAAGAATGGTCTCTCCATGATGGGAGGCACCAGAACTGGCGGACTGATGAGGTAGCGTTTGATATCCCCGAATGCTTGCTGACAGGTTTCGTCCCATACGAAGGATACACCTTTCTTCATGAGATGCGAAAAGGGCTGACATCTTCCCGAGAGGTTGGATATGAACCTCCGGATATAAGCCAGACGGCCTTGAAATCCCCGGAGTTCCCTCAGATTACGGGGCGGTCGCATTTCTACGATGGCCTGAACTTTGTCAGGGTCCACCTGGATGCCTTTAGCGGTAATGACAAATTCCAGAAATTTGCCACTAGATACACCCAGGAAGGACTTTGTAGGGTTCATCTTGAGTTGATGTTGGCGCATTAACTCGAATACCGTCCTCAAGTCTTGAATGTGATCATCTTTGAGGAGGCTCTTGACGGCTATGTCGTCCACGTAACATTCTACTGTTTTGCGTAGATGCTCGTGGAATATGTTACTCATAGCCGTTGGTATGTAGCCCCGGCGTTCTTCAATCCGAAGGGCATGATCGTATAGCAATACACTCCCAACGGGGTCCGGAAGGCAGTGTGCTTCTCGTCTTCAGGATGCATCTTGATCTGATTGTATCCGGAGAATTCGTCCATGAAAGACATGCGTTCAAAACCGCAGGTGTTGTCGATCATGATATCCGTGATGGGAAGAGGGAACTCATCCTTGGGGCAGGCCACATTCAGATCTCGATAATCGATGCAGATACGTATTTTCCTATTTTTCTTCATGACTGGGACAACGTTGGTGACCCAGTCGGGATATTGTTCTTCCCGGATGAAACCGCAGGCTATCAACTTCTTGACTTCAGTTTCGATGGCGTCCATCATGTCCGGGCGGAACCGGCGTTGGTGCTGCTTCATAGGCTTCGAGTCGATCAATATATTGAGCTTATGAGTAGCCACCTTCGGGTCAAGGCCCGGCATGTCCTCATAATTCCACGCAAAGACGTCGATATATTCTTTTATCAGCTGGATAACATCTTCCCGTTCAGCTGGGGAAAGATTGTTGCTGATGAATATCAGTTTTGGCAAAAATTTACCCCCAACATCAACCTGGATAACTTCATCTTTGGTGGGAGGTTCTCTCTGCTCGAAGCGGAATTCCCACTGCGTATCCATTTGTTGAGCCCAAGAGTCATTTTCGAATGGCTCAGAATATTGTTCGTCTGCTTCAAAGGGATCTGCCACCACCATATTTGCTGATAACGCTTGTTTGAGAGCTTCAGGCGAGTCGGAGGGTGGCGAGTCAGAGATGACAACTGATGTGGTAATCGATAGCCAAAGCCAAGAAGGTTTGTTCGGAGGTAATATGAACATGACAAACTTCTGGGATGCAATTCTATTGGAGATGGAAGTGCATATTTGCTCAGAGGTGATATGGACATGGCAGTTTTTGTGGACCTAACGCTACTGGCGTACTTAGTTAAGTACAGGCGCTAAGTTGGGATGACAACCGATGTGATAATCGACAGCCAAAACTAAGAAGGTTTGTTCAGAGGTAATATGAACATGACAAACTTCTAGGATGCAATTCTATCGGAGATGGAAGTGCATATCTGCTCAGAGGTGATATGGATATGGCAGTCTTTGTAGACCTAACGCTACTGGCGTACTTAGAGTTAAGTACGGACGCTAAGTTGGGATGACAACCGATGTGATAATCGACAGCCAAAACAAAGAAGGTTTGTTCAGAGGTAATATGGACATGACAAACTTCTGGGATGCAATTCTATCAGAGATGGAAGTGCATATCTGCTCAGAGGTGATATGGACATGGCAGTCTTTGTGGACCTAACGCTACTGGCGTACTTAGAGTTAAGTACGGGCGCTAAGTTGGGATGACAACCGATGTGATAATCGACAGCCAAAACTAAGAAGGTTTGTTCAGAGGTAATATGGACATGACAAACTTCTGGGATACAATTCTATCGGAGATGGAAGTGCATATCTGCTCAGAGGTGATATGGACATGGCAGTCTTTGTGGACCTAATGCTACTGGCGTACTTAGAGTTAAGTACGGGCGCTAAGTTGGGATGACAAACGATGTGATAATCGACAGCCAAAACCAAGAAGGTTTGCTCAGAGGTAATATGGACATGACAAACTTCTGGGATGCAATTCTATAGGAGATGGAAGTGCATGTCTGCTCAGAGGTAATATGGACATGGCAGTCTTTGTGGTGTGTTCTAAAAAAAGATCCACTAGAGAGACTTTTTAGGGACTCTTCCTCAAGCACACATTTCGAAAAGGGCAGGTTGTTATGTAAGAAAAGAATGGAAATCCAATTGGTAAGGACCGTCCTCCCTGTTTACAGATTCAAAGTGATGACCTTGGCCTCGATCAACTCCTGAATTTTACTTTTTAGCACATAGCACGCCTTTGTGGGGTGATGAGTGTACCGATGGAAGAGACAATAATCTGGGTCGTCCGCCTTGCCAGCCCTCTCAGGATGCCTGATGTTGGGTAGCTGAAGCTTGCGCTCTTTCATTAACATATTAAAGATTTCAATGATGTCGTCTTCATTGAAGGAGGAAGTTCCTTTTGGTCTCCGGGCTCCTGATGCCTGAATTTTACGGTTTTGCGAGGAGATTGTCGTCATTGTATCATCTTCGGACCTTGAGGGGATTCCACCCCCGGCCTTGGACGTCACTTTGTTCTATCGAGGTAAGTTACTCCTAGACATGCCGCGGCCTCCGGCTATAGAAACTGATTCGGGAGGAGCCGCTTCTGGTTGTACACGATCAGATTTTGGAGTTTTGGGTTTTGCAGTATACCCCAACCCGAAACGAGCTTGTTGATGGTGAGAATTACTCCGCAACGGTGTTCGTCTACCTTTTCCATTGTTGAGGCCTTGTTTCAGCTTCAAGTCGTAACCCATGTTTTGCATAATATTTAATGCTTGTGGGCTATATCTGTGGATTTGTATCCTGCCAGTTTCAGACTCGCGCGATTCCTCCTGTACGATTGAGGTGTTCCGCCTGCTTCCGAAGATTATCGGGCGCTGATCGTCATGGGTTGGTGGAATAATAAAGATAGAGTCTTCCTGTGGTCCACCCGTTATGACGACATTAGACGTTGACGTATCTTCCCATACGATCTGCCCGCGTTTGACTGTTAGGGGAACCGGAGCCTGTTTGTGACTCTTGTTTTTGTGTTTGTGGATTAGGTAATCCCATTGGATGACCTGTGTCTTCTTCATGGATCCCAAGGATACCGCATCATGTTGAGCAATCGCTTTCTCGTCAGAAGAGAAAGATGTCCCCAACAGAGTCGCCATCTTGTTTGTGGTATTAAACGAAAGAATGAAGATGTATTCAATATGGGGTTTACACAGAACCCGCCTTCTTTGGTTTACAAATAAACTTGTACAATTTGATCATATACGAGGATATGGGAGTACAATTAATTTAATCTGGGTAGATATTGCTATAGGTGTCTGATCTGCAGTCGATCACTTTAGCCCTTGGACCACCCGATGTTGAAAAAGTACCGTAGAAGACAGGAAGCAGCTTCGAAGGTTGCAGAAGAGGGTGGATGCACGATGCCAAAGTCGTCGATCCCTACTCTTTGCCTAAGCTCCGGATGCTCTCTCTCTATCTCTCTATCTCTCTCTCTCTCTGGTTCAATCTTCCAATTCGTCGACCCTTAATCTGGTATTGGTATTCTTGACCAATTTTTCGACCTCTGGTTCGATCTTTCAATTTTTGTCGACCTTTCCCCTCATTGATAGAGGTCTCTATTTATAGAGTTTTAGTGACAGTGACTACTCCGTCGGTGTAAAAACCGAGGAGTAGAAAGTACAGCACCCTTTTACACAACGGTTAAAGTAACCAATGCCTGCGTATAGATGATCTTTTGAATGAGCGTGTGACGCGGGTCCAACTAAGGGACACAACGCGTACAATTGCTACGAAGATCACGACGTAAAAGCCACGTAGGTAGGTATCCATTGTGTAGAAGAGGTTGGCATAGAAGCTAAATGTCTGTCACCATGGCATAGAAGCCAAATAGTTATCAAACCGGCATAGAAGCCGAACAGGCATAGAAGCCGAACAGGCGTAGAAGCCGAGTGGTCGTAGAGGCCGAACAGGCGTAGAAGCCGAATGGTCGTAGAGGTCGAGCAGGCGTAGAAGCCGAATGGGCACAGAGGCCGAACAGGCGTAGAAGCCGAAGGGGCACAGAGGCCGAACAGGCGTAGAAGCCGAAGGGGCACAGAGGCCGAGCAGGCGTGGAAGCCGAATGGGCCCAGAGGCCGAACAGGCGTATAAGCCGAGTGGTCATAGAGACCGAGCAGGCGTAGAAGCCGAGTGGTCATAGAGACCGGGTGAGCACAGGAGCTGGATGGGCGTAGAAGCCGCTGCGTACCGTGCCAGAGTGCTGATGTGGACGTTTTAGCCGAAATTACGGCTTTTGAAGATATAATCAAATCTCCTGCATTAAATGCCGAGATTTGCCACCATCCTATGCATTAAATATGGAGGCGTGTTCTTTGACGGTCTACAACCCTTTCTGCGCATCAGTCGCAGAGACGTGCCTTGAGAAACTATCACCGCTCTGTGCATTAGACGAAAAGACGTGCCTCGAACCCCGTACGGAGTGCAGCTTTTGGCGTGGCAGGCGGTTTGTCTACTGCAGAACGTAAACAGCTCACGTTTTGCCTGTATAAAACAAGGCAGCGTATCCCTCCGTGCTTGTAAAAGCAGTTTTACGTAAAGGGGATGGCGGTATTTGACAGCCTGGGTTGCAGTGCTGTGCCATCATTATAGCCGTCGCCTGGGTAGTCGAGCCGTATCCTTTTGTCAGAAGTCCAGACGTCAGGTTCATTGCAGGCTCTAGCAGGTTCATCACAGGATCTGACAGGTTCACCTCGGAGAATACGAAGCATCCCTTGTACACCTCAATGCTGCGTATGAAAGGGGATGAGTTTTACGTCCTGGAGGCGATGAAGCACCATGTTTACGCTGAATCGGCTTGGGCGTACTGCCTTACGCGGATGGTCTTTCGAGCTTTTCATTTTTCACGCTGCGTTTTAGCGAAAAAGGCTCTGTTGCACGCTTGATGGCTCTGAAGGCCTCTGCTTACGCTGCTCTGCACTAATATGCCGCGTATAGTCATCCGGCGTATTTTTCATGCTTCTACAGCTTGCAGCACCCACTGTTCTTTCGCTGCAAACCATTCTCGTTTAAGACTAGTGTCCTTTATGGCTATGCCAGCGACGTATTGTTCATGTCGCTAAGTCATCCTCGCTTAGCGGCTATCCGCGTGCGAGTCATTGCATCGCATCGAATGAATAACTGAACACCTGAACGATTATGATACAATGACTCTTGTGTTGCATATGCTATTGCCTTGGTTTTCATTATGAATGCCCCCGAATGTTTATACTTGCCCGTGCTTGAATTAACAATGTTTGCCTTGGACAGGGAAGGCCGAATGGTAAGTTAGTAAGTCTCGTCGTGTTTCCTCTCATGTTGCACGGCACACTGCCATACGAGTTAGGCTATTCAATGTTTGCATGAAACTGATCCTAAGGCAACTAGAAAGGCAACTTAATAGTTGGTGCACGGAACCTGTATTACGTGTTCGAATTTGTCGAGCGGGCGAGTAGCCTCCCCACAAGTGCATTCAATGTACTGATAATCCACCAGTTTGTATGCAGGGTGCGGGAGAACCTCGTTCGGTGCGGATGCTCCTTCGTGCGTGCTAAGGCGTGGAGATCACTCCGAAGCAGCGGTGCGTTCGGAACTGAAGCACATATACAAGATATAATATTGGAACTTGCCTGAACATCGCCTGTACAATCATTCTAAAATTGTAGCCACTTGGCACTCTTTTACTATTTCAGAGAGAGAGGCTTGAGCGAATTGTAATCTCAGCCAAGCGCCATCTGTAACACTTATTTATATCAATAAAGAGTTTGCTTTACTTCAACTTGTTATTCAATGCTTCCGCTATATTGTCGACTCAGTAAAGTTGTTACCGATCGCCTATGCGTTCATGACTATGCTGCACTCGGACAATCTGTGCGACTCTGTGGCTTAGAACTCTTACCGCCAGCCAATGAACCATGGCCTTGCACGGGCGTGGCTCACGCTCGTGCTGCATCACGCCCGGATGGGTCGAAGCGATCGTCCCGCGGGAGCGCTGGCGAGGGTGATTCCCGCCTAGCAGGGATGACCGATTAGCCTGCGGGAAATCGGGACGTGACAGAATGGTATCAGAGCCTGGCTTCTACGTCTTTGGACTTCAATTTGATTATTATAGTTTTGAAAGCTCGTTCGTGGGTTATGTACACGCTCTCTCTCAATGCCTCGATGGAATATTCCAACAATAAGTCAAAATACTTTCAAAATATGTTTTGAATGATATGAATGCTTGTATGAATCATGATGTGAGTGGCCTTTATGCCAACCTGTGTGAACCATTGAGATTATCTCTAGTAGCTTATTCGATTTTACTAACTCTAAGTTTGGTTGAATGCATCTATTCGAGGGACGCCTTGAACTTGTGCACGATCCAAGAATTAAGAAAAGGTGAAACTCGAGTGCTAAGACTTCGTTATCGCTAAGTTGGTTGACGTGCTCACGCTAGAGGTGCACTTCGAATGTGCGCACGATCCAGACTAAGCGATATGCTAATTTCGATGCTAGTGCAAGTGAATATCCAAATGAACAAGTACAACGACTTGTCTAGGATTGCCTCAACCCTAGATTACTGCTTGTCCTCGGTAAGTCTCGAGGACGAGACTTTTTCTGAGTTGGGTAGGATGTAACACCCTGTTCAGCTCAAGCGGACTGCCGTTTTAAACGGCAATAGTGCATGTCCTGACCCGCTTTGTCTCAAACGAGAAGCAAAGGATATCCAGACTTGTCCCTACAGGAATCCAGCTTAGGCTTCAGAAGCTCGCTTGACATATCGCTCGAACGAGGCGAATCATCGCTAAGGTGGGTGGCTATGGTGAACTTGTCTTTGCTTAGCCAGCACACATAAAACATAAATATTTTATGCTAGTCGCTAGGTGATCACCCCCTGTATGCTATTAAGAATCCAACGTACCTAGCTAAGGGAATAATCCCAACTTGTATTGCTTATGCTAGAACACGGAAAAGAAACATTGCTTGTATATATGATCAGACCCTCGCATGCTACCCTAGATCGTGTCGCTCGGAAAGTCCCTACGGTTTTACCTCTCGATTTACCTTTGGGCCCGAGCCAACGTGTTGCTTAAGTTCCTGAGAAACGAATGCTTGCTTGCCTAACGTTATTGTATTGTGCATGTATTGAGTCAGCCAGGAGACTATCAAGTAGCTCTTCTGTGCAACTGAACCTGCAAGTATCCGAGACCGTTAGGTCACCAAGGCAATCTCCGCCCCAGGAGAAATGCATCAAGGCAAAGTGAATACTGTACTGTACTGTGATCACATCAAATTTACCTATGAACGAGAATCCTGTACAAGCTCGCTCATAGCGGAAATTCATGACTGTACTCGTGTTATTGACTGTATTGTGAAGGATGTTAATTGGAAAGCCCCAAGAGACCTGCATGTCACGGACAACTCGGAAACGAGGTATAGTTCTACGGACGGTCACCGGGGCACTGGGACCAATCCGATCCGGATGGAACTCTATTGTTTCAGCCTACTGTACTGGACGAGATGGTGTATAGCGCCCACTGTTCTTTCGCTGCATACCATTTCTCCATGGCTGAACTCTACTGTGTAGTCTACTGTACTGGATGAAATGGCTTGTAGCGCCCACTGTTCTTTCGCTGCAAACCATTCTTGTTTAAGACTAGTGTCCTTTATGGCTATGCCAGCGACGCATTGTTCATGTAGCTAAGTCATCCTCGCTTAACGGCTATCCGCGTGCGAGTCATTACATCACATCGAATGAATAACTGAACACCTGAACGATTATGATACAACGACTCTCGTATTGCATATGCTATTGCCTTGGTTTTCATTATGAATGCCTCTGAATGTTTATACTTGCCCGTGCTTGAATTAACAATGTTTGCCTTGGACAGGGAAGGCCAAATGGTAAGTTGGTAAGTCTCGCCGTGTTTCCTCTCATGTTGCACGGCGTACTGCCACACGAGTTAGGCTATTCAATGTTTGCATAAAACTGATCCTAATGCAACTAGAAAGACAACTTAATAGTTGGTGCACGGATGTAACCCCCTGATTTTTCAGAAAATTTTAATTTAGATTTTTCATAATTTTTTGTAATTTTCTAGAATTTTCAAGAATTTATTTTAGATTCAAATATAATTAAAAATATTCCAAACTTTTATTTTAGGTTCAAAATAATAAAATATATTTTCTAGAAGTTTTTGGGAATTTTTTGAGTATTTTTAGTATTTATTGGGAGTTATTTAGGCTAATAACTAATTTTTAGGACTTGTAGAATTTATGGTGCAAGCTCAAAATATAGAATGGACCCACGTTATTTTCTAAGATTTATAATATTATTATATATTTTCTGGAATTATTTCAGAATTTTTGGAATAATGTTAGTATTTATTTTTAGTTTTATGGCAAAACTAATTTTTAGAGCTTCTCCTAATTATAGTAGGAAATCTGTGAATATATAATTATTCTAAATATTTTTCTAGGGTTTTTAGGTTCAAGATATATTTTCTGTAATTTTTCCAGATTTTTATGATTATTTTTAATGTTTATTTTGAGTTATTTAGATTTAAAATGACTTAAATAATGTTTTGATAAAGGCAAATCAAAATAAATAAATAATATAACCAAAACCATCCAATCAAATCATGACACGTGTCACCCTATCAACTTTCATTCAGCCTCTCAACATCCCTATATATATATATTATTATAACCCTAATTATCCCATTATTTTTAGAGAGAGAGATTTTGGAGAATTGCCATCTAGGGTTTCTTCATCTTCCAGAAGCCATTGCGCATAGTTCCGGACTCCAAACGAGGCCTAGTTTCTTGCGTTAGAAAGATATTGAGGTTAGATTTCTGATTATATAATTTTTTTTACAAAATTATGAGTATTAAATTCTGGAAAATTTGTAGAGCACAGCATGTCTGAAAATAGACGTGTTTCAATGTTTTCGCGATTTCGGGAGAACCAGGAATCAGAATCATGAACCGTTTAAAGTTTTGGAAAGCTAATGTCGAGATCATTAACATATGTTTTTATCAGAATTTAATTCGATGTATTTTCATACTGTTAATTCTGTAGAACTTCTAGGTTAGAATTTAACCATCGGTGCACAATACAAAATTTGTATGTGCCATAATTCCCAAACAAATTTGAATTCGAACGAGCCGTAAATTCTAGTATATTTTTGATGCTGAAATATATAGGAAATCATGCATGAAAGTCGAGTTTGTGTCGGTTGAATTTTTGGTCAACAGATCGCCTCGATTTGCGTGCCATGAGTCTCGAGTTGATAAAATTCAGTTTCTTTGGACAAAACTTAGAAATTAACATAAAAATCAGAATAATAAGATTAAAATAGGATTTTAGAATAATTATTCCAGAATTAAATAAATTAAAATAAATTATCTTTTGACGTAATAAATTTGTAATACATAGGCTATTTGGACTGTGACTTGGACTCTGATTCATACCAGCAACAGGACCCCAGGCAAGTGTACCTTGCCATCTCTGCAGTATTATTACCTATTTTTCTTACTTTATATATTTACTGTGCATGCTTAACCTAGGACCGTTTGACATACTTAGCGTCCGATTATCAGTCGGGTGCCCACATCGTACACGGTGTCGGGTAATGTCATTTAGATATGGACATACGTGACACTTTATATTCTCGTACTTGTCTTACCAAGTACACTTTGACCCAGGACACTGGACACTGATCATGAGACAGGATCTTCTCGAGATATTCGTGGTGATTCTGTATAGGATACAGGACTTATAGAGATACTATATTCTAGATACATTATGACTTGTGCATTAGTTATGACCCTGCTGACATGGACGTGAGACGTTATGTTTATGATTTGCGTGGTTACATTGGGTGGGGAGAGACACACAGACTACAGGCTGATCATATATATACACCCCTACTATTGTGAGGCCCAAGACTCTGAAGCCCGAGCTTGGCCCATTACTCATTATTACTGCTGCTACCGGCTCCCCTACACAGAGCTTGTAGTATGCTTCAGCCTGAGTTCTAGTGCTGCTCTCATCTTGCATATCACTTAGCTGGTTATTTTTAGTATTCCCCTATTGTTCCATCTATTGCTGGATAGATTCACAGGCTACAGGTTGACATTGTTATGCCGGCTACTCAGTCTCCCGCTGAGCTAGACCACCTCCTGATACCACTGCTACCGGCTCTCCTTCACAGAGCTGGTAGTTGTTCAACCTGAGTACTACTGATATTCTCTCTTGCATTTATATAGATGTTACATACTTACCCTGCTTATCTCATTATTTGCTGCACTGTTTATATTCTGGCTTGTATTATTTTCTGTACCTTGCTATGTCCCCTGAGGACCTGGATATGGATTTTGTCCCCAGATTTTGCAGACCAGGTTTACCCCGAGGTTTACGGTACCGTAGCAGGAGGAGCCGATCCAGGAGCCGTACCACCATCTGAGGATGAGGTCTTAGCTGAAGACTTCTCTTGAGCATCCATGTTCATGCTCAGTTTTATTTATTATTTCAGTCTTTCTTTTCTGGTCTGTGGAACCATTGTACTTGATATTTATCGGGTTGTTCCCCGAAGTACTTTGTGAGACTAGCTGATGATTTACATTCCTTATTTATCCTGTGGATCATATTTTATATCTTGTGTGGATGAGATTAGTTGTGCCATGATTGTCATAGACTTGTTTTATAGCTTAAGTATGCCCTGATGGATCCATTATATTGGGTTGGTCCATCGGTGCGTACTGCTGGCCATTGCCACGTATCCGATCCCATGGTATTTTGGGATTGGGGCGTGACATGTTTTTGTGGTGGCCCATGCAGGTCTACGACTAAATTGTTCGGTTTCAACTTAGGGACCGAGCAAGCCTGCAAATAGGATTAGAGTATAGGATCTCATCCACAACTGACTATGGCTTCTCCTCCTCCTCCTTCCAATCTATTCCGTTGAAAAATTGCATCCTGCTTGATTCATGTGCCTTCTCATTAGCTCCTTGAGTGTAGCTTTCTTCTATAATATAGAAGTCTCTGTTGATAGAATGATAGGTAGGGTAACCTTCCTACTAAAAGTACAGCTAGGATATTGACACACCCCTAAGTAGAATGCTTAATGAACCCTAGCGTCCCTTACCTATAGAATAATTTACCATTATTTCTTGTTATAGTCATGAATGACCTAAGAGTAGTATATGCACTGCTAAGAGCTAGTTAGAGATTGGACCCTAATGTTTGACCCTAGTGGTTGACCCCATTTTTGAGGAACCAATAGAAATCTAAGATCGAATGTTAGAACAGAACCTAGTGTGCATAGTGAGATAGTGTTAGGATATAGGTTCTTGTCGTGATATTAGCAGACGGTACCTCAAGAAGCCCAGAGCAACGAGTATGACATTTCCCATGAGATCATACCTCAAACACGGAGAATTGCTCGCCACCTTCACCTTAGGAAACTATGATATTATCAAGAGCCCTATATTTTAATTTCATATGTTGTTTATCTGCGACCTTAACATTCGCTAATGCGCAACGACTAAAATATGTTCTTCTTTTCTCCATCTTTCAACTCGTGCCACCTGACACTTCTAATAGTAGGCCAAGTAATTTTATTCCTTGTTAAGGACCCATAGTTTGCTAGGACTATAGTTATAGTCTTGAATTTGAAAATTTTGTGTTTGGTAGTTAGAGTTCGATAAGTTTGAGTTAATCTTGTAGATTGTGACCCGATGATTATCCCTTAGTGTTAAATCACATAATTTGTACCCCCACCTCGATACAAGTTATATTCCCTTTCCCTTGAGACTAGTACCACATAGTCCACTTGACCCATCAAGGCGGTGTAACTGAATGGCAATAATTGTATGCTAGCATAAGATGACAGTGTTTATTCAGACAATAGAATTTAGAGGTTCATGCCCTATTGGGTCGACTAGCAACTTAGACAAGGAGGTTGTATGATAACTGTAGAGATTGTAGAGTCTTTTATTATTGTTGCTCATTTTTGTTCGTTTTGTGAACTTGAATAATTTGTACCTCCTTTCATCATCTTCTAGCGTGCTTATATTTCATATACTACATTGACTTATTGTGCTATTTTATAGTCTAGTTTTGCAAGCTTATTCATTATCGAGCTTGTTCATGACATATGTATTA
The DNA here is from genome assembly GCA_036927795.1 of Iris macrosiphon. Lineage (NCBI taxonomy): Eukaryota > Viridiplantae > Streptophyta > Magnoliopsida > Asparagales > Iridaceae > Iris > Iris macrosiphon. The sequence goes on along the minus strand of JAYESA010000055.1, from coordinate 664,627 downwards.
TTGGGGAGGCCCACAATAATACATTTCAGAATCAGTGTATTACGGTCTGATCAACCATAGTGCGCTTGATTCGCCATCGCAATAATACCTTACGTGGATTGAGATATGTAGTAATTAGTAGACGAATATACTTGCCCTAGACATGTCTGACATATCGTATCGGTTACATAACTGTACTAATACGAGCAGGCGAACAAAGGATTACCAAAATAGGATTTCAATCCACAACTGCTTTGACAATTTTCAATTGAATTCTTTAAACGCCATGATCCCAATACTTCTATTCTATTACGCTGCCCTTGAACTCTTTATTATTGGTCTCCGTCTTCCCTTATTTCGGAAAGACGAAACCTCGTGCTTGGTATAAATTGATACACAGAGAATACTAGATATACCCCATAGGTCGATCACATACTTGAGGACCATTCTTCGTAATTAAGGATATATCATATGTGATATGGTCGGCATTGAAGTTCGAGGATTGAATGACATGAGTAAACATATTAAGGAATATTCTCTTAAGGTATATAGCCTTATGTGATAGATGGGTAAATTCTAAGTTGGGTAGTAGTGCATGTCAACTCGAGAGGAATTTTTTTTAGATTGTGATCGAGTAAGATTAAATTGGGAGAGGTTCAAGCCATTTTAATTTTGAAAATTTTAGAAGAATGACTAAGATGATGAGGATTAATGAATTGATATTGAGGACCCGATATTTATACCTTAAGTACATGATTTAAACAATAAAGGTAAAATCATCAACTTGAAATTTAGAGGATAAAAAGATAGAATTTCAGACTTGAACAATGGTGGACTGCATTTAAACTATTTTTTAATTTGATGATTTGAGTTAAAATAAAAACTTGATGGTTGGACTACCTATTTGAAATATTAAGGATGTGAATGGAATTTAAGAAGTTGAAGCATACAAAAATTTATAAGTGAAAATAGGAATAATAATGGACTCGAATTACTTCTAGAGGAGATTATGATAATTGAAGATCGTGAGATAAAATTTATATGCGTATTTAAATCTTGAAGATGATATATGGATTTAATTTAAATTTGGATATGGATAATTTGAAAAAGCGAGAAGAGATAACCATAGGTTGAATTTGATTGGATCAGTGGATATCTTAACCTAGAAGTGATTGCAATGGATATGATTAGGATTTTAATTATCGCAAGGAGATTGTGATTGACTTGCCTTATGTACACGAAGGATTAACAAATTATGCCTTATTTTAATTTTGAGGACGACATTATCTTAAGTTGGCTGGATTGTGAAACCCCCTCACCTAAGAAGTAGACCTACTTGGCTTAGATAGTGAGACTGAGGCTAGCTCGAATCCACTTAGGAATAGAACACGACATTTTTCATTTAGTTTTACAATATGGTATCCCTCGGCGCGCCATACCATTGCTTCGATAATTGGAGCACTTCCCTAGTCATTGCCTTCCTACAAATTCCACACCTTGTCCTAGACATGTCCATCCTCTAATTTTCATCTTTGTGCAACATTTCAATTGTTGGACGCTTTTATGCAAAAGAGCATTAAGGTGTCCACACTATGGGACATGACACACGAAGAAACCTATTTTCACTCATGTGAATTTCTTCCATGATTTTCGGAATGTGCAACGTGCAACATCGTCCACTCCGTTAAACCTAGCCTTGCATTTTAACCAATACAAATCTTAGACCATCCTTGACTTCTACCATGGCTTAATTTTAATTTTGAGGACGAAATTTTTATAAGTTGGGTAGATTGTAACCCCCTGATTTTTCAGAAAATTTTAATTTAGATTTTTCATAATTTTCTGTAATTTTCTAGGATTTTCAAGAATTTATTTTAGATTCAAATATAATTAAAAATATTCCAAACTTTTATTTTAGGTTCAAAATAATAAAATATATTTTCTAGAAGTTTTTGGGAATTTTCTGAGTATTTTTAGTATTTATTGGGAGTTATTTAGGCTAATAACTAATTTTTAGGACTTGTAGAATTTATGGTGCAAGCTCAGAAATATAGAATGGACCCACGTTATTTTCTAAGATTTATAATATTATTATATATTTTCTGGAATTATTTCAGAATTTTTGGAATAATGTTAGTATTTATTTTTAGTTTTATGGCAAAACTAATTTTTAGAGCTTCTCCTAATTATAGTAGGAAATCTGTGAATATATAATTATTCTAAATATTTTCTAGGGTTTTTAGGTTCAAGATATATTTTCTGTAATTTTTCCAGATTTTTATGATTATTTTTAATGTTTATTTTGAGTTATTTAGATTTAAAACGACTTAAATAATGTTTTGATAAAGGCAAATCAAAATAAATAAATAATATAACCAAAACCATCCAATCAAATCATGACACGTGTCACCCTATCAACTTTCATTCAGCCTCTCAACATCCCTATATATATATATTATTATAACCCTAATTATCCCATTATTTTTAGAGAGAGAGATTTTGGAGAATTGCCATCTAGGGTTTCTTCATCTTCCAGAAGCCATTGCGCATAGCTCCGGACTCCAAACGAGGCATAGTTTCTTGCGTTAGAAAGATATTGAGGTTAGCTTTCTGATTATATAATTTTTTTTACAAAATTATGAGTATTAAATTCTGGAAAATTCGTAGAGTACAGCATGTCTGAAAATAGACGTGTTTCAATATTTTCGCGATTTCGGGAGAACCAGGAATCAGAATCATGAACCGTTTAAAGTTTTGGAAAGCTAATGTCGAGATCATTAACATATGTTTTTATCAGAATTTAATTCGATGTATTTTCATACTGTTAATTCTGTAGAACTTCTAGATTAGAATTTAACCATCGGTGCACAATACAAAATTTGTATGTGCCATAATTTCCAAACGAATTTGAATTCGAACGAGCCGAAAATTCTAGTATATTTTTGATGCTGAAATATACAGGAAATCATGCATGAAAGTCGAGTTTGTGTCGGTTGAATTTTTGGTCAACAGATCGCCTCGATTTGCGTGCCATGAGTCTCGAGTTGATAAAATTCAGTTTCTTTGGACAAAACTTAGAAATTAACATAAAAATCAGAATAATAAGATTAAAATAGGATTTTAGAATAATTATTCTAGAATTAAATAAATTAAAATAAATTATCTTTTGACGTGATAAATTTGTAATACATAGGCTATTTGGACTGTGACTTGGACTCTGATTCATACCAGCAACAGGACCCCAGGCAAGTGTACCTTGCCATCTCTGCAGTATTGTTACCTATTTTTCTTACTTTATATATTTACTGTGCATGCTTAACCTAGGACCGTTTGACATACTTAGCGTCCGATTATCAGTCGGGTGCCCACATCGTACACGGTGTCGGGTAATGTCATTTAGATATGGACATACGTGACACTTTATATTCTCGTACTTGTCTTACCAAGTACACTTTGACCCAGGACACTGGACACTGTTCATGAGACAGGATCTTTCCGAGATATTCGTGGTGATTCTGTATAGGATACAGGACTTATAGAGATACTATATTCTAGATACATTATGACTTGTGCATTAGTTATGACCCTGCTGACATGGACGTGAGACGTTATGTTTATGATTTGCGTGGTTACATTGGGTGGGGAGAGACACACAGACTACAGGCTGATCATATATATACACCCCTACTATTGTGAGGCCCAAGACTCTGAAGCCCGAGCTTGGCCCATTACTCATTATTACTGCTGCTACCGGCTCCCCTACACAGAGCTTGTAGTATGCTTCAGCCTGAGTTCTAGTGCTGCTCTCATCTTGCATATCACTTAGCTGGTTATTTTTAGTATTCCCCTATTGTTCCATCTATTGCTGGATAGATTCACAGGCTACAGGTTGACATTGTTATGCCGGCTACTCAGTCTCCCGCTGAGCTAGACCACCTCCTGATACCACTGCTACCGGCTCCCCTTCACAGAGCTGGTAGTTGTTCAACCTGAGTACTACTAATATTCTCTCTTGTATTTATACAGATGTTACATACTTACCCTGCTTATCTCATTATTTGCTGCACTGTTTATATTCTGGCTTGTATTATTTTCTGTACCTTGCTATGTCCCCTGAGGACCTGGATATGGATTTTGTCCCCAGATTTTGCAGACCAGGTTTACCCCGAGGTTTACGGTACCGTAGCATGAGGAGCCGATCCAGGAGCCGTACCACCATCTGAGGACGAGGTCTTAGCTGAAGACTTCTCTTGAGCATCCATGTTCATGCTCAGTTTTATTTATTATTTCAGTCTTTCTTTTTTGGTCTGTGGAACCATTGTACTTGATATTTATCGGGTTGTTCCCCGAAGTACTTTGTGAGACTAGCTGATGATTTACATTCCTTATTTATCCTGTGGATCATATTTTATATCTTGTATGGATGAGATTAGTTGTGCCATGATTGTCGTAGACTTGTTTTATAGCTTAAGTATGCCCTGATGGATCCATTATATTGGGTTGGTCCATCGGTGCGTACTGCTGGCCATTGCCACGTATCCGGTCCCATGGTATTTTGGGACTGGGGCGTGACAACGGAACCTGTATTACATGTTTGGATTTGTCGAACGGGCGAGTAGCCTCCCCACCAGTGCATTCAATGTACTGATAATCCACCAGTTTGTATGTAGGGTGCAGGAGAACCTCGTTCGGTGCGGATGCTCCTTCATACGTGCTAAGGCATGGAGATCACTCCAAAGCAGCGGTGTATTCGAAACTGAAGCACATATACAAGATATAATGTTGGAACTTTCCTGAACATCGCCTGTACAATCATTCCAAAATTGTAGCCACTTGGCACACTTTTACTGTTTAGAGAGAGAGGCTTGAGCGAATTGTAATCTAGGCCAAGCGCCGCCTGTAACACTTGTTTATATCAATAAAGAGTTTGCTTTACTTCAACTTATTATTCAATGTTTCCGCTATATTGTTGACTCAGTGAAGTTGTTACCGATCGCCTATGCGTTCATGACTCCGCTGCACTCGGACAATCTGTGCGACTCTGTGGCTTAGAACTCTTATCGCCAGCCAATGAACCACGGCCTTGCACGGGCGTGGCTCACGCTCGTGCAGTATCACGTCCGGATGGGTCGAAGCGATCGTACCCCGGGAGCGCTAGCGAGGGTGATTCCTGCCTAGCGGGGACGACCGATTAGCCTGCGGAAGATCGGGGCGTGACATAGACTTTGTAGTTGTTAGTCTTCTTTGTTATCTTATCGTGCTTAGATTCGTGATTGAGTACTTGTGTTATCATTATCATATTGCTCCTCAGTTTGGAGTTGAGATCTTGACAGGTATATATATTGATTGTGTGAGATTGTTAGCTAGATAGGAGACATAGACAGCGTTCTACCGCCGATGCTGCGACGTAAGTTGGACATACCCACGACTCATGCCCGATTTTTCGGGTGCGGGTCGTGACACGTGTTTGATGGCGGCCCCATGCAGGTCTCGATTCGCAATTAGTGCGATGTCGTGGTAGCCTAAGTTGCGCTTGCACCAGGCATAGTACCTGCATATGACATAAGTTAGACAAAAAATATATATATATATACAAGCACGAAATATAAAATACAGAGAGCCAAAGTTGAACACATTTGATAGAAACACAAAATACTTTTTTTATTGAATACTTGAAGATTGGATTATAAAGTACTTGCTTGGCTGATTATAAAATTTGCCATAGATGGCTTACATCCCTTTTTACAAACCCAAAAACTAGTCACAATGCCCAAGCATCATATCCTTTTAGTAGGACCAAAATCAAAACACTTAGCAGAAGAAGAGCTTGCATACATGAGAGGAAAGCTTTGGAAAGCAAGACGAGCACAATTCTGCCTGAGAAAAGCGCTCCTAAATCTTCAAAATGCTTGCCAAACTCTCACTACCGGAACCTGGAGGTTTGTCCACAAATGTGGTTCAGAACTACAACATGTACTAGTGAGCGACCGTGGCCAAACTCACCTAGAAAATCCATACTAAGTAAACATGTGAAGCTAGCATTGCTATTATGTGATCTTTCTAGTTGCCTAGTTTCTTTTAACAATTCATGCAAAGAATAGAGAACAATAGATAGACTATGTATATGGTAAATCTTACCTATGGTCGAGCGGTTATTCCTGTAACAGACATACAAGTTAGCAACAATATACATATGTGTATAAACTCATATATCTATTATTGCATCAAAATATTAGGCTTGCAAGAAGAAAAATTCTAGCATGCGACCTAACTATATGATGGTCCCCTCCACGGGATAAGCAGTTGGGATGTACGAGCCCGTCTCACTAATAGACCTATACCCTCCCTAAGTAAGGACTTCTAGCCTCGGGATATCCAGACCTCTCCTAGGCCGAACGATTCCCAGTGCCCCAGGAACCGCTCGAAAGATAATCCTTGTGCACAAGTTGTTCAGACCAAATGGATGAATGCAAGTTTCTATCAGATAATATACTATCATGTAGCTGTTGAACGATGAACAAGCAAGTCTCTCTCTTTTTCTCATTTCAAGATCAAGTCAAGAGGTTTCCAGCAGTGTTTCTTAATATGCAACATACAACAAGGGACAAGTAAGCATTCATGATGAAACTAGTAAAGTAGCAGTTCTATACTTGAAACATGCAATAATATTTCTTTTTAGCTTATCTTGTTAGTGCGGCAACATTGATTTAGTGAACTAAAGATTCTTTTTTTAAGGCGTGTAGAACAAGTAATTCATCGAAGGGCCAAAGTCACTCACTGATTGAATCAACGAGAGGATGGGGAAGACTTACACAATGATCACTCATTGGTTATGCGTCCTGAAATTGCAATAACACTTGGTTAGCATCATTCGATCTATTTCTCTTACGATTCGTAATGAATGCACAAGCGAGAAAAGCGAATCTTGAAAACCAAGTCATCGAAAGCAAGATAAAACACAAAGCAACACAAAACCAAGCAACAAAATAACCAATGAAAACTCTTTGACTCATTTTAATAGAAGTCGTTCCATCAGTTTGAAGGGTTCATTATATTTCGTCCGTGATTGGTTTGGCAGTAAGATTTTTTTGAGACTCGATTCTCAACCGAGTCAAAGTAACAAGTATTCCATAAGTAAACCACTAGAAGCGGGATATTATAGGAGATCCTCGGATTCAGCTCCAAAATTTGGCCATATAAAACCAGTGGAGTCATACCCCAAAAAAACAAAGTACCATAAGGGAGCCAAACTTATGAACTAAAATCATCAAATCATAACATATCATTGAATAAGAGAATGCAAAATAGTAAAGAAATAAAATGGGGCAACTGTAGGATATGGTACAGAATTAATAAACTGGAATAATCTTGAAAAAGATAGGACTAACAATCAATCAATCACGGCCAAGCATGTCTTACGACTTGTTATTCATTAACTAACTAGGATTATCACAATCCTGGTTACTAACACATGCAACTAAAAATTTCATACAACCACATGCCCTACAGTTTATCCGGATCATCCAGACGTACGAGATAAATAATATAATTTATATATATATATATATATATATATATATATATATATATATATATATATATATATATATATATATATATATATATATATATTACTTGTAATGCAACACTCGATAGTGTGCTGAAAGTGTGCCCTTCACGACGGAGAGCTCTAAATCCACTGTTGTCGCTAGGATGTCGGGATTGCATGTAACCAAATTTTTTTTCTAAATTATTCTAGTTATCAATCTAGTTTCTTAGCCTGGACAGTTTATTCAAAAAAATTGACCATGGTACTCAGGAAGTTGCCTTAGAAATAATGCAAGACTGGACAATAGCTTGACAAGAAGAATCAAAATCAACTACGGGAATAATGGGACATGTAATACATGTGCTACTCATAGCCTTGATCAGGAAAGTATAAGAATTCTCAAGTCATGGGTGCGCTACGTCGAGCCACTATCAAGATTATCAGTACAATATCAGAATTATCAATGCTCATGCTTGATATAGCGTGCAACCATCAAGTTGTGCCAGGAATTCAAGATCAATATTAAGATTTTGCAATAAGAAACATGATTAAATAAATTAACTTGATAAAATAAAACAAGAGAAACATCAATTGCTAAACATTAATAAGAGAGAACAATGGCAAATTAACGTATAAAAAATAGAGTTGGCGCATAATCAGGCAGGAAAAGGTCAGTGGCGCATAATCACTAGTCAAGGCAGACTTGGCGCACTTTGATACCAAAAGTACGCCGAACAAAGGATGGTGCACTTCGATACTAAAGCACGCTTACACAACCATGGCACACAATGATGGAAATACGTGAGCCAGGAGCTTGGCGCACTTTCATCAATCTTGCCAGTAGGGAGGTTGGCGCATAATAATGAAAGTACAGAAGCTATAAACTTGGTGCACTTTCACCAAGTATGCCAACTATTTAAGTTTGGCACACAATCAAGTGTTAGAAGGTCTACTAAAATACAAAACACAAGTCCCAAGTATTGGCACAATAATTGAGATATGACAGTCGAGGCGATGCTAAAGTCAACGCTCGTCCATCAGAAAAATAATAAATTTGTGCGCCAACGGAGGCTTGGCGCACTCTCTCTTGATTGACGAGCTTGAACGCTCAAAATATGTGTCGCTAAGGGTTTTCCTTAAAAGTGCGCCCAAGTTTCTGATAACCTTGGTGCACTTTTGCAAGGATTTGATTAGAAGACATTCGTACAAAACGTATGAATGAGGAGTAAAGTGCGCCCAGAGTACTTATAAAGTTTCTGGCGCACTTTTGCAAGAATTTTAATGCTATGCTGAACGCAGAAATTTTATGAGACAATACACAGTGCGCTCAAGTTCAAGAGGTAGCATTATATGCCAAGGGTTTCATGCATACTTTTCGTAGGCTTGCTCATCCTTCTCTGGCCAGCACACTTTGTGCTCCGACTTGTTATTTTTTGAATACTCCGGTCAGGACCAAATCAAGTGCAGCAAAACTAAAGTTTCAAGATGTTCAAATCTAAGTTAAGAAAGCATATCAAATATCAAGACTAAGTTAACAAATAACAGCATAAGAACTAAGTTATCAAAGTCACACCTAGATCATGGTTTTACTTTGGTTGGCAAGATGTACTTGCCTACGGTCAAGTTCTAGCCTAATACCAATTACTACCACGGTCACCCATGGCCAAGGCCAAGCTCGGTTGCTGCTCTCGGTTGGGGATGAAGTGAAGAAGGAAAGGGAAAGGAAAGGAAAAGAAAAGAAAAGAAAAAAGAAGTGAAGAAAAGAGAAATGATTTGCTTATATAGGCAAATTGTTGATTTGTGGCCATTGGATTATGACCCATGCCCCTCACCCAGGTTCATCACAATCACACACACAAAAACCAAGGGACCAACGGTCCAAAGCATGTAACTAAGGAAAATATGCAAAAATAACCTAAACAATGCATAAATGGCACAAAGCATAAAGCATGTAAATAAACACAAAGCAAGCTATACACGTATCATACGCATATCTCGGGCATAAATACGAAATTAGTGAGATGAGTCTCATAACTCTATCCCCCTTAAAAATATTTTGTCCTCAAAATTTCAGTAAGTCACAAGAAATCAATAAGGACATGAAATAATGCAATCACAATCTAAGAGCTATCTACCACAAGATAACCAAGCATAAGACATGATCAGGATACGAGATATACGAGTTAGTATACCTTACGGGTCAAACAAATACGGGTAACGAGCTCGGATATCATTCTCGCGTTCCCAGGTCGACTTGTCCAGGGAATGATGATCCCAAGCAACACGGACTAAATGGATAGTCCGGTTCTTGAGAATCTTCTCTCTGGTCCAAGATTGATACATGCCTTTCCTCATACGAAAGGTCGATACCAATGACCAATTTCGAATGATCCATGACATGACTTAAATCCAGCATATACCGTCATAACTGAGATACATGGAAAATATTATGTATCTCATGAAGCAACGACGGAAGAGCGAGATGATATAAAATATCTCCCACTCGCTCAAGAATATCGAACGGTCCAATAAATCTTGGACTAAGCTTTTCCCGTACACCAAATATGATAACTCCTTGGGTAGGCAAAATTTGAAAGAATACATGATCACTGACAGAGAACTCAAGATGTCACCAATATGAATATGCCCAATAACGTTGATGATCCTGAGCCACTCTCAGGTATTTTTTGATCCACGTGACTATCTCAATTGTCTGGTCTATCATTTCTGGGCGAAGCATTTTTCTCTCTCCTATATTATCCTAAGCTAACGGTAATATGCATCTCCTGCCATACAATGCCTCAAAGGGTGCCATCTGGATATTTAATTAAAAACTGTTATTGTAGGAAAATTCTTCCAAGTTCAAATAATCTTTCCATAAACCACCAAAGTCAAGGGTGTATGATCGAAGGATATCTTCAAGGGCTTGGATCGTTACATTCTAACTGACCATCTTTCTGCGGGTGATAAGTTGAACTGAACTTCAGACGGGTACCCAAACTCTATTGTAGACTCTACCAAAAGTGAGATATGAATCTGGAATCTCTATCTGATATGATGCTGACTGGACTCTATGAAGTCTGACAATCTAATTCATGTACATCCATGCCAACTGCTCTGTAGACTATTCTACTCTGAAAGGAAGGAAGTGTGCAACCTTCGTGAGTCGATTTACTATTATCCAAATAGCATCTCTACCAGCTGGGGATCTAGGAAGACCGATCATAAAATCCATGGTAATATGGTTCAACTTCCATTCCAAAATTGGTAAAGGTGAAAGAAGTATAGCCGGTCTCTGGTGCTCAACCTTGACTTGCTGATAAACCAAACATCGAGAGACAAACCGGGCTATCGCCCTCTTCATACCATTCTACCAGAAATGTAGACAAATATCTCTGTACATCTTCGTTCCTCCTGGGTGAACGGAATACTGAGAATTGTAGGCTTCTGACATGATCTTCTGACGGATATCTCCACTTGGTACACAAAAATGGTTACCAAATCGATGAGTCCATCACAACAAATGCTTAACTCTACTCTGCGTCCTACCTCATACTCTGCTCTGAGTCGTTGATGCTTGGCATCCGTAGACTGCGCAGCTCTGATCCTCTCCACAATATCAGATTGAACTTGCAAACCAGCCATCAATATCGTATTTCCAGGTAACACTACTTTGATGTACATCTCCTGGAGATCTGCCAAAATTTCTCACTGTACCGTCAAAAATTAAGCTCCCGCTCTTCTTCTCGAGGCATCTGCAACGACAATAGCCTTCCCAGGATAGTACAGAAGGTTAAGGTCATAATCCACCAATAGTTCTAGCCATCTCCTTTGATGTATGTTAAGATCCTTCTGAGTAAGCACATACTTCAGGACCTTATGATCCATGAAAATCACTATTGTTTCTCCGTACATATAATGCCTCCAAAGCTTGAGTGCAAATACGACTGCTGCTAACTCCAAGTCATGCTTTGGGTAGTTCTTCTCATGGTCTCGATGCTTCCAAGATGCATAAGCTATAACTTTACCATGCTACATAAGGACACATCCCAATCATTTGCCTGACACATCATAATAAACTATGAATCTACTTGATCCATCTGAAAGTGTCAAAATAGGGGTTGTAACTAACTTATGCGTGAGATTCTTGAAAGAAGTTTGACAAGCATTGGTTGATTCAAAGCGCACATCCTTTCATATTAACTGCATCAAGGGTGTGGAGATTCTAGCAAATTTTGCCACAAATCGCCAATAATAGCTTGTTAAACCCAGGAAACTACGAACTTCTACAATTATGCTTGGAATCGGCTATGTCTCGATGGCTTCTATCTTCTGGGGATCTACCTAAACTTCTCCTTTAGCAAGGATATGACCTAAGTAAGAAATACGATCAAGCCAGAATTCATATTTGCTGAACTTAGCATATAGCTGATGTTCCCTTAGTACTTGAAGAACTGTACGAAGATGTTGCCCATGCTCTTCTTCACTCCGACTGTAGACCAAGATATCGTCGATGAACATAATTATGAACTTGTCCAGGTTGGACATGAATATACGATTCATGAGATCCATGAATACTGCTGGAGCATTGGTTGCTCCAAAAGGCATCATAAGAAACTCCCAATGGCTATATCTTGATCTGAACGCCGTCTTGGGTATATTTTTTTCTCTGACTCTGGTCTGATGGTATCCTGACCGCAAATCTATCTTCAAAAATAGTGTTTCCCCGCTGAGCTGATCGAACAAGTCGTCTATCAGAGGTAATTGATACGTGTTCTTGATGGTCACTGCATTTAGGGTACGATAGTCAACACATAAACGTGACGTTCAATCCCTCTTCTTTACACGAAGAATCAGGGCTCCCCAAGGAAATCCACTAGCACGAATGAATCCCTTGGTTCTCAACTATTTAATCATTTGGTACAAGACTTCCAACTCTGATGGTGCCATCTAGTAGGCTCTCTCTAATACTGGGGTTGTCCGGATATCAAATCAATAATGAACTCGATCTCTTTTTTTGGTGGCATGCTTGGAAGTTCCTCTGGAAATACATCTGGGAATTCATCAATAACTTCAAAGAATTGTAATTCTTCTGCTACTGCCATTCTCAGGATAACTGATGAAGATTCTACGTTACCTCGAGAAAATGAGAACTCCTCTTTACCAGGGACACGAAAGATAATCTTGCCGACATGAAAATCTATCGATGTATATCGATCACTCACCCAATACATTCCTAGGATGACATCATAATCGCCCATTGAAAACTCTATCAGCCTAGCAAAAAATCTCTCCCGCACACTACGACTCGCTACGAGGTATAAACTTTATCTACTCCCACGAGACCGTTAACAGTAAGTATATTGAGCCTTACTGACTATGGCTCGGGCTCCAAACCTACTCGTGTCATAAATCGTGCAGACATAAATGAATGTGAGGCACCGGGGTCAAATAATACTGAAGCTGAATGAGATTTGACGAGAATGGTACCTGCCACCACCTCACATAAAGCTAACTTCTCCTCCATGGTGAATGTCATAGCCTGGTCTCATCCTCTCGATGCTGGTCCTCCATGTTGTAGATGTCATACCCTAACTTTATAAAGTCGATAATTTCCCCTGGGCGTGATGCCGTGCGTGCCTAGGTTGTGCAAGCATAAGGCAAAAAGATAAAACATATGATTTTTATAGAAAATACCGAGTTACAGCGAAAGATTTATAGAGTCATATGAAACAATCCGAGTATGCGAAGCGAAGCTCTTTTATTTGGTAATAGCAGCGGCTAAAAAGGCACGAATAGCCCCATTGAATATGCCAAGTTGGCTACAACGCTCATTGATCTCTCTTGCTTACAAAGAATTTCTACCGTTCCATACATTACGTCTTTGTATATCCAAGCTAAGGCCTCGCACCTGAGAACCCGAAAGAGGATGCCCACAAACGTGGGTCAGTATGCAACTTGTACTGGTGAGCATGATAACCCACTCGCCTAAACTGACACAAAGTGATCATGACAAGCATACAGATTTTAGTGATCTTTCTATTTAGAACTTAGATGAATTTCAGTTCATGTTGAGCCACGCCTCAAAATCAGTAAATCATGCTCACGTGTAAACTTGAAGTTATGAAAACACATTCGCATATATAACATTGAATTCACTTAAGTAGACAAGCATGTTATTCTCAAACACATCACTAAGTAAACTTGTTATAATCGATCGTGTTGATCTATAAACATGTTATATTCGATTCGCTTTGTTAACTAAGTAAGCAATACTTGTATAGCTTATGAAACATATGAAATACGTTTATATCGTCTCGCTCAATAGCGATTCAAAATATATAGTCGATGTGCACACTCTTGCTCGATGTAAGGCATCATTCATCCTCCTATCTAAACAGTTTGATAATCCATCGTCTCTTATCTATATGCAGGTCATTGACGACATGAGTGTCATATTAGGCACATCTCATCTTGAGATTTTGGTCGTCCTCTCAGTCGAGTTGCAAGCCCTCTGGAGGTCCGAAAGTCCATTGGTCATTAGTGGTGCATCCTCTCAGTCTGAGTTGACCTAAGGGCCCCCAATGTCGTTTATATGGTAAGTGATGCCTCATTCAGCGCCCAGGTAGCAAGTCTGCCTAAATGGCCCTCCATACCGTGCTCAATGGCACTATCAAATTCCTCCATGGCCGATACGATTCCGGTCGCCCCCGGGTATGCCGGGTCCGGTCCATCTCGTTCGAGGAATACTAAGCCCGTGCATGGGTATCACGCCGCGCTCCCAGAATACTGGTTAAATACGAAAACTGACATAGCCAACCGTACCTTGCAGAATACCGACGTAAACGATAATATGTTAAGATTGTCAAGGAGACAGATGGATGAACTCTAGCATGCTATGACGTCAGTACTAAGGTCGACAAATCATATTATCTCAATCCAGCAACACAAGTATAAGAGTATATCATACATGAAAGTAAAAAAGGTGTCCCAAATTATATGTCATATATGATCATGAAGCTAGTGAATACAAAATACTGCACTAGCAGAGTATAATAATATATGATCAAATATACCAGCCATGGTCTAATATATACATCATGTTGATCGCAGTCTCAAAAATATATAAGGAGCTAACTCTGTCCCTTGCTAAACACCACAAAATAAAGTAATCAAGACGAGGGGTAGAAGAAGGAAACCCAGTCGCGAGCTTCGGTTGCAGTCCTATGAGTGCGAGCCATCTTGCTGGAAGTGCGGTGGATCCTGGTTCTCTTCGGGATAACCTGGCCATACAAAGTCAGTGGGGTCAGAACCGCAAGCAATAAGTACCACAAAGGAGCTCAAGTTGATAGACCAAACCCATCACAACATAAGCAGAAAGCGACATATAAGAAATAAATGCTTTCTAGACTTATACGGTACCAATGTACTTGTCTCAAGAATAATACTGAAAAAACTGTTAATAAGTGGAAAAAATAAAAGTAAGACGACAAGCGGCGATAGAGCATAGGAACTACTCTGGATTGGGACCACAACCCTTAAAACAAACAAGAACCAGGGTTGCAGACCTTTACCCGAGCAGAACTTAGCACCCTCACTACGCGCCGGGAGAAAATAAAACAAAAGGAGCGAGTTATAATGAAAGTAACTTCATTCATCGCATGGCCAAATAGCTCTACGGCTTGCTACGATTAACTAGGTAGGGTTGTCACAGACATTAATTACTTAATACATGTTTTAAGAATATTGCTACCACAGACACTACAGTTAACCCGGATGGCCAAGGGTACACTTGTCTAGTAAACTTAAATGCACATTCAACCATATAATAACATAACTTGTTATTGTCACAAATAGAAATTGAACTTATAAGCATAAACTTAAACTTATAATCATAAACTTGCTTCATAAACATAAACTTGTCTTGTAACATAAACTTGTATATAAATTTGTCTTGTAAGTGTCGGAGCACGCATAAACTTGGTCTGTCATGGAGCCCTTGCCTAACAGGGTTGTCCATGCTGCATGGGGCCCTTAGAGATCGGGGTAGTCGGTAGCGCAATATTCTTCCCTCCCAATGATCTAGAAAATTCTTATCTTGTTTAATCATTACTAATTTATTTTCAAGTTCTCAAGTCTTGGACACTTGAGAACTCCTTAGCATGAAGAGTCATGAATACGAACTTTTTACGAGTTATCATATTCGCGACATGTGATACATTGGACAATACTCACACTCAATTATACGATGCCAAATGCAATAGATTTTTATACACAAATATTTCTACGGTGTTGTGAGGATTATGAACTTGCACCTAAACTTGTCTTGTGAACTTACATGCAAAACTTGTCTAGTATCAAAAACTTGTATCGACATAAGGAAGCACATAACAATAATCACTAAAAAGAATTACTAAAAGAACATAATTAAAGGGAATACAAAATGCCCACAAGAATTTCTGGCCGCATGCGCCCACTGGCCGCATGGACTCACTTGTCGCATGAACCCAATTGCCGCATTCACTCACTTGCCGTATGCACCCACTGGCCGCATGCACTCACTTGCTGCATGCACCCAATGGCCGCATGCTCAGGGTTAAAGTCTACTTCTTGGGGCAACTGCTGAGTGATGGGTCAATAATAAAGTGTCAGTGAAGTGACATAAAGTGATTGATGTGACAGGCCAAAAAGTGTGTCAGGAATTAAATGATAAGAATTATAAAAAGATGTGCCAAATAATTCAGAGTCATAAGTTCAAGAAAAATAGCTCGTAGCCGCATAAACTGCATGTCGCATAAACTTCTTGCCGCATAAACGCCCCTCTTGGACTTAGCAAATTTTTTATTCGTTCAGCGAGTGAAAATACAAGCAGTTCAAGGATAGCTCCATAACACTTTGTGTAATGTACAGTCATGCATCCAACAAGATGGATGCATTCTGTCAGTATGCGACAAGAAGTTCAGACCAAATAACACTATTTTTTACATAGATCGCTGGCCGCATGAAGACTTCATCTTTTCCAACAGCAGGTTCAGCCATGGCGGAAAGCTCCAAAGACCAAAAATTATTTTCTTCATAAAAAATTTATTTTAACTCCAAATCAAGTAAAACAAAATTCAAATTGCATGAAATAAGATGCTCTAATATAAGGAATAACTATTTTTCAAAAACAATGAGTTTTAATAGATCAAAACTAAGAAAAACTCGTGGAACCCAATAAAATTATAAACTTAAAACTCAGATATACAAAAATATATACATCAAAATCTAAAACTTCAAGAACTAAATATGATCAGCAATTTAAGGAGAATATTTTCTATCAAATACATTTTTTTAAACTACATATATATGAGAAATTTAAAATTTTACGACTTCACCATTAAGCAAGATGTAGTTGCCTCGGGTGTCTCTTGGCCTCTACCTTTTATGGTCCAAGTCACAACAACTTCTCCCTAGGATTAGGATTGGCTAGAGGGAGCTTAAGGGAGAGGAGGAAGAAGAAAGCAGAAGAATGAAATAAGAAAATTGAGTAAGGAGAGAGAAAATACTCATATATATATTAAAAGGAGAGAAAATGATTTAGTCATGGGTCAAGTCAAATGAATCAAACCAGGTATTCATTCTACATGCAGATCCTAAATCGGGTCTATGGTAATGCCAATAGGTATTCTTGTAAGCCCCTGATTTTTCAAAAAATATTAAAATTGGATTTTTCACAATTTTTTGGAATTTTCTGGAAATTTTCTGTAATTAAATTCAGGGTTTTGAATTATTACATGATTTTTAATTAATAATAAATAACATTAAAATATTATAAAAATAATATTTTTGGGTGTAAAATGGAAAACTGGACTTAGGATAATTTTTCTGGAATTTATCGGGCCTCGGACCTAATTTAAAACACCTGAAAACAATTACTATTTATTTATTTATTAATTAATTATTATTATTATTATTATTATTATTATTATTATATTTATTATTATTATTATTATTATTGTTATTATTATTATTATTATTATTATTTTGCATCCGGCCCAGCCCAGCCCAGCATCCGGCCCAGCCCGCTCCACTACCGGGTCGGGTCTGCCTGAACCCGACCCACACCCGCCTCCGACCCGCTACCTTCACCCCCTCCCCACGACCCGGCTGCCCGCGTTTCTCGCCGCCTCCGCCGCCTGCGCCGCTCCGGCCGGCCACGCAGAGCCCCGCCCGGCCACGACGACCTCCTCCCCGCCATTTCCGGCCACCTTCCCCCTCTCTCTTCCTATTTAAGCCCCTCGCTCTCCCCCTCCGGCTACCCCCAAACCCTAGCCACCGCTGCCACCGCCGCCAGCCGCCCCGCCGTGCAGACCCCCAGCTCCGCCCAGCCTCTCCCCTGGCCTCCTCCTTCCTCCCCTCCTCTCCACCGTCGAGCACAGCAACAGCAGCAGCTCCGCCGGACGCCCGAGCCGCCCTCGACCCGCCGTCGACGGCGCAGCCGCCCAGCCCCGGTCGGCCACCCCAACAGCGCCGCTCAGCCCTCCGCCGGCCGGCCGCCGCCGAACTCAGCAAACCCTAACCCTAACCCCATTTCTCGATCCTCGTGTCGGCGTGTCAGACACGACACGGACACGAAAAATCTGGTTTTCAGAGCCCTGTTCAGGTACTCATATCTTTCTCCTCGTTGCCCCGTTTTCAATTCCGTAAATTGCGTTGCGAAGCCTGTATGACCCTCTCGGTGTCCGGACAAACCACTCGGGGCATCGCGTTCTGTGGTGATCGCACACCGCGATCCAAAAACAGGAAAAACATCGACCCGATTCACCCCGCTCGACGGGCGAGTTTGTGATCGGCTCATCGGAATCCAATTCTGGAAGTTCCGTTGGGTTCGTATCAGCGTTCCTGACCTGTTGACACTAAGTTTGATGAATTTGGAGACCTTTGACCCTGACATATTTTTCGGTGCAAAGCGGGCCCACATGCGGACCCCGTTTTGACCCGAAACTGCCGTTTTGCCCTTGTCTCCAAATTGGACTCAAGGACAGACGTTTCTAGCTATTTGATATCTTCTGAGCATGATGGTAATATTTATTTCAGCATCCGGACTCATCTCTGGAAATTTCTCTGAGACACAAAACTGTAATTGGATCCAAACATCAGGCAAGTACCTGCACTTCAAGTTTATTCTTTATATTGTGATAATTAATTCCTTGCTCTACTAGCACCATTGGAGGTTTACACGTAATGTTAGAATACTGGATTTCATGTCTTGAATACTGGAGTTTATGTCTTGCTTTTCGTGTCGGGTGGGAGAATACTAGGAGGCATGTGGTTTACCCTTCCCCCTGTCATGTCGATAGCTGTTGGTACGCGACTGTACCATCAGCCTGATACTCGATTATTCATTGTGTGATAGCCGCCTAGGACGGCCGGATTAGCCTTATAACCCCCTACATGCCAACTATGTATTCTAAATAACACAAGTTCACACACATAGTTTCTTGTCTTGTTGCAGTTCCTGTTGTCTTGTGTAGTTTCCATTTTTCCTGTCTCATTTATTCCTGTTTACTCATATCCCTATTTTACAGCATTTAACTCCTAGTTATGGTTATTACTTATTTATGCATATTCTCAACATGATACTTAGTCAGTACTTTTCTACTTGTTATAATTATTTAGTTTAAGCTTTGTTGTGCATTGTGTACTTTGCTCCTTTCCTGACTGGATCCGTTGATTTAGTTGATGATGAGGACTATGCCCCCACCTATTATGATCCCTATGAGGTAGCAGGTGATACTCTTGAGGAGCCGGTTCCTACTCAGGAGACTACCTTTGAGGAGTAGTCAACCAGTTAGCTAGTATCTTCTTTCAGCTTAGTAATCGGGTTTGTCCCCAATTTATCTTCTGGTTCTGTAATAAACTATGGATCTGTTTGTCACATTTTGTTTATGAAATCTTAACATTTCTATTCCCCTGTCATTATCCTTGTCTATTTATTTACTGTGGATGAGCTAGAGATTACCTGTGAAGATGACCTAGACAGCGTACTACCGCCGACACTGCGGCGTAGGCTGGACGTACCCACGTACTCGTGCCCGAATATCCGGGTACGGGTCGTGACACATTTTTGTGGTGGCCCATGCAGGTCAACGACTAAATTGTTCGGTTTCAACTTAGGGACCGAACAGGCCTGCAATAAGATTGAGGATTTTGGGAAAAGCTCATCCACTTGATTGAATCGTTCTTGATATCCATATCGACTTCGAATTATTTTATTGACTTGCATCCTGCCTTGATTTTTGTGCGCCCTTATTGTTTTTTTTGGATGCAGAGTAATGGACCTATCGGCAAGCGACGAGGTTCCTACAAGATCACCACGAGATGCTCTACCAGCACTCGAACTGAAACCACCTTGGTACCACAAGCAGCACTCTCCCAGCTAGCCCAGCAACAGCAGAGGACACCACCACAAGGACGCGGATAAGCTTTTTGCAATGACCGTGGGGAATGCGCAGACTCTTGGAGTAGCTAATGCGCGTAAGTGATTCGTAGATACCTTTTCTAGTATTGTTTTAGCTCGTGCCTACTGGTTCGTGACCTCAGCCCCAACCTAGTAATTTTGAACTTGCTAAATAACCTGGTATGCTTTTAAATTTGATAACTGTAGAGATTTTAGAGGCTTTTGCTATTGTGCTTATTTTGTGTTATTTTGTGAACTTAAATAATTTGTACCTCCTTCATCATCATCTAGCGCACTTAATTTTGTTGTACTTGACTTATGCTGCTATTCTATAGCCTAGTTTTGCAAGCTTACTCTTTATCAGGCTTGTTCATGACACATGTGTTATTGAGGCCTGATCAACCCCACTAATACAAGTATCTATTCAGAATCAGTGTATTACGGTCTGATCAACCTTAGTGCATTTTGATTCGTACTTTGCACGACTACTTTACGTGGATTGAGATATATAGTTGACTAGTATACTTGCCCCCCTAAATATGTCCGAGCATATCGTATCAGTTACATAACTGTACTGATACGAGCATGCGAATAAATAATTACCAGAATATAATTTCAATCCATAACCGCCTAACAATTTCCATTAGAATTCTTTAAACGCCTTGATCCCTATACCTCTGTTCTACCACCTCGCCCTTAAACTCTTTATTATTGATCCTCGTCTTCCCTTATTTCGGAAAGACAAAATCCTGTGCTTGGTATAAGTTTGATTTGTAGATAGTGCTAGATATACCCCTCAGACCGGTCGAAATTGATGATAACCCTTTATGATTAAGGGAATACCATAGGTGGTGTGTTTGTGTTAAAGACTTAAGGATTCAATACCATGATTAATTAAGTTGGGACCTAGCTTTACTAGTTGTATAGCCTTAAAGGATTGATGGGTAAAATTCTAAGTTGGGTAGAGACCGCAATGTTCACTTGAGAGGAACCCTTTAGACTGTAATCAAGTGAGATTGGATAGAGAGAACCCTACCATATTTTTAATTTCGAGGATGAAATTTTTATAAGTTGGGTAGATTGTAAGCCCCTGATTTTTCAAAAAATATTAAAATTGGATTTTTCGTAATTTTCTGGAATTTTCTGGGAATTTTTTATAATTAAATTCAGGGTTTTGAATTATTACATGATTTTTAATTGATAATAAGTAACATTAAAATATTATAAAAATAATATTTTTGGGTATAAAATGGAAAACTGGACTTAGGGTAATTTTTTTGAAATTTATCGGGCCTCGGACCTAATTTAAAACACCTGAAAACAATTACTATTTATTTATTTATTTATTTATTTTTTATTATTATTATTATTATTATTATTATTATTATTATTATTATATTTATTATTATTATTATTATTATTATTATTGTTATTATTATTATTATTATTATTATTATTATTTTGCATCCGGCCCAGCCCAGCCCAGCATCCGGCCCAGCCCGCTCCACTACCGGGTCGGGTCGGGTCTGCCTGAACCCGACCCGCACCCGCCTCCGACCCGCTACCTTCACCCCCTCCCCACGACCCGGCTGCCCGCGTTTCTCGTTGCCTCCGTCGCCTGCGCAGCTCCGGCCGGGCACGCAGCGCCCCGCCCGGCCACGACGACCTCCTCCCCGCCATTTCCGGCCACCTTCCCCCTCTCTCTTCCTATTTAAGCCCCTCGCTCTCCCCCTCCGGCTACCCCCAAACCCTAGCCACCGCTGCCACCGCCGCCAGCCGCCTTGCCGCGTCCAGCCACCCCGTCGTGCAGACCCCCAGCTCCGCCCAGCCTCTCCCCCGGCCTCCTCCTTCCTCCCCTCCTCTCCACCGTCGAGCACAGCAACAGCAGCAGCTCCGGCAGCTCCGCCGGACGCCCGAGCCGCCCTCGACCCCTCCGTCGACGGCGCAGCCGCCCAGCCCCGGTCGGCCCCCCCAACAGCGCCGCTCAGCCCTCCGCCGGCCGGCCGCCGCCGAACTCAGCAAACCCTAACCCTAACCCCATTTCTCGATCCTCGTGTCGGCGTGTCAGACACGACACAGACACGAAAAATCCGGTTTTCAGAGCCCTGTTCAGGTACTCATATCTTTCTCCTCGCTGCCCCGTTTTCAATTCCATAAATTGCGTTGCGAAGCCTGTATGACCCTCTGGGTGCCCGGATAAACCGCTCGGGACATCGCGTTCTGTGGTGATCGCACACCACGATCCAAAAACAGGAAAAACATCGATCCGATTCACCCCGCTCGACGGGCGAGTTTGTGATCGGCTCATCGGAATCCAATTCTGGAAGTTCCGTTGGGTTCGTATCAGCGTTCCTGACCTGTTGACACTAAGTTTGGTGAATTTGGAGACCTTTGACCCTGACACATTTTTCGGTGCAAAGCGGGCCCACATGCGGATCCCGTTTTGACCCGAAACTGCCGTTTTGCCCTTGTCTCCAAATTGGACTCAAGGACAGGCGTTTCTAGCTATTTGATATCTTCTGAGCATGATGGTAATATTTATTTCAGCATCCGAACTCATCTCTGGAAATTTCCCCGAGACACAAAACTGTAATTGGATCCAAACACCAGGCAAGTACCTGCACTTCAAGTTTATTCTTTATATTGTGATAATTAATTCCTTGCTCTACTAGCACCATTGTATGTTTACACATAATGTTAGAATACTAGATTTCATGTCTTGAATACTGGAGTTCATGTCTTGCTTTTCGTGTCGGGTGGGAGAATACTTGGAGGCATGTGGTTTACCCTTCCCCCTGTCATGTCGATAGCTGTTGGTACGCGACTGTACCATCAGCCTGATACTCGATTATTCATTGTGTGATAGCCGCCTAGGACGGCCGGATTAGCCTTATAACCCCCTACATGCCAACTATGTATTCTAAATAACACAAGTTCACACACATAGTTTCTTGTCTTGTTACAGTTCCTGTTGTCTTGTGTAGTTTCCATTTTTCCTGTCTCATTTATTCCTGTTTACTCATATCCCTGTTTTACAGCATTTAACTCCTAGTTATGGTTATTACTTATTTATGCATATTCTCAACATGATACTTAGTCAGTACTTTTCTACTTGTCATAATTATTTAGTTTAAGCTTTGTTGTGCATTGTGTACTTTGCTCCTTTCCTGACTGGATCCGTTGATTTAGGCGATGATGAGGACTATGCCCCCACCTATTATGATCCCTATGAGGTAGCAGGTGATACTCTTGAGGAGCCAGTTCCTACTCAGGAGATTACCTTTGAGGAGTAGTCAACCAGTTAGCTAGTATCTTCTTTCAGCTTAGTAATCTGGTTTGTCCCCGATTTATCTTCTGGTTCTGTAATAAACTATGGATCTGTTTGTCACATTTTGTTTATGAAATCTTAACATTTCTATTCTCCTGTCATTATCCTTGTCTATTTATTTACTGTGGATGAGCTAGAGATTACCTGTGAAGATGACCTAGACAGCGTACTACCGCCGACACTGCGGCGTAGGCTGGACGTACCCACGTACTCGTGCCCGAATATTCGGGTGCGGGTCGTGATAATTCTACTGGTCCCGGGTCACCTCTCTCAACAACAAAAAAAGTAATAAATAAAAAGACAGAAACTAACATGAGAAATACAGCAGGAATACATTATCATAAAAATTTAAATTCTAGAAATTCAAGAAATACCAAATCTGGAATTGGGTGTGACATCTCTACCCTCCTTAGAAAAAAAATTGTCCTCAAAATTTTACCAAGGCTAGTCAAACTGAAACACACAAAAAAGCTCAAGAAATCACAAGTCACTAATCAAAGGGTTATACTAAGCAAGCAACTGAATAAAAGATAGCTGCAGAAGTAACTAAAGAATAGATGCACAAAAGCAACACACACAAAAATGGAGGCATATGGATACATATACTCCTGAGTCAGTCGAATAGGAACTCGTCCTCGCTTGTCTATGCAGACTCACACAAATGTACTAGAGTCAAGCCTGGAGGTAAGTCGTTACCAACGACTATATCGAGGACATGACTCTAATCCAGGACATACCTTCGCAGTCGGGACACATGATAGACATCACGTACCACGAGATACAAAGGCAGAAGAGAGGTACGAAAAACTTACCTTTGCTCAACGAAATGATCGAACGACTATCATATTTTGAATGGGTCGAAATACAAGATCATTCGACAGGACCCAAAAATAAGACAAGCTAAAGAGAGCTCAGAAATCTCACCCATAATTATATCGCCTTCAGCTAACAACTGCTCTAGGTTGCCAAATATTTTGTCAGGCCATCATCTAGGGGCCGTGGCTCTAACTTGCTGTTGGTTCTGTCTTGCTGGTTGGGCTTGCTGGACTTGCGCATACTGCGTCAGACTTTGCTGTTGGAACTGCTGAGTCTGCGTTGGGGGAGGACGCTGGACTAGTAGTCGAACTGCTAATACTGGTCCTCGCGGGCCTTCAATCGCTTCCTGAGGCAGAGCGGGTAACTGTCGAACTGAAGAAGCCTCTGGGTACAGGATCGGGTAGGAACCAATCATGTGGTCGGATGCCCCACATCTGAGACACTGGCCATTAGCCCTCCTATACTGATCTTTGGTGTGCCCTAGCTTGCCGTAGTGGCTGTATCCCATTGATACAGACTGCCTGGTAGATTATTCTTACTGTGGAGGCTGGAGATACTGGCGGGCGAGGAGTTCTTACTGCTGGTGCTGGAGGTGATGAATGAATACCGATACTTCTCAGGGATGGGTGTGACCTCTTCTGGCCTCCGATCTTTGCTACTAATCTCTGGCTAGCAAATTCTTGGGGCATAGCTGCCCTAAGTAATGCATCATAGGTGGTATAATTATGACCCATCGTAAACTGTTGAAGCTCTAGATATAAGCCTTGCTCAGATCTTTTGGCTTGGTCTTCCTCGAAAGCTACCATATGAGGAGCAAATCGGCTAAGTCGATAAAACTCGGCCGCAGACTGGTCGAACGATCTTGTATTCTGGCGGAGGTTGATGAACTGCTACTGGAGCAAGAACTTAACGGTTGTGTGAAAATACTTCTCCTGGAAATACTCCTTGAACGTCTATCAGTTAATGGGCTTCGTAAGCGTCATTTCTTGTGCTGCCCACCAATCTCGGGCAAGATCTGTTAATTGTAGCTTTACGACTGCTACCTTCTCATCATCTAGGGTCTTGGTTGCATCCAGGATGACCTCAAAGTCCTGGAGCCAATAATCTGTTGAAACTGTATCTTTCGTACCGAGAAACTTGGTTGGGCGCATGCAACTAACATTGGTCTCCGTATTGTGAGTATAATGCCCACTGTTGTCGAGTGCTACTCTGACTCCCTGGCAAAGCATAGTGTTGGTTTGTTCTTATCCTTGCTGAAATTATTGGCAGAGTTAGACCACTTGTTGCTGAAGCTGGAGTTGTTGTTGTTGTTGTTGTACCATCATCATAAATTGGATCATCTCTAATATGTCCAGTGAGCCGGTCTTCCCTGGTTGTATTATCTGGGTTGGCTGAACTGGCTGAGCTGGTATGAACGATGTAGAGGGCTGAACTGGTGGTTCCGGCAAGACTGGAGGAGTTGGTTATGCTGGTTGGGCATGCACGACTTGTGGAGCTGGTTGATGAAGAGCTACTGATGTTTGCCCTTGGTTCAGTGGCAAAATCTGGCCTACTAATCTATCTGCTGGAGTTATCGGTGCAATGGAATCATCGAAAGGAGGAACATATGGGATATCCCTGAAGGATAAGGATATAAGGATATCAATAAGGGACTAGAATGGAAAAATCATGTCAACCAAGTTTAAATTTCAAGAAAAGTGAGAGGTGCATGTCACAAGTGGAGTTCAATTGAAGATAATAAAGGATTGAGATTCTAACAAGGTGAGTCCTCCCACAAGTCTGAAAAATATACCTGCATAGGCCACCAAGAAAATCTTGTCATGCCCCACTCCCAGAATACTAGGTAAATACGGGGACTGATATGGCCAATCGCACCTTACACAATATCGAAGTAAGCTGCAATATGTTAAGGTTGTCAAGGAGACAGATGGGTAAACTCTAGCATGCTATGACGTCAGTCCTAAGGCCGACAAATCCTATTATCTCAATCCAGCAACACAAGTACAAGAGTATATCATACATAAAAAGTAAAAAGGTGTCCTAAATTACATGTCATATATGATCATGAAGCTAGTGAATACAAAATGTTGCACTAGCCGAGTATAATAATACATGATCAAATATACCAGCCATAGTCAAATATATACATCATATTGACCGCAGTCTCAAAAATATATAAGGAGCTAACTCTGCCCCTTGCTAAATACCACAAAATAAAGTAATCAAGACGATGGGTGGAAGAAGGAAACCCAGTCGCGAGCTTCGGCCGTAGTCCTACAAGTGCGAGCCATCTTGCTGGAAGTGCGATGGATCCTGGTTCTCTTCGGGGTAACCTGGCCATGCAAAGCCAGTGATGTCAGAACCCCAAGCAACAAGTACCACAAAGAAACTCGAGATGATAGACCAAACCCATCATAACATAAGCAGAAAGAGACATATAAGAAATAAATGATGATCGAGACTTGTACGGTATTAATGTACTTGTCTCAAGAATAATACTGGAAGAATTGTTAATAAGTGCAAAAATAAAAGTAAGGCGACAAGCGGCAAGAGAGCATAGGAACTACTCTAGACCGGGACCACAACCCTTAAAACAAACAAGAACCCGAGTTGCAGACCTTTACCCGAGCAGAACTTAGCACCCTCACTACGCGCCAGGAGAAAATAAAACTAGATGAGTGAGCTATAATGAAAGTAACATCATTCATCGCACGGCCAAACAGCTCTACGACTTGCTACGATTAACTAGGTAGGGTTGTCACAGACATTAATTACTAAATACATATTTTAAGAATATTGCTACCACTGATACTGCAGTTAACCCGGATAGCCAAGGACACGCTTGTCTAGTAAACTTAAATGCACATTCAACCATACAATAACATAACTTGTTACTTGTCACAAGGAGAAATTGAACTTATAAACATAAACTTAAACTTGTAATCATAAACTTGCTTCATAAACATAAACTTGTCTTGTAACAAAAACTTGTATATAAACTTGTCTTGTAAGTGCCGGAGCACACGTTAACTTGATCAGTTATGGAGCCCTCGCCTAGCAGGGTTGTCCATGCTTTATGGGGTCCTTAGAGATTGGGGTAGTCGGTAGCGCAATATTCTTCCCTCCCAATGATCTAGAAAATTTTTATCTTGTTTAATCAATACTAAATTATTTTCAAGTGCACAAGTCGTGGACACTTGAGAACTCCTTAGCATGATGAGTCACGAATACAAGCTTTTCACGAGTTATCATATTTGCGATACGCGATACATTGGACAATACTCATACTCGATTTCCTGATGCCAAATGTAATAGATTTTCATACACAAATATTTCTACGATGTCGTGAGGATTGTGAACTTGCACCTAGAGTTGTCTTATGAACTTACATGCAAAACTTGTCTAGTATAATAAACTTGTATCGACATAAGGAAGCACACAACAATAATCACTAAAAGGAGTTACTAAAAGAACATAATTAAAGGGAACACAAAATGCACACAAGAATTCATGGCCGCATGCGCCCACTAGCCGCATGGACTCACTTGTCGCATGCACCCAATTGCCGCATGGACTCACTTGCTGCATGCACCCACTGGCCGCATGCATTCACTTGTTGTATGCACTCACTGGCCGCATGATCAGGATTGAAGTCTACTCCTTGGGGCAAGTGCTGAGTGATGGTTCAATAATAAAGTGTCCGTAAAGTGACATAAAGTGATTGATGTGACAGGCCAAAAAGTGTGTCAGGAAGAAAATGATAAGAGTCATAAAAAGATGTGCCAAACAGTTCAGAGTCATGCGTTCAAGAAAAATAGCTCGTGGCCGCATGAACTGTCGGCCGCATAAACTGATTGCCGCATAAACGCCCTTTCTTCGACTTAGCAAATTTTTTATTCGTTCAGAGAGTGAAAACACAAGCAGTTCAATGATAGCACCAGAACACTTTGTATAATGTAAAGTCATGCATTTAACAAGATGGACTCATGTTGTCTGTATAAGGCAAGGAGTTCAGGCCACATAACCCTCTTGAGCCACATAGTAGTCTCTATCGCATAGGTCGTTGGCCACATGAAGACTTTGTTTTTTCCAACAACAGGTTCAGCCATGGCCGAAAGCTCCAAAAACCAAAAATAAATTTCTTCATAAATTTTTTATTTAAATCCAAATCAAGTAAACAAAAGCCAAATTGCATGAAATGAGATGTTCCAACATAAGAAATAACTAGTTTTCAAAAATACTGAGTTTTAATAGATCAAAACCAAGGAAAACTCGTGGAACCCACAAAAATCCTAAACTTAAAACTCATATCTACAAAAATCTATACATCAAAATTCAAAACCCCAAGAACTAAATATGATCAGCAACTCAAGGAGAACATTTTCCATCAAATATATTTTTAAAAATGATATATATATGAGAAATTCAAAAATCTACGACTTCACCCTTGGGCAAGATGTACTTGTCTCGGGTGGCTCCTAGCCTCTACCTCTCCCGGTCTAAGTCACAGTAACTTCTCCCTAGGGTTAGGGTTTGGCTAAAGGGATCTTAAGGGAGAGGAGGAAGAAGGAAGCAGAAGAAAGAAATGAGGAAAATGAGTGAGGAGAGAGAAAATACTCATATATGTACTAAGAGGAGAGAGAATGGTTTAGTCATGGGTCAAGTCAAATAAACCGAACCAGGTATCCATTCTATATGTAGATCCTAAACTGGGTCTATGGCAATGCCAATAGGTATTCTATAGGTCCCGGGTAGTCTCTCTCGACAACAGAAAAAGCAATTAATAAAAAGACAGGAACCAACATGAGAAATACAGCAGAAATACATTATCAGGAAAAATTAAGTTCTAAAAATTCAAGAAATACCAAATCTGGAATCGGGTGTGACAACGGGCAGCCCATGACCATTTATATTCATGCAATATTTCGATAATGTAAGTACGGCAAGGTACGAGTCTTCTTGCCCCACTCAAATACTTAGCATCGCTTTACTTTGTAAGTACGACGAGGTCTGTGTCTACTCGCTCTATGTTTCAAAATATAAGTATGGCGAGGTACGTGTCGACTTGCCACACCAAACCATCCTCGTGGCATCATTACTCTTCCGATCGATGTTTCGGATGGGTGACCCGTAGGTCCCAACAACTAAGCCCCGTGCCTCTTCTCGGCACAGTGTTCCATGGCGCCCTATCCCTGATCGATAGTTCCGTGGCACCATTATCCTTTCTAATTTCTTGAGTTATCTCGTATCCCATCTTGACAGTTCTGTGGTTTGAACCACAACTGTCTACTTCACTTATGAAGCTATCTTATGATTCTCTTTCGATATTCATGCTCTTTATGCTCGCCTTAATATACTTTGTTATAATATTCTATCTTAGTGTTCAATATATGTTACAAGTTATATTCTCTAAACCACGCTCGATAAGTCTTATGATATCGCTAGCACCAACTATATATTTTATTAAGCATGAAGGAGTAGAGGAGAAAGGGTAGAGCCCGCTCACCTTTACTTATCTGCTTCGCCGTTCTACTGAAACGACATAGCCTATCGCTCCACCTGAGTCGATACAGTCTATCCCAAATTTTTGTGGTCTAATGCGAAGTACAATTTACTTAACTGGTATAACCATGCGAGCAGGCCGTGCTTCTCAATCATCCGACCTGAGCGGATTCAAGGAAGACTGCAATATCGCTTAAGTCCCGCTATCTCAGTACCGTTCTGAACTAGCCCACTAATTTGTTGCACGATACTTGACTCTGGGCTTCTGTTTGCATCGAGACGATAAATCGACGTCAAAAAGTCCCTTGTAAAAGCCTGCAAATGAAACCAAAATCCGAATAAATACTTGTTCCTGAATTCGTCTTATAGAATTGCAAGCAACTCAATCCCATATTCCCATTCCAACTTATATTATACAGCCAACCCAAATGTCTCATTTCAATCTAACTCAGCGTAATACACCATGCAGAGTGGGGCATTACATAATATACCACTCAAAATAAGGTTCATCCTCGAACCAAGACCAATGCTCGTTCCTTTTCGATAATGCCAAACTTTTATTTCAAACACTGACTCAATTTTACTTTCACAATTTTGTATGCAACATTTCGTACAAATTCCTTAATTCCATATCGCTTTCCTAAATCTCCATTCGAGATCTTCATATCCCTTAGTTTGGATTTGTACACATATTTCAGACGTCCCCGAAATATATGCATTTTGCTAAGCTTAGTGATAGCGAAGTCGGACAAGTTGCAGGTGCGACTTCATTTTAAAATATCAACTATTTCATACTCCCGACTGAACTAGCCTTAGCGTTCATTCCCATAACCCATTCGCATGCGCGCTATTTCTGAATACCTGATTTTTTGACAAAATTATCTTTACCCAACTTGATTGATAATCGCCTACCATCTTTATATGTTTCAAACTGACAAATTTGACTTATGCATTGTATCGAGTCATTGCGTAATCCAAATACAGCGAGTCTCCGCAACACTTCCTCGTTGTGTAATACATCATGCGGAGCGGGGCATTACAGCGGTCCTTCTTGTCTGGCCTATACTCAGGCTTGGGCCTGCGCATACTGTTGTAGCCTTTGCTGCTGGAATACTTGAGATTGGGCCGACAAAGGCCTCGGACCCTGGTACTGCTGAACTAGCACTGGTGCCCTATATTGCGGACTTGCCGAGGAATACGATGATGAACTGGCTCTACGTAGGAAATATCCCACTCTATGGTCTGAAGCTCCACAAACCAGGCACAACCCTTGTGCTCTATTGTACTATGATAAAACGTGCCCGAGTTTTCCACAATGAGAATACCCCACTGAAGGAGATGATATTTGTTGCTGAGGATGTGTCGGAGTTGGTTGCTGAAATAATGCTGCCAAAGTTTCCTTGTCGGGGTTTCAATCATCAAAGCTCGCACTGTTGGAGCTGGTGCTAAAGATTGGATACAAGATCCTCCTGAGGTGTGAGACCTCTTTCAGCCCCCAATACTATCAACAATGGTCTGGGAGGTGTACTCATGCCTCCTTGCTGCTCACATCACCGCGTCAAATGTTTGAAACTTATGTTGTTCCACTGCCAAGATGATCTCTAGGTGAATTCCCTACTGAAACTGTAAAACCCCATATTTTTAAATATTATTTAGTTAATTAATTATTGAATTTATCTATATTATTTCATAGTTAATTAGAAAATAAAACCTATTGATTCAATTACCTGGATAATTACTCATTTATAATTAGTGCACAAAAACTGTTATTTTTATTTTAGGAATATTTGAGGAAGAGGGATAGATTTTTTTTAGAATTTATTTTGGATACAATATTTTCTGGATTTTCTATACCTTAAATATATATGTAAATAATATATAGTTATTAAATATAATAATAAATAGAAATAGTAATAATAATAATAATAATTGTAGTAATAGTAGTAGTCATTATATTAAAAAGAAAAAGAAAAAGAAAGAGAAAAGAAAAGAAAAGAAAAGAAATTAAAATCCTAATCTATTAAACCCTTAATCCTTAAACTAATCTAAAACCCTTAACTAAGTTACTAACCTAAACAACTAAGCCCAGAACCCCGCTGCTAATTTTCCTAAGCCCCAACCCCCTAAAGCCAATTATAAAACAAAACCCACCCGCTTCCAGAAGCGGATCCGCGCGACCTCCCCCCCCCCCCTCTCTCTCGATCTCTCTATATATGTATATATATACTATACTCAAGCCCGGAACCCTAACCCTAAACCTACTCTCCCCCGACCGCCGCCACCGGAGCTCCGACCTCCAGCCCAGAACGCACCGCCGCCCGGAATCCGCACCGCCGCTGCGTCCGCGTAACCGCGCAAACGCTGCAACAGGAGTTGACAGCGACGACCCCTCCTTCACACGCCGTTTTCCGCCTCCTCACTTGACAAAATTTAGATTCATCTTCGTCGGTATAATCACCACCTATCCCTCTCTAAATTTCATTAATTAGTTTCCATCGAACAACATAAAAGACCAGGTAGAAATCGACGTCAAGTTGAGGAAAAACCATATTTTTAAACTGCCAAAAACTGCCCCATCGACCTATATTTCGAGGCCGATATCTCCCAACGTAGACATCCAAATCGAGATCTACCTTTTCTGTATAAAGTCCATATAACCGAGATCATTTTCTGTTAATTACTTTATTTTATTATGTGTTAAAACCAGAGATAAATTAGGTTAAAAAAAATCAAAAAAACTTGTTTTTAAAATATTAAAACTTGTGATACGGAGCATGTCCTGCCAAACGAGACCGCCTTGTCGCATAACAATTGCACTGAAAGGCGTGTATGGTATGTACTGACATGTGGACTTTCGCGAAAACTGATTTGGACGTGTGTGCGCGTCGAAATCAACCCGTATCCGTGAAAAGACCTTGTATCGTGACTTTTGCAAAATACCACACAATTTAGTGTACGCTCGTCAGAATGCGACAAAACTTACGCCATTGGATTCGTGGTATCACGCTGGTCCTGTGACCCAAGTTTTACGTGATTCTGAGATAGTTGACCAAGCTGCCTAATTGTGGGCCCCACGGTTGACTTTTTGGGCAAATTTGTGTTCGACTCAGCGGAATCCAAAATTGGACGTACCGTTGAGTCTGTATTGACTTTTAGAATTTGTTTGACCTATAATTTTTTCCATTTAGAGACCTTTACCTCTGGCACATTTTTCGGTGCAAAGTACATATGGACCCCCGCTTTGACCCAAAATTACCGTTTTGCCCCTGTGTCCAAATTGGACGAAAGGGTAGTATTTTCTAGCTATCTCGCTTATTCTGGGAACGTTGGTGATATTTATTTCAGCATCTAGATACGTTCATTCTGATGCCATAGTTTCTGACCCTTGGTGCTTGACATCTGGACGCTTACTCTTTGTAGCTTTCTTGCCAGGCAAGTATACCTTGCCAAATTGCTTACAGTACCTTACATGCTTATTATATTTTTATATATTTATTGTATGTGTGTTTTCTTTCAATCATAATTATATACTATATATATGTTGACACACACTTGACACATAGTATCATGGGAGGGGAGGACAATCAGTAGGCGTATGGGCTCTAACCACTCTGGTAAACCGTAGTAACTAGTACGCACTATGGTAGTCATGTCCGATGGTCGCTACCCTCGTGGTATGACAGCTGATGATGTCCCTGACGTGTGTGTGAGTTGTGAGATTAGATAGAGTAGCCTTCCCATGCCCATACGTCAAAAAGTTGTCCTCTTTATGCATTTCATATAGATTGTCTTGTACGGCGTACTTATATATTTTTTGTCTATTATGCATGTTTACTGTATTCAATTGGCATGCTTCTATGTATCTTGTTACGTCCCTCTGAGGACCTGGTCCCTTGCCAGGTATAGACGATCAGGAGTATCCGCAAGAGTACGAGTTGACAGCGACGACCCCTCCTTCACACACCGTTTTCCGCCTCCTCACTCGACAAAATTTAGATTCGTCTTCGCCGGTATGATCACCACCTATCCCTCTCTAAATCTCATTAATTAGTTTCCATCGAACAACATTAAAGACCAGGTAAAAATCGACGCCAAGTTGAGAAAAAATTATATTTTTAAACTGCTGAAAACTGTCCCATCGACCTATATTTCGAGGCCGATATCTCCCAACGTAGACATCCAAATCGAGATCTTCCTTTTTTTGTGTAAAGTCCATATAACCGAGATCATTTCTTGTTAATTACTTTATTTTATTATGTGTTAAAACTAGAGATAAATTAGGTTAAAAAATCAGAAAAATTTGTTTTTAAAATATTAAAACTTGTGATACGGAGCACGTCCTGCCAAACGAGACCGCCTTGTCGCATAACAATTGCACTGAAAGGCGCGTATGGTATGTACTGACATGTGGACTTTCACAAAAATTGATTTGGACGTGTGTGCGCGTCGAAATCAACCCGTATCCGTGAAAAGACCATATATCGTGACTTTTGCAAAACATCGCACCATTTAGTGTACGCTCGTCAGAATACGACAAAACTTACGCTATTGGATTCGTGGTATCACGTTGGTCCTATGACCCAAGTTTCACGTGATTCTGAGATAGTTGACCAAGCTGCCTAATTGCGGGCCCCACGGTTGACTTTTTGGGCAAATTTTTTTGTTTGGCTCAGCAGAATCCAAAATTGGACGTACCGTTGAGTCTATATTGACTTTTAGAATTTGTTTGGCCTATAATTTTTCCCATTTAGAGACTTTACCTCTGGCACATTTTTCGGTGCAAAGTACATATGGACCCCCGCTTTGACTCGAAATTACCGTTTTGCCCCTGTGTCCAAATTGGACGAAACGGTAATATTTTCTAGCTATCTCGCTTATTCTGGGAACGTTGGTGATATTTATTTCAGCATCTGGATACGTTCATTCTGATGCCATAGTTTCTGACCCTTGGTGCTTGACATCTGGACGCTTACTCTTTGTAGCTTTCTTGCCAGGCAAGTATACCTTGCCAAATTGCTTACAGTACCTTGCATGCTTATTATATTTTTATATATTTATTGTATGTGTGTTTTTTTTCAATCATAATTATATACTATATATATGTTGACACACACTTGACACATAGTATCATGGGAGGGGAGGACAATCAGTAGGCGTATGGGCTCTAACCACTCTGGTAAACTGTAGTAACTAGTACGCACTATGGTAGTCGTGTCCGATGGTTGCTACCCTCGCGGTATGACGGCTGATGATGTCCCTGACGTGTGTGTGAGTTGTGAGATTAGATAGAGTAGCCTTCCCATGCCCATATGTCGAAAAGTTGTCCTCTTTATGAATTTCATATAGATTGTCTTGTACAGCGTACTTATATATTTTCTGTCTATTATGCATGTTTACTGTATTCAATTGGCATGCTTCTATGTATCTTGGTACGTCCCTCTGAGGACCTGGTCCCTTGTCAGGTATAGACGATCAGGAGTATCCGCAAGAGTACGGGTTGGGACCTGACGCATTATTTTCTGCCAAGGAGGTCTTACCTTCTGAGCATCTTTGATTATCTCTAGCGATGGATCTCTTAACTGATACACTTATATCATCACCTTATTTTATATGGGAGATTTACCCTCCTCTCTCATTTTTAGTTTTGATATAGTCATTGGTAGTGGATTTGTCTCCACCCGACTATTATTTTTAGATTATTCAGACTCATTATTCTAGTTTAGTTATTTCTTTTCTATGACTTATTGTGTGGATGAGATTAGTATATCTGTGACTTATGACCATATATATACCACATGTGAGTTAATATTCATATTACAGTGTACGTGTGTATTATGGTATCCATATATTGGAGTTGCCATATACATACGGCTGGCATGCTTACGTATTCCTATTCCTACGTATTTTGGGACTGGGGCGTGACATATTTTTGTGGTGGCCCATGCAGGTCGAGTTAGCCGTTTCGGTTACGTAACTGTACCGAGCGGGCCTGCACCTAGGATTAGAGTTTTAGGTCTCATCCATACTTGACTATAACTCGTCTTCCTTCCAACATGTCCTACTTAAGTGCTTGCATCCTGCTTGATTCATGTACTTTTCCTAATCCTTCGTCCATCTCTTGCAGAGAGGTGAATTTGCGTAACGGACATGCCGCCACCGGGGACAACACGTCTCCAGGTGTCAACGGCCAATCACTAGGAGAGGCTCAATGACTCCTCTTCTTCCGGGACCAGATGGACTGACTAACAATCCAATTCCATCAGCTCCTCCCCCCATGGTGCCTAATGGGACTTTTCCAGCTCCACTAGCACCGCAGGATATCCAGGCACAGCTGTTCCAATTCTTCTAGATGATAATGCAGGAACAGAGTCAACAGACAGCCGCGCAGGATGCAGAGCAGAGGCAGCAAGCGGCGGAGCAGAGGTTAGAATTTTTGGCAGCACTTGAGAGAATAGCTACACTAGCCCCTGCACCAACCCAGGCATTAGTTTCAGTACCGCAAGCTCGGGTTGGTTCAGTCAAGGACTTTGTGCAGATGGGCCCCAAGTCGTATAAAGGCATTGAGAGTCCAGAGGAGACCACAAACTGGATTGCCAACACCAAGAATTTGTTATAGGCATCACAACTGCCTACAGATCTATGGATGATAGGCGTAAGGACTCAGCTAGAGCGTAATGCTCATCACTAGTGGTAATCAATGGAGCGCCAGTTGGGTACGTGTCAGACTTGGGAGCAATTCTTGGAGTGCTTTGAGAGGAAGTACTTCCCGGACAGTGTAAGGGATGCGTTGTACGATCAATTCCTTCATCTGGAGCAGGGGAACAAGACAGTTGACGAATATGATGTAGAGTTTAGCTGCCTCAGTAAGTATGACACTGCCCTAATACCTAGTGACTTGGAGAAGGCTAAGAGATTTCATTGCAGACTAACTCAGGAGCTCCAGCACTATACTAGCTCACAGTCCTGGATCTCTTATGTCGAATTATTGGCAGAGGCCAGGATCCAAGAGGCCATCAGCAAGGAAAACGAAAATCTCAACAGAGAATTCACCAAGGACCAGTAAGGGCACAACAAGGAGGGCCCATTAGACACCCTTTGACACACCAACAACCAGATAGTGTCGCACCATATCCAACCAAGGAGCACCGTACTTGTCACTTTTGTGGTAAGATAGTCATATTCTAAGAGAGTGTCATCGTCGATTGAGGCAGTGCATGTTATGTGGCTCAAGTCACCACCAAACCCGAGGATGTCCTCAGCAGACCCAGAGGTCTATGGCATTAGAATCAAGGATGCCGCATACACCCTCAACTATAGGATACCAAAGGGACCCACCACTACTTCTACAGTCTGCACAAATGCAGGAGGCTAGACCCCAGCTGAATGACCAAGGACAAGGCCAAGCACTCATTATGACAAATATAGAAGCGCAGGCACAGGAAGCCGTAGATAAAGGTACGACCTTTTTGTTATAATTGTCATTGCATACTCCTAACCCCATTGTGATACGAGATCTTAGGTGTGTAAATAGACGTAGAATTATATACAAGGTTGTTTAGCAGTTATGTTGATATGTGTAAACTTCCTCACCCAAAATAGGTATTTTGTGTGTATTTTATATTATTATATTTATTATAGATGTTAAATTTCTTTAGAGTATTCTCTTAGTTAATTAGAAAATAAATTTCTTGATATATTTACTTATATAAATATTTATTTAGAATTATTTTAGGTTATTTTAGATTTTTGGAGATTTTTCTAGAATTTTTGAAAATTAAAACTTAGGAAATTTTTAGGACTTGCATGACTTACTATGAGACCATACTTGAATGTTGTTACTACCAAATATTTATTTTAGAGTTAAAATATTTAAATATATTTTCTGTAATTTATTTAGAATTTTAAGGAATTATTGGATTTTTGGAATTATTGAGGATTTATTTGGATATATAAAGTCTTAATATTAGATAGATGCTAATTTAGTGTTAATATATATTAATAAGATTATATATAAATTATTTGTATTATCTTTAATTCTATTTAAGATTATAAATTATTGAGATAAACTCAAACTCTATTTTAAATTAATTCAAATCCTGAGCCTACTAGGAAAGCAACTTCATGCATATCATATCCGTATTTAAACTAATCCTAATCATATATTCACCATTATAAATACCTATTAGACTTATGGAATAAACTTATCTTTCATATTTTTCATCCCAAACTGCTCTCTTTTTCGTCCAAAACTAGTCAAAATTCGTCATAAATTCAGCCTCATTTTCTAGTAGTTATGACGATTTAAAAAGACGATATCTCCTAGCTCCGGACTCCAAACGTGCTCCAGTTTTTTTTGTTAGAATCATATCAAGGTTAGTTTTCTGAATATATAAATTATTTTAATAATTTCAGAACCTATTTTTCCAAAAAATTCTAAAAGTGTCAGCTGTCCAAAATCAGACGCGTTTTGGTATTTTCAAAATTTCTGGAGATCCCGAACTCGGAATTACGAACCGTTTGAAGTTTTAGAAAGCTGACATGATGAACTTCCAGAAAAGTATTTTTCCATAATTTAAAATATAATTTTATTCTACTGTAAAATTTGTGCAACGTATACGTAAATAGAAAACCACCAAAAACTATCATCTGTGCGCCCTTGTGGACATAACTCTTTACCGACTTATGATTTTATGAAACCGTCGATTATGGTGTTCATGTAGTATTGAAATCTATAGGATTCCATACACAAATCTAGTATTTGAGTTGGTTGACTTTTTGGTCAACGGATTGCCTCGATTTGCGTGCCACGGATCATAAATCCTTAAAGTTGACTTTTTTTGGACCAAAATTAGAGCTTAACAATAAAATTAGATTATAATAAGATTAAAATATTATTTAGGTTATTTTATTCAAATTAAAATATATTAAAATGGAGGAATCTATTCACCCACTTTTGTAACCTAATTTGTTTAATTTATGTGACGGGTAGATCGGACGACGCCTTGAGTTGGGACTTCATTCTTTTTCAGATCAGGCAAGTATACCTTGCCAAATTATTTATAGTACTTTTGCATGCTATTTATATTTTTGTATATTCATTGCATTTTTATATATTTATTGCATGTGTAGTTTCGTTCAGTCATTACTATATATTAGATATGTTGACACACACTTGACACCTAGTAGCATGAGAGGACAATCATTAGGCGTATGGGCTATAACCACTCTGGTAAACCGTAGTATATAGCTCGCACTACGGACGTGTGTCGCGCTGGTCGCTACCCCCGAGGTATGTCGATTTCTGTAGAGTCGCACTGGTCGCTACCCCCGAGGTATGACGATTTTTGATGTTCTAGACGGGTGTGTGAGTTGTGAGGCTTAGATCGAGTAGCCTACCCTTGCCCATACGTCAAAAAGTTGTCCTCATTTACATTCATATAGATTGTCTTGTACAGCGTACTTATTTATTTTCAAACATTATGCATGTTTACTTAATTCAATTGGCTTTCTTCTATGTATCTTGTTATGTCCCTCTGACGACCTGGTCCCTTTCCAGGTGTAGCTGTTCATGAGTATTCGCAGGAGTGCAGATCCGGACTGGTTACTTATATTTGAGGAGGTCTTCTCTTCGAGTCACAGTGATTATTAGTGATGTACTTATATTGTGTTGTACTTAGATATTCTAGTTGGTAGTGGATTTGTTTCCATCTAACTATCATCTTTAGATACTTTATATTGAGATCTAGTTTCATAGATATTGGTTATTTATTTATATTTGATTTCCGTAGATAAGATTTAGATTATACCCTGTGACTTGTGATAGTTTATACCACTTATGAATTATTATTCATAATACAGCGTACGCATGTGTTATGGTTTCCATATATTGGAGTTGTCATATCCATGTGGCTGGCATGCTTACGTGTCATAGTCCTACGTATTTTGGGACTGGGGTGTGACATATTTTTATGGTGGCCCATGCAGGTCGAGAGCATATTGTCTCGGTTACGTTATTGTACCGAGCAAGCCTGCACTAGGATTAGAGTATAGGATCTCATCCACAACTAACTATGACTCATCTTTCTTCCAATCTGTTCTATCTAAATAATCGCATCCTGCTTGATTCATGTGCTTCCCTAATAGTTCCTTGAGTATAGCCTTCCCCTAGAACATAGGAACCCTTGTTGTTAGAATAATAATTAGGGTAACACACCTTCTGAGAATACAACTAGAGTATTGACAAATCACTAAGTTTAGAATATCTAGTAAACCCTAGCATTCCTAATCTATAGATTGGTTTACCATTATCCCTTGATGTATTTATGAACACTTGAGAGTAGTATAGACACTACTAGAGTTAATTAGAAATTTAACCATATTGTTTGACCCTAGTATTGAGGGACCACTAGAAATCCAAGGTTGAATATTAGGACCAAACCTAACTTTTATAGTGAGATAGTATTATAGAACTATATATTTAGATTCTTATCTTGATATTAGCAGACAATACCCTAGGAAGCCGAGAGGAATAAAATAATATTTTTCTAGATCATATCTCGAACACAGAGATTAGCAAACCACATTTTCCTTAGAAAATTATGATATTATCTAGAGCCTTTCTATTTAAATTTAAATCATTTTTCTCTGAAAATTTAACGCTCGCTATTTGTGCTACGACTAATTATGCTATTCTTTTCTTCATCTTTCAATTCGTGCCACCTAACCCTTCTGATTGTAGGCCAAGTGATATTCTCTTATGTTAAGATATATAGTTTGCTAGGATTATAGTTATAATCTTGAAATTTTGAAATTATGTGCTTAGTAGTTAGAACTTGATAGTTTGAGTTTTTCATTTAGATTGTGATGATTATCCCCTAGTTTTAGATCACGTAAATTATATCCATAACTCAATACAAGTTATATCATCTCTCACTTGAGGGCTAGTAACTTTTCTATTCTTGCTATTGACACTTGTTCTATAAGCACCATGATTAAAACTTAAGATGACCATTACCTATGGAGTTTTATAATAGGATACCCTAATGAGTACCAAGATATTTTCTCGTAAACCCCAATAAGAGTTTATGCTTTATTTACAAGGACAATATTATTTATAGAATCCCCTTAAGACTGTCACGGTATTAGTTAATTATTTTAAGTTGGGTAGTATGCCTCACAACATAGTATCACCTAGTCCTATTGACCCATTGATGAAGTATAATTGAATGACATCAACTTTAGACTTGCATAAAAAGATAGTGTTTATTCAGACTGTAGAAATTAGAGGCCCATACCCCTATTTGGGCGACTAGCAACTTAGACAAGGAGCTAGTATGACAACTGTAGAGACTGTAGAGTCTTACCTTCTTGTGAACTTAAATTATTATGTACCTTCTTTCATCATAATCCAGCGTATTTATATCTTTTGTACTACCTTGACTTATGCCGCTATTATAGCCTAGTTTTGCAAGCTTACTCTTTTATCGAGCTTGATCATGATATATGTATTATTGGGTATACACATTAATACATTTCAGAATTAGTGTATTATGGTTTAATCAACCATAGTGCGCTTGGTTCATCCCTCGCATAACTACTTATGTGGATTGAGATAAAATTGACTTAGCTTCTTAGACAAATGTACTTGCCCTCTAGACATGTCTGAGCGCATCGTATCAGTTACATAACTGTACTGATACGAGCATGCGAATAAGAAATTACCAAATAGGATTTTAATCCACAACTGTCTTGACAATTCCCATTTGAATTCTTTAAACACCTTGACCTCCATACTTCCATTCTATTACCTCCCCCTTGAACTCTTTATTATTATTTTTCGTCTTCCCCAATTTTGGAAAGACGAACGCTCGTGCTTGTTATAAGTTGATACACACAGAGTACTAGATATACCCGTAGGCCAACCGCAATATTTGGTGACTATCTTTTGTAATTAAGGGCATATCATAGGTGATATATTTGGTGTTAAAGTTTTGAGGATTGAATAACATGATTAAATAATTTGAGGAGTAGTTTTCTTAAATATATAGCCTTATGTGATAGATGGGTAAATTCTAAGTTGGGTAGAAGTTGCATTATCAACTTGAGATGAATTTATTTTAGATTGTGATCAAGTAAGATTAGATTGAGAGATTTAAGTCATTTTAATTTTGAGTAATTTTAGAAGAATGATTAAGATGATAAATATTTAATGAATTTTAAAATCTTGATATTGCGGACCAAATATTTATATTTTGAGCACATGATTTAAATTTTGAATATTGAAGGTTGAATCATCAATTTAAATTTTACGGATAAATATAGAATTTTAGACTTGAACAATTGGTGAATTAGATTTAAAATTTTATAATTTGAAGATTTGAATTAAAAGTTAAATTTTGATTGTTGGATCACCTATTTGAAATAATGAGGATAAAAATTGAATTTAAAATTTGAAGAGTACGAAATTCATAAGTTGAAAATAGAAATAATATTTGATCTGAATTATTTTCTAGAGGAATTATGATAATTGGAGATTGCAATATAAATTTTAATGTGGGATGTCCTATAGATTTGACTTAAAATTTGGATGTTGATTATTTAAAAATCAAGAATAGATTACGACTGGTTGAATTTTAATTTAAATAATGGTTAATTTAATTTTGAAAGTGATTGCGATGGATTTGAATAGATTTTAAATTTTTGGAAGAAATTGCGAGTGACTTGCCTTATGTACGAATGTGAATGATTTAACAAACCATACCTTATTTTTAATTTCGAGGACAAAAATCTTTTAAGTTGGGTAGATTGTAAACTCCCTCACCCAAAATAGATATTTTGTATGTATTTTATATTATTATATTTATTATAGATGTTGAATTTCTTTATAGTATTCTCTTAGTTAATTAGAAAATAAATTTTTTGATATATTTACTTATATAAATATTTATTTAGAATTATTTTAGATTATTTTAGATTTTTGGAGATTTTTCTAGAATTTTTGGTAATTAAAATTTAGGAAACATAAATTTCTAGGACTTGCATGACTTACTATGAGACCATACTTGAATGTTGTTACTACCAAACATTTATTTTAGAGTTGAAATATTTAAACATATTTTCTGTAATTTATTTAGAATATTAAGGAATTATTGGATTTTTGGAATTATTGAGGATTTATTTGGATATATAAAGTCTTAATATTAGATAGATGCTAATTTAGTGTTAATAGATATTAATAAGATTATATATAAATTATTTGTATTATCTTTAATTCTATTTAAGATTATAAATTATTGAGATAAACTCAAACTCTATTTTAAATTAATTCAAATCCTGAGCCTACTAGGAAAGCAATTTCATGCATATCATATCCTTATTTAAACTAATCATAATCATATCTTTACCATTATAAATACCTATTAGACTTATGGAATAAACTTATTTTTCATATTTTCATCCCCAAACTCCTCTCTTTTTCGTCCAAAAACAGTCAAAATTCGTATCTCCTAGCTTCGGACTCCAAACGTACTCCAGTTTTTTTTGTTAGAATCATATCAAGGTTAGTTTTCTGAATATATAAATTATTTTAATAATTTCAGAACCTATTTTTCCAGAAAATTCTAAAAGTGCCAGCTGTCCGAAATAAGACGCATTTTGGTATTTTTGAGATTTCTGGAGATCCCGAACTCGGAATTACGAACCGTTTGAAGTTTCGGAAAGCTGACATGATGAACTTCGAGAAAAGTATTTTTCCATAATTTAAAATATAAGTTTATTCTACTGTAAAATTTGTGCAACGTATACGTAAATAGAAAACCACCAAAAACTATCATCTGTGCGCCCTTGTGGACATAACTCTTTACCGACTTGTGATTTTATGAAACTATCGATTATGGTGTTCATATAGTATTGAAATCTATAGAATTCCACACACAAATCTAGGGTTTGAGTTGGTTAACTTTTTGGTCAACGGATTGCCTCGATTTGCGTGTCACGGATCACAAATCCTTAAAGTTGACTTTCTTTGGACCAAAATTAGAGCTTAACAATAAAATTAGATTATAATAAGATTAAAATACTATTTAG
This sequence comes from Iris macrosiphon, assembly GCA_036927795.1. Classification (NCBI taxonomy): domain Eukaryota; kingdom Viridiplantae; phylum Streptophyta; class Magnoliopsida; order Asparagales; family Iridaceae; genus Iris; species Iris macrosiphon. Next base: position 620,926 of record JAYESA010000055.1, on the reverse strand, counting down.
GTTATTTTATTCAAATTAAAATATATTAAAATGGAGGAATCTATTCACCCACTTTTGTAACCTAACTTGTTTAATTTATGTGACGGGTAGATCGGACGACGCCTTGAGTTGGGACTTCATTCTTTTTCAGATCAGGCAAATATACCTTGCCAAATTATTTACAGTACTTTTACATGCTATTTATATTTTTGTATATTCATTGCATTTCTATATATTTATTGCATGTGTAGTTTCGTTCAGTCATTACTATATATTAGATATGTTGACACACACTTGACACCTAGTATCATGAGAGGACAATCATTAGGCGTATGGGCTAAAACCACTCTGGTAAACCGTAGTATATAGCTCACACTACGGACGTGTGTCGTGCTGGTCGCTACCCCCGAGGTATGTCGATTTCTGTAGAGTCGCGCTGGTCGCTACCCCCGAGGTATGGCAATTTTTGATGTTCTAGACGGGTGTGTGAGTTGTGAGGCTTAGATCGAGTAGCCTACCCTTGCCCATACGTCGAAAAGTTGTCCCCATTTACATTCATATAGATTGTCTTATACAGCGTACTTATTTATTTTCAAACATTATATATGTTTACTGTATTCAATTAGCTTGCTTCTATGTATCTTGTTATGTCCCTCTGAGGACCTGGTCCCTTTCCAGGTGTAGCTGTTCATGAGTATTCGCAGGAGCGCAGATCTGGACTGGTTACTTATATTTGAGGAGGTCTTTTCTTCGAGTCACAGTGATTATTAGTGATGTACTTATATTGTGTTGTACTTAGATATTCTAGTTGGTAATGGATTTGTTTCCATCCAACTATCATCTTTAGATACTTTATATTGAGATCTAGTTTCATAGATATTGGTTATTTATTTATATTTGATTTTCGTAGATGAGATTTAGATTATACCCTGTGACTTGTGATAGTTTATACCACTTGTGAATTATTATTCATAATACAGCGTACGCATGTGTTATGGTTTCCATATATTGGAGTTGCCATATCCATGCAGCTGGCATGCTTACGTGTCCTAGTCCTACATATTTTGGGACTGGAGCGTGACATGTTTTTGTGGTGGCCCATGCAGGTTGAGAGCATATTGTCTCGGTATTAACTTTTAGAATTTGTTTGACCTATAATTTATCCCATTTAGAGACCTTTACCTCTGGCATGCTTTTCGGTGCAATATGGGCCACATATGGACCCCACTTTGACCCAAAATTACCGTTTTGCCTATGTGTCCAAATTGGACGAAAGGGTAGTATTTTTTAGCTATCTCGCTTATTCTGGGAACGTTGGTGATGTTTATTTCAGCATCCGGAGACGTTCATTCTGAGGCTATAGTTTCTGACCCTTGGTGCTTGACATATGGACGCTTATACTTTGCAGCTTTCATGACAGGCAAGTATACCTTGCCAAATTGCTTACAGTACCTTGCATGCTTATTATATTTTTATATATTCATTATATGTGTATTTTCTTTCAGTCATAATTATATACTATATATATGTTGATACACACTTGACACATAGTATCATGGAAGGGGAGGACAATCAGTAGGTGTATGGGCTCTAACCACTCTGGTAAACCATAGTAACTAGCACGCACTATGGTAGTCGTGTCCGATGGTCGCTACCCTCACGGTATGTCGGCGATGGTGTCACGATGGTCGCTACCCTCGCGGTATGACGGCTGATGATGTCCCTGACGTGTGTATGAGTCATGAGATTAGATAGAGTAGCCTACCCATGCCCATACGTTAAAAAGTTGTTCTCATTATACAGTTTATATAGATTGTCTTGTACAGCGTACTTATATATTTTTTGTCTATTATGCATGTTTACTGTATTCAATTGGCATGCTTCTATGTATCTTGTTATGTCCCTCTGAGGACCTGGTCCCTTGCCAGGTATAGACGATCAGGAGTATCCGCAGGAGTACGGGCCGGGACCTGGCACATTATTTTCTACCAAGGAGGTCTTACCTTCTGAGCATCTTTGATTATCTCTTGCGATGGATCTCTTAGCTGATACACTTATATCATCATCTTATTTTACATTGGAGATTTATCCTCCTCTTATTTTTAGTTTTTATATAGTCATTGGTAGTGGATTTGTCTCCACCCGACTATTATTTTTGGATTATTCAGACTCATTATTCTAGTTTAGTTATTTCTTTTCTATGACTTGTTGTGCGGATGAGATTAGTATATCTATGACTTGTGACCATATATATACCACATGTGAGTTAATATTCATATTACAGCGTACGTGTGTATTATGGTATCCATATATTGGAGTTGCCATATACATACGACTGACATGCTTACGTATTCCTAGTCCTACGTATTTTGGGATTGGGGCATGACAGAAACCTCTTTGCTCTTTCCAATTAGGTCACCACCAAAGTGGGAGCAACCTGACTCAACCTACAGAACTCTGTCACGTAGCCGTCGACAGTCCTGCCCATCTGCTTCAAGTTATTAAATCTCTATTGTAGATCATAACGCGACACCACGTTAAAGTATCTGACCTGAAACCTTTTTTAAATATGGCCCAGGGGACGGGCGTTGCCAAAAAAATTATATGTGCTGCCCACCAGTCTCGGGCCAAATCTAGCAACTACAACCGAACCACTAACACTTGCTCTCTAGTCGAAACTCTAGTTGCCTCTAGAATAGCCTCATTGTTCTAAAGCCAAGCTTCCAATGCAATCACATCCTCGGTGCCTTAGAAATACGAGGGTTAGAGGCGCTTGAAGCTGCTTGCTGAGTTGTTGGCACAATGTCCACCTCTTTCCAAAGCCTCATGTACTGACTGAGTGAGAGCGTCACCCCATCGTTCTATGATGCTAATAATTGTCTAATAACCCCCATCAGTGCCTGGGTACCTTCTTCAGTATTCTGGGGCACTGACGGGATTGCTACTGCTGGTACAACTGGAGGCTCCAACTGAACCTGGGGTTCCTCATTCTGATTTGTTCTGGACTCGGTCCCGGAATGCTGAGGCTAAACCTCAAAGGTCTGTTGGTCAACTGGATGCTGTCCTCCACTGGAGGAACTCGGGCTGGATGATCAGAAGGACCAGAAACAATGTCCCTGAAATATAGATGATACAAGGATCAAATCGGAAGGACAAGGGTGATCGAGGATGAAGGTAGGTGTTGAATCAAGATTTCAGGGATATAAATTCTACACTGGAAGATATCAAGGAGTAACATGATTGAGACATCTATGCACTTGGTAAACCCTCCCTCACTTCTGAATTTTCAAACATGCGTGGGCCACCACTTAAACCATGTCACGCCCCAGAACCAGAATACTGGGGAACAAAGGCAGCTACGTATACCAGAGTACTCTATACCCCGAGATACGATCATGACTGTCTAGATATATGAGGGTTTAATCTACAATCCAACAGTCATTCCTAGGTCAAGCAATCCTAGGTGTCTCAATCTCAAGCAAGCAACAAGTCACAAGATTTATGATCACCAATATATAATAGTAAGGTGTCACAAACTATACATACACAGATGATCATGAAGCTAGTTACCAAAATAAATAACTAGCATAGTACAATATTACATGATTAGCTCTAGCTATAGTCTAGAATATGTTATACATGTAGGCCCGCAGGCTGCAATATCAAGGTTCCAAAATACGAGCTAAATACGTGGCTAAACACCTCAAAAGAATAATATACAAGATTAAGTGAACAATAAAGGAGTGTCACGCCCCAGTCCCAAAAATGAGTAGAACCAGGAATACACAACACGCCAGCTACGCATTCGACCAGACTCGGGTCCGACTCGAATACGTATAAGCTGTAATAAAAATGGTCACTATCTAAATATCCAGTAAATATAAACATCTATGTCTCAATCCACAATGAACAGAAATATACAAGAAAGAGCTACATGTGCTAAAGTCGACCGTCCAATATCACACAAACTCGAATAGACTCGAGAAGAAATATGAGTCTATAAAAACTAGGCTACAACAGCAGATGAATACCAATATGAATAAAATAACCATAATACCGATAGAAAGGATATGAGTACCTGGTACAAATACCCGTAAGATAAGCAACTCCATCAGCAACTCCAAAGGCTCCTTAATCGTCTATGCTGTAAAACTGGCAGGGGACCAGGTCCTCAGAGGGACGTAACAAGATACAAAAACTGCACGTGGGAAATGCCATTACAAGCTTCAAGTCCAAAGGTGGACTTATTGATGGAGCCAGAGGATGGCGGTACTTTATCACGGGATGTACTAGTGCAACTTTTGTCGTGCCCGCGACTTTCCTCTCTATGGAGTTGCGCATCCTTCACTCATATGCGCAGTTCTATGCGTCCATAAATGGCTTCCATCGCGATTTTGATATGCATGGAAGTTTTAGGATGCCCTCCCATAGGTCTACTGCAAGGGAGGAGGTTCCGTCTGTTTCCTCGGATGAGAATGAGGACACCGCCGGGGTAGACGAGTTCTTGACGGTAATACCGAGAGGCGTAATAACTCCACAAGCAGAGCCTCTCGTTATCCCCCAGAAACGGAAGGCTTCAACTTTGAAAGAGCCTTCCCCCCGCAAGAAGAAGGTTGCCCGAGGTCCGAAAAGGGCTTCCACCGGGGGGGCTCTTAGGAGTGAGCCCGTCGTTTCCCCTGTTGGGGATGATTCTTTAATCAGAGGTCCTTCGCCTTTTAGAGAGGGAACCTCCATAATTCCAACTGGCAGTGCCGGAGATTCTTTGTTCGAGTTTGCTGCTGCTACTACTGCTTCTGGTAGTGCTACGAGATCGCCTTCGAGGCCGAGCCTATTAAGGATACCTTTATCCAGACAAATAATGGGAGTAACCCCTACTTCGTCTGTAAGTATCCCCAGCGAGATTCTACCCGATGAGCCTCGAGTGGATCTTGGTGACGACTGGGAAGACTACCCGCCAGTATCAGTTGATGCACCCTCTTCTCTAGGTATGATGCTTGTCTAGCATCATTACGAGATGATTTAGCTATTCAGGCTGCGGACGCGACATATTGTAAACTCCCTCACCCAAAATAGGTATTTTGTGTATATTTTATATTATTATATTTATTATAGATGTGAATTTATTTAGAGTATTCTCTTAGTTAATTAGAAAATAAATTTTTTTGGTATATTTACTTATATAAATATTTATTTAGAATTATTTTTAGGCTATTTTAGATTATTGGGATTTTTCCATAATTTTTAGTTAATTAAAAACTAGTAACACTAATTTTCTAGGAATTTGAAGAATTTATTTTATATTCAAACTTAACTAAAAATATCCCAAAATTTTATTTTAGGTTCTAAATAGTCACATATATTTTCTAGAATTGTTTGAGAATTTTCTGAGTAATTTTAGTATTTATTGGGAGTAATTAGGCTAATAACTAATTTTTAAGACTTGTAGAATTTATTGTGCAATCCCAGAAATATAGAATGGACCCACATTATTTTCTAGGGTTTATAATATTATTATATATTTTCTGGAATTATTTTAGAATTTTTAGAATAATTTTAGTATTTATTTTTAGTTATATGGGTAAAACTAATGTTTAGAGCTTCTCCTAATTATAGTAGAAAACCTATGAACATAAAATTATCCCAATTATTTTTCTAGGGTTTCTGGATTCAAAATATATTTTTTGTAATTTTTCCAGATTTTTATGATTATTTTTAATATTTATTTGGAGTTATTTAGATTTAAAATGACTTAAATAATGTTTTTATAAAGGCAAATCAAAAATAAATAATATAAATAAAACCATCCAAACAGACTCTGACACGTGTTAGCCTATAAATATCCATTCAGCCGCAGGTACATCTCTATATATATATAATATGATAACCCTAATTATCCCATTATTTAGAGAGAGAGATTTTAGAGAATTGTCATCTAGGGTTCCTTCATCTTCCAGAAGCCATTGCGCATAGCTCCAGACTCCAAACGAGGCCTAGTTTTTTGCGTTAGAAAGATATTGAGGTTAGCTTTCTGATTATATAAATTTTTTTTCGAAATTATTAGTATTAAATTCTGGAAAATTCGTAGAGCAAAGTATGTTCAAAAATAGACGTGTTTCGATGTTTTCGTAATTTCGGGAGAACCCGGAATCAAAATCACGAACCGTTTAAAGTTTCGGAAAGCTAATATCGAGATCATCGACATATATTTTTCCCAGAATTTAATTCGAAGTATTTTCATACTGTTAATTCTGTAGAACTTCTAGGTTAGAATTTAACCATCGGTGCACAATCCAAAATTTGTATGTGCCATAATTCCCAAACGAATTTGAATTCGGACGAGCCGTAAATTTCAGCATGTTTTTGACGCTGAAATCTACAAAAAATCATGCATAAAAGTTGAGTTTGTGTTGGTTGACTTTTCGGTCAAAAGATCGCCTCGATTTGCGTTCCATGAGTCTCGAGTTGATAAAATTCAGTTCTTTGGACAAAATTAGGGTTTAACAATAAAATTAGATTATAATAAGATTAAAATACTATTTTAGGTTATTTTATTCAGAATTAAAATAGATTAAATGGAGGAACCTATTTACCCACTTTTGTAACCTAACTTGTTTAATTTATGTGACGGGTAGATCGGACGACGCCTTGAGTTGGGACTTCATCCTTTTCAGACCAGGCAAGATACCTTGCCAAATTATTTACAGTATTTTGCATGCTTAGTATATTTCTGTATATTTATTGCATTTTTGTATAGTTCTTGCATGTGTAGTTTTCCTTCAGTCATTACTATGTATTAGATATGTTGACACACACATGACACCTAGTATCATAAGAGGACAATCATTAGGCGTATGGGCTTTTAACCACTCTGGTATACCATAGTATATAGTTTGCACTATGGGCGTGTGTCGCGCTGGTCGCTACCCCCGCGGTATGTCGATTTCTGGAGTCTCGCTGGTCGCTATTCCCGCGGTATGTCAATTTCTGATGTCCATTGGCGTGTGTGTGAGTTGTGAGGTAGATCGAGTAGCCTACCCTTGTCCATACGTCGAAAAGTTATCCTCATTTGCATTCATATAGATTGTCTTGTACAGCATACTTATTTACTTTCAAATATGATGCATGTTTACTGTATTCAAATTGGCTCGTATTTTCTGTATCTTGTTACGTCCCTCTGAGGACCTGGTCCTCTACCAGGTGTATCTGTTCTTGAGTAATTGCAGGAGCGCAGTTTTGGATGATTACTTGTGTTGCGAGGATGTCTTCTCTCCGAGCCCATGATTGTTAGCTATTGCTCCTCCGTTTCGAGTTGAGATCTTGACAGGTTTATATATTGATTGTGTGGTTGTCCTCCTTTTGGAGAGATCATGGCCGATTTTTGTGTAAAATTATTATTTAGATAGTTGACCTAGACAGCGTTCTACCGCCGATGCTGCGGCGTAGGCTGGACGTACCCACGACTCATGCCCAATTTTCCGGGTGCGGGTCGTGACATTAGCTGTTATTCTTGTATTGTGTTTATTGTGCTATACTTTTCCATTCGAGTTGGTAGTGGATTTGTTTCCATCCAACTATCATCCTTAGATACTTATGTTAAGATCTAGTTATATAGATGTTGGTTATTCATTTATATTGATTTTCTGTGGATAAGATTTAGATTGTACCCTGTGACTTGTGAGACATTTTAAACCACTTGTGGATTGATATTCATATTACAGCGTGCGTATGGGTTATGGTTTTCATATATTGGAGTTGCCATATCCATACGGCTGGCATGCTTACGTGTTCCTAGTCCTACGTATTTTGGGACTGGGGCGTGACATGTTTTTGTAGTGGCCCATGCAGGTCGAGAGCATATTGTCTCGGTTACGTTATTGTACCGAACAAGCCTGCACCTAGGAATAGAGTATAGGATCTCATCCACAATTGACTATTATTCATCTTCCTCCTATATGTTCTATCTGAATAATTACATCATGCTTGATTCATGTACTTCCCTAATAGTTCTTTGAGTATAGCCTTCTGCTAGAATATAGGAACCCCTGTTATTAGGATGATAATTATGGTAGCACACCTATTAAGAATACAACGAGAATATAGACACACCACTAAGTTTAGAATATCTAGTGAACCCTAGAATTCCTTATCTCTAGAATTGGTTTACCATTACCTCTTGATGTAATATGAAGACTTGAGAGTAGTATAGACACTACTAGAGTTAGTTAGAAGTTTGACCATAGTGTTTGACCCTAGTATTGAGGAACCAATAGAAATCCAGGGTTAAATATTAGGGCTGGACCTAACACTTATGGTGAGATAATATTAGAACTATAAACTTAGATCATTGTCTTATTAGTAGCATATAGTACCTTAGGAAGCCAAGAGCAATGAATATAACGTTTCTCTTGATCATACCTCGAATATAGCAACTAGCATACCACTTTACCTTAGAAAACCACGATGCTATATAGAGCCCCCTATTTTAATTTCATATATTGTTCCTCTGCGACCTTAGCGTTCGCTAATTGTGCGACGACCAAATTTTGTTCCTCTATTCTTCATCTTTCAACTCGTGCCATCTGACACTGCTTATTATAGACCAAGTGAATTTATTCTATGTTAGGATATATATAGCTTGCTAGAATTTTGGTGGTTACTCTTGAATTTTGAAATTGTGTGCTTAGTAGTTAAAACTTGATGGTTTAAGCTATTCTTGTAGATTGAGACCTGGTGCTTATCCCTTAGTTTTAAATTGTATAACATGTACCCCCACCTCGATACGAGTTAGATCCTTTCCCCTTGACGGCCAGTAACTCTTCTATCCTTACTATTGACACTTGCTCCATGAGCGCTATGATTAAGACTTAGGACGACTATGACCTATGTAATGAAAGAGGATTCCCTAATAAATACCAAGACCCCTTCCCGTAGACCTTAACCGAAGTTCTACGGTATCCTTAAGGCAATTACAGTATTAGTTAATTGTTATAAGTTGGGTAGCATACCTCACAACCTAGTATCACATAGTCTTTTGTCCTATTATTGAAGTGTAGCTGAATGACATTAATTGTATGCTAGCATAAGACGACAGTGTTTATTCCGACAATAGAATTTAGAGGTCCTTGCCCCCATTTGGTCGACTAGCGACATAGACAAGAAGGTTGTATGATAACTATAGAGATTTGTAGAGTCTTTATTATTATTGCTTATTCTATTTTTTTGTTTTGTTTTTGTGAACTTGAATTGACTTGTACCTCCTTTCATCATCATCTAGCGTACCTATAATTGTTGTACTACCTTGACTTATGCCGCTATTATAGCCTAGTTTTGCAAGCTTATTCTTTCATCAAGCTTGTTCACTATATATGTATTAGTGGATGCATACATTAACATATTTCAGAATCAGTGTACTATGGTCTGATCAACCATAGTGCGCGTGGTTCGCCCTTCGTATAACTACTTTACGTGGATTGAGATATCTAGTGATTAGTAGATGAATGAACTTGCCCTCTAGATATGTCTAAGCATATCGTATCCGTTACATAACTGTACCGATGCGAGCATGTGGATAGGCATTACCAAAATAGGACTTCAATCCACAACTGCTTTGACAATTCCTATTTGAATTCTTTAAACGCCTTGATCCCGATACTTCTATTCTATTACCTCGCCCTTAAACTCTTTATTATTGATCTCCGTCTTCCCTTATTTCGGAAAGACGAAACCTCATGCTTGGTATAAGTTTGATACACAGAGAGTATTAGATATACCCCATAGGCCGATCACATACTTGAGGATTATTCTTTCATAATTAAGGACATATCATATATGATATAATCGGCGTTAAAGTTTTGAGGATTGAATGACATGAGTAAATAAATTAAAGAATATTTTTCTTAAAGTATATAGCCTTCTGTGATAGATGGATAAATTCTAAGTTGGGTAGCAGTGCATTGGCAACTCGAGAGGAATTTCTTTTAGATTATGATCGAGTAAGATTAGATTGGGAGAGGTTCAAGCCATTTAATTTTAAGAATTTTAGAAGAATGACTAAGATGATGAGGATTAATAAATTTTAAAAATCTTGATATTGAGGACCCAATATTTATACCTTAAGTACATAATTTAAATTTTTGAGTATTGAAGGTAAAATCATCAATTTGAATTTGAAGGATAAATATATAATTTCAGACTTGAACATTGGTGGACTGCATTTAAATTATTTTTCAATTTGATGATTTAAATTAAGAATTAAAATTTGATGGTTGGACTACCTATTTGAAATATTGAGGATGTGAATGGAATTTAAAAAGTTGAAGAATACAAAAAAATTTATAAGAGAAAATAGGAATAATATTGGACACGAATTACTTCTAGAGGAGATTATGATAGTTAGAGATCGTGAGATAAAATTTGATATAGGTTATTTAAATCTTGAAGATATTATATAGATTCAATTTAAATTTGGATATTGATGATTTAGAAAAGTGAGAAGAGATTACAATAGGTTGAATTTTGATTTGAACAATGATTATCTTAATTTTGAAATGATCGTGATAGATTTGAATAGATTTTATTATTTAAATTTTTGGAAGAGATTGCGATCGACGTACCTTATGTACGAATGTGAAGGATTTAACAAATTATGCCTTATTTTAATTTCGAGGACAAAATTGTTTTAAGTTGGGTAGATTGTAAACTCCCTCACCCAAAATAGGTATTTTGTGTATATTTTATATTATTATATTTATTATAGATGTTGAATTTATTTAGAGTATTCTCTTAGTTAATTAGAAAATAAATTTTTTTAGTATATTTACTTATATAAATATTTATTTAGAATTATTTTTAGGCTATTTTAGATTATTGGAATTTTTCCATAATTTTTAGTTAATTAAAAACTAGTAACACTAATTTTTTAGGAATTTGAAGAATTTATTTTATATTCAAACTTAACTAAAAATATCCCAAAATTTTATTTTAGGTTCTAAATAGTCACATATATTTTCTAGAATTGTTTGGGAATTTTCTGAGTTGACGCAACCTTTGACCTTGTTGCGGATCTTGCCGATGAAACGGTGGTGTTTGATACCGAAGGGGCATGCTTTGAAGCTGCTGCTCCTTCGTCTGCAATGTTTTCGGGTATCGTCTCGTCAATAGCAGTTCAGATATCTTCAGATGAGGATGAGCCCGTCGTTGCGACTGTACCTCCTTCGTTGAGTATGCCAGCAACCTCAACCGTTGCTATTGTTCATTCTTTTATAGCGCCATCTGTAGAGGCAACAGCCATGGAAATATCCTCCGAGGTTATCCCTGGAAGGAGATTTCCCGGTATCGCAGCTACTCCTAGCGTGCACCCGGTCTTCGATATGCTGATTGAAAATTATACCAGCCTATTCTACCGCAGTTTGAAGGAGTTGATTTCCATGGTGTTGGAGAAGAACATGAGCTTTGATAATCTGTTGACGTCCTCCCAGCTTGCGATAGCGCCGATCAGAGGTTTCAATGACGCTGGACGAGCTGATGCGCTGGAGCAAATAGTTAATGGTTTAGAATAACCCATTAACGAATATTTGCAACTATCTCGAGGCAACGTCGATGATATGATTCAGGCCGAGTATGACTCCTTGACTGTGAAGCTTGCTGAATAGATGGAATGCTTAAACAAATCCATCCAGGCACAATAGCAGGAGATGGATGCAGAGCAGGCCGTCTTGGAGGAGGTTATACCTCAGCTAACCCAGTGCGAGGCTGAACATGCGGAAAATGAAGCGAGGGTTCACAAATTGGAAGCTAAACTCGCCCAGGCAAAGGAGTGGGCTCTCTAGTCATCGGCAGGTCTATATGTGTTGAAGGGCCGAATAGATACAGCTCAGCGGAACTTGGCACATACGGGTGTCATTCATGCCGATTATATACATGCTCGGTCTAAACTATCCCTTCTGAGTGATGACGAGGAACGACTGGAACGGGCTCGCGCTAACATCTTGGATTCCAGGAATGAGAGGATGGCCGCCTTGGCGTAGCAGATTCGTGATTTGACTGTTCCTCCCCAATAATGTACTTTTTGCTTTTCTATATAATTTGCTCTTTCCCGGAGATAATAAAGAGACTTTATCTGACTTTGTGGACCCATCATTTTTAATATAAATGATAGGCTAGGGTGAAAGTGATATCAGAGGTATCATTAACATGACATACTTTCGTTAAGGTTTTACTGAATGTAAATCTATTCAGAAGTAATATGAACCTGATAGAATATAATCCAACTAAATTTGTATACTAAACACTATCAGAGGTAATATGAACATGATAGGTTTATAAATTAGTTAAGCATATCCAATAAGAGGTCATATGAATCTGATAGAATATGATCCAGCTAACCTTTGTGCATGGTATCGTCAGAATAAAATCTTCATCATACTCCGTTAGGCAAAGGAGATCAAGTATAGTACTTCTTCATAAATTTGCTGTTGATAGTAGCCATTACCAAATTTTCATTAGGTTTGGCTAATTTGTAAGCGCCATTGGCAATCATATAAGGGCCCTCCAATCCTTTATGATTGTTTGTGAAAATTTTGGTTTGTTGAGGACATCCCCCTGGGGGTTTTATGGACTTGTTATTTGTCGCGCACGTTTGAGTGTAAATAATAAGTTCGAAACAAGCCCTTGGTTAGTAAAGACATCCTGCTGGGGAATTTTTATGGGCCTATTATTTCTTGCGCACGTTAGTGCAAGTAATAGGTTTGAGACAAGTCCTGCCAGAGGTAATATGGACGTGGCAAAACATGACTCTGTGGGAGATAGTAGAGATACGTAGTCCAGAGGTATTATGAACATGGACTGGCTTTTTCTTAGCTGGGAAAATGAGGATAGTTCAGAGGTAATATGGACATGAACAATTCGTTTCCATTGCGGATATTCCACGGGGAGATTTTTTTTTGTGGACCTATTACTTCTTGTACATGAGAGTGCAAGTAATAAGTTTAGGACAAGCCCTGCCAGAGGTAATATGGACGTGGCAATTTTTGTGGACTTAACACCACTGGCGTACTTAGAGTTAAATACGGGTGTTAAGTTGAGATGACAACCGATATCAGAGGTAATATGGACATGATAATCGATAGTCAAAACTTGGAAAGTTTGCTCAGAGGTAATATGAACATGACAAACTTTTGAGTTGTAACTCCACTGGGGATGGAGGTATATATCTGCTCAGAGGTAATATGGACATAGCAATTTTTGTGGACTTAACACCACTGGCGTACTTAGAGTTAAGTACGGGTGCTAAGTTGAGATGAAAACCGATATCAGAGATAATATGGACATTATAATCGATAGCCGGACCAGAAAGGTTTGTTCAGAGGTAATATGAACATGACAAACTCAGCCTGAGAGAAATATTATGACAGCAGTTCAGAGATAATATGGACGTGAACTAGTGTCTAAAAAATTCATTGAAGAGTGATTCGTTAAGTGTGGTCTATCCAAACATGAAGATAGACCTAGGATTATTCTGCTGGGGAAATTGAATGGGACGATAACTCAGAGGTAATATGAACATGGCTAGCGTCTAATAAGACTGGTTTAAATAGTCATTATGGGAGTGTGCGAGTAGACTTAAGGATTGCTCCTCTGGAGAGAATTTTGAGGATCCATTATCCCTTGTGTACCCGGTACTTTTGGATACGGTTGATGGCTCTTTACAAGAATTTGTAACGAAAGAGAAATTGTTGCACATAGGCATTTGCTGGGGATGCCCAATTGCTGAACATATCTATTCAGAGGTCATTCCAACATGATAGAATATGATTCTCGATCGAGAAAATATTGCTTGTAGGCACTTGCTGGGGATGAAAAACCAAGAATTGATTTGTTCACCTGGGTTGTGGACTTATTACCCATGGCGTACTTTAAGTACAGATAATAAGTTGAAACGACTAGCACTATCAGGGGTTATGCAAACGTGATAGTAGAAAGTCAAAGAGCAGAACTTCACTCAGAGGTAATGTGGACGTGGAAAAGTTCTAAAAATATCTTACTCAGAGGTAATGTGGACGTGGTAAGATATGGTGGGGGTAAAGAAAAACAGGGCAGAGGGAATATGAGAATGACCATTTTTATGGTGATAGATTTACTCTGCTGGAGAAAGTGGAAAGACGTAGTTCAGAGGTAGTATAGACGTGAACTGATCTATAGCCACAAATTAGGAGGTTTGCTCAGAGGTTATTTGGACATGGCAAATTCAGCTAAGGAAACAAATATTTGGACTATAGTTCAGAGGTAATATGGACTTGAACCCATGTCCGATGAATCTCATTGTGGAGTGATTTTGCTGAATAGGGATAGACCTAAAGAATCCGCTGGGGAAACTTTAGGGATTCATCCTCCGGTACTTCTTGAGGGAGCAAATTGTCACGTTAGAGTGAAATCAATTTGCAGTGGCCGTCATCTTGTTTATAGATGCAAAGTGATGACTTTGGCGTCGATCAACTCCTGAATTCTCCTTTTCAGTACATAGCACGCTTTTGTGGGGTGATGAACGTACCGATGAAAGAGACAATATTCTGGATCATCGACTTTATCAGCCCTTTCAGGGTGTCTGATGTTGGATAGCTGAAGTTTGCTTTCCTTCATCAATATATTGAAGATTTCAATGATGTCATCTTCATTGAAGGAGAAAGTCCCATTTGGACTTCGGGCTCCTGATGCCTGAGTTTTACGGTCTTCCGGAAAGATGGTCTTAGTTGCATCATCTTCAGACTCAGAGGGGATTCTACCCCCAGCTTTGGATGGTACCCTATTTTGTTGAGGTAGACTACCCCCAGACATGTCGTGGCGTTTGTCCACAGAAGTTGATTTAGAAGGACCTGCCTCTGGTATTACAGGATCAGACTCTGGAGGTTTGGAGTTTGCCAGAGATGCAGTTTACCCTAACCCGAAACGAGTTCGTTGACAGTAGGGATCACCATGCAACGGTATTCGCCTGTCTTTTCCATAATTGAGTCTTTGTTTCAACTTTAAATCATAACCCATGCTTTGTATAATCTTTAAAGATTGTGGGCTATATCTGTGGATTTGTATTCTTCCAGCATCAGACTCGTGAGAATCTTCTTGTACAATCGGTCTATTCCGCATTTGACCTGAAGATTATTTGATGCTGATCATTGCGAGTATGTGGAACAATAAAGACAGATTCTTCATGTGGCCCATCTGTCATAACGATATTAGGTGTTGGTGTTACTTCCCATATGATCTCCCTACGCTTAGTAGTTAGGGGCACTGAATCTTGATTTTTACCCTTGTATTTGTGTTTCTGGATCAAGAAATTACGCAAATCAGGAAGATTATCAGAAGAAGAGGAAGGCTTATTCTGACTTTTTACATCAGTGGGAAGGTATAGATTAGGGACCATAACCCTATCCCTGCCATAGGAATACAGCAGTTCGGCCATGTGAGTAGCACATGATCCATGAGGAGCCTATCTTCCCATAAAATAGGTCTTCTTTACGCTAAGAGGCTTATCCTGGCATAATCTGGAGCTTTGCACAGGTTGGCATAAAACTGAGGAAGTCCTCAATCGACCGTCAGCATTCCGCGTAATCTGAAGGGCGGGCAGATTCTTCTCTTGATGGCGTAAAAGCCGAGAGGTCGGGAAATCTGCCACTTGTTTTTCCTTGCGGTGACCGCAAGGACCATCTGCCTTCTCGAAGAGGGGAAATATATTTTTATGTGCGGGACACTTTTGGAATTTTTGAATTTGCGCTAAGACATTATCAAAAATTTTGTCTGCTACGTCACGGACGGGAGACTGAATTTTACGCGCGAGGTGCAGTGTAGACTTCTGGATTGGCACTAAGGCATTGCCAGAAGCTTTGTCTGCCACATCACAGATGGAAGACAAAGTTTTACGCGCAGGGTGCGGAGTAGACTTCTGGGTTGGCACTGAGGCACTACCAGAAGCTTTGTCTGCCATGTCACAGACGGGAGACAAAGTTTTACGCGCAGGGCGTGCAGGTTGCGATATTACAACCTTGTTGGTCGGAGAGAGAGAGTCTGCAGGAATGGTAGAGGATGTCCGGGGCATCCATACTTTACGCAACTTCCTATTGTCTTGGACAGAGAGGGAATGAGAACTACCCCCTACTCGAAGCATGTCTTCGTAAACTGATTGGTCGAATTGGACGACCAAGGTCTTCTTCGTTGATCCTACGGATACAGCATCGTGTTAAGCAATAGCTTTCTCATCCGATGAGAAAGTGTTCCCCAACAAAGTCGTCATCTTGTGTTTGATAATAAACGAAAGAAATTAAAACTAGGTTTATACGAAACCCTTTCTTTGGTTTAAAAATAAGAAAAAGAAGTATAATTAATCCTATACGAGGATGTTATGTACAAAAATTTGATTTTGGGGAAATATTGCTATAGGAGTTTGATCTGCGATCAATCACTTTGTCCCTTGGACCACATGATGACGAAAAAGTGTTGTAGAAGACAGAGAAGAAGCTTCAAAGACTGCATGAGGGATTAAACTCTCGTTGCCAAAGCTCTCTATATGTACTCTCTTGACCCTGGATTCGATCTCTTTAGATTCGACCTTGGAGAATCTTTGACCCTTTTTCTCCTCTTCTTTCCACCTCTTTTCGACCTTGGACCTCCGTGGCCGGAGGTCTCTATTTATAGGGTTTGGTCATTGTCGGCGTAGAAACCGAACAGCGGAGAGAGCTGCACCTTTTACGCGACGGTTATGATAACTGCCACCCACGTATGAATGATCTTCTGAATAGGCATGTGACGCGTGTCCTATTATGAGATAATGCTTATAACTTCTCATCGTAGATCACGACATGCAAGCCACGTAGGTAACTATCCCTCGCGTAGAGAAGGTTGGCATAAAAGCCAAATAACTGTCATGTTGGCGTAAAAGCCAAATAGTTATCTTGTTGGCGCAGAAGCCAGGTAGGCGTAGAAGCCGAATAATTGTCAAGTTGGCGTAGAAGCCAAGTAGGCGTAGAAGCCGAATAGTTGTCAAGATGTCGTAGAAGCCAGGTTCTGCGTAAAGCTTGATGCTGCATGGATAGGTAGCAGGCGGAAAGACAGCCGATTATCCTTCCTTGACTGAGGTTCTGAGCGTATTCAGGGCCAAATAGCCTTATCACGCACCTTTGCAAATATGGCATGAGTTGGCGTATTTCGAGGAGATAGCATACGGCGTACTTCTATAGTTAAAAATAGCCAGGTCGACGTATTTCGAGGAGATAGCGTACGGCATACTCCTATAGCTAAAAATAGCCTGATGGCGTAATGTGCAGGGATGGTGATGTGGACGTATTAGCCCTAATTATGGCTCACCCAGTCATTAAAAGTAGAACCAAATCTCGTGCATTAAATGCAGAGATCTGCCCCCATCTCGCGCATTAACTGCAGAGACGTGCCTCGAGTTCTGTACGAAGAATAGCTTTTGACGTGGCTGTTGGTTTCGTCTCATCCTGAGCGTAAAAGCTCATGTTTGCCTGTGTATAATAGGCAGCGTATTCCTTAAATGTGTAAACGACATCTTATATCAAGGCTTTGTCACTAGACGACAGTCTGGGGCTCTGTGCAGAATCATCATTACAGTCATCCTCTCGATCGCCGTGCAGTACTCTTTGTCAGGAGTCAGGTTCACTGCTTCCACTGACAGGTTCATTCGAGGAATACGAAGAGTTCCTCGTACAACTTCCCGCTGCATTAAAAGCAAATAGGTTTTACGCCGAAGTGGCAATGTAGTAACCTTTTTACACTGAAGCAGTCTGGAAATACTGTATTACGCGGGTTATTCTGAAGCTATATTTTACGCTGAATAGCGTTGAAGCTTCCTGT
Organism: Iris macrosiphon; assembly: GCA_036927795.1. Lineage (NCBI taxonomy): Eukaryota > Viridiplantae > Streptophyta > Magnoliopsida > Asparagales > Iridaceae > Iris > Iris macrosiphon. The sequence continues at coordinate 603,085 of JAYESA010000055.1, read as the reverse complement.
ACGCCAATGGCTCTGACGTCATGTCTTACGCCACCTAGTGCTGGAACTATATTTTACGCGGGCTTCCTGCATGTTGAGGGTTTACGCGTATACTTCCTCAGCGTATTTTTCATGCTTCTACAAGACCCCATTCAAAGTTTTCAAATTCCTCGTAATTTGAAACACTTTGAATGAAGTATAAAACGGTCAAGTTTAACTCGTTCCGCGAGGCTGATTTTACGGTAAATTTTTAGGGGTTTGTTAGGATTTGGTGTGTTCTCCTCTACCTATATAAAGGCGAATGAGTTAACCTGTTTTTCCCACACTTCCTTCACCACCAAGAGAGAGATGGTTGCTGAGCTTCATCGGTTTGGCTTGAGGAAGAAGAAGATCATGTTCTTCCAGCATGTAAGAAGCCGTAAAAAGAGGCATCTTCGAGCAAATATCCTCTGCAATGATGGATCAAGGAAGGATATCATAGCTTCCTTTGCTCGGGATGATCAGTAATTTCATATGACGATTCGTCCAGGAGAGAGGAAGGGTCTCATTTGGCCACACAGCTTGCTAGCTATATTTTCTTCCATTATGGTGCTGGACGATGGTAGGCAGTCTGGCCCTGTCTTCCAGTATTGAGTTGGGTCTGAACCCCCAACACAATTTCTAGGGCATGCCTGCCATGGAGGGTGGGCTTACGAAATTGATACATGCCCAGTTGTGTATCCTCCCGCCATTAATCATTTTTTTGTTAATCGGCCTCAGAAATTGATTAACTATTGTAGAAGACGAAAAAGATCTCCACCAATATGATAACCTGGCAAAGCAGATTCTTGGTGTGATCTTAAACGAGAATGAGAAAACCCTTTATAGAAAAAGGATTTCCATCATATGTAATCATGAAGATGAAAAACCCTTTTGTGAACTGGATTTCCATCATTTGTAATCATAATTAATAAAATTGTCTTCTTTTACGCATCTGATGATTTGCCATATTTGTTGTGAGGAAGTCTGAATATGTGCAGCTTCAGCACGTCTGAGTAATTTTACGCCGACTATGATAAAAGAGTATCTGATCTCGTCCCGTCTTTTACGCATAACTGAAGACGCGTAGAAAACTTCTTAGCATTAAGTCATCTTTGAAGATCCAAACTGTCATGCTATTTTTGAACGAGGAGTCGTGTAGAATTTCTGAACTGTCACTTCTCTGATGCGAAGAATTCTTGTTCAGATCATCATCTTCAAGAATGGTTTCCCGAAAATCCCTTGAGAGGGGGCGAGAAATATCCGTCGACTAAGCCATTCTTGAACTTTTTTGAAAAAGATTCTGACTGGACTTTGGATGAACTTCCAATCGACCCACGAAAAATAGTCATCTTCAATGCTGAACTCTGTATGTTTTGGGCACTTGGACTATTTTGTAGCCGAAAAGGAGCGTCTTCTGCGTAAACCCTTGTAATTGGCCGTCTGTATCTTTCGAGCGTAGAATCGTAGATTTGTAGCCTCTGAGCGTAAAAAGCTTCTGAACGAGAAATTATAGATTTGTAGCCTCTGAGCGTAAAATCATAGGTTTTTAGCCTCTTGAGCGTAAAAACTCGTGAGCGTAAAAGCATCTGAGCGTAAAACCATAGATTTATAGCCTATGTGCATAAAATCGTAGATTTGTAGCCTCTCGAGCGTAAAAGCTCCTTAGCGTAAAATCATATATCTGCTCTGCGCGTAGAATCTGGATCCATTGACTGTTCGTCTTCTATTTTCAAATGATGGACTGACGTGGTCCCAAATTATAACCGAATATTAAATATCGGATTTGGTTAGGGATTCGAAGAGTTATTCGAACTCTATAAATAGCCCGAGGTCCTGGGAGAGAAAACTTTTATCTGTCTTCACAAAACCCTTGCTTTTCAAGAACCCTTCTTCTTCGTCTCTTTCTTGAGAACTCAGAATCGCCATGGCACCTAAACAGACTTCCACTGCTAAGGTAAAGAAGGTAGCTTCCTCTTCCTGCTCTACTGCTCAAGCACGAGCAACTCCCATTAGGCTGAACGAGCCTCGATCGGAACGCAGCGCTCCTCCGTCGAGCTGTGCTCCGGACATTACAGGTAAAGACTTCGGGAAAAATCCTTCGCACGCGTTGTACGTGCATGCGCAAGGTCATCTTTAGTGCTGAGAGCCTCTTCGAGGAGGACGATGCACGGAGATATTTCATTGTTTTCGCGCACATTCCTAATGTGTCGGCGTAAAAACTTTATATTTTTGCAGTCTGGACGTAAAAACTCAGACTGTCGAAATTTGGCGTAGAACTTCAAACTTTGAATTTTACGCGCTGGATATGAATTCCGACATAAAAACTCAAATTTTGTCAATCTGGCGTAAAAGCTCAGACTGTTAGATTTTGGTGTCTACTGCCAATCTTGAATTTTACGCCTCGAACATAAGTTCCAGCGTAAGACTCAAATTTTTGCAGTCTTGGCGTAAAAGCATAGACTGATAATCTTTTGCGTAAACTGCAAGAGTATAATGTCTAGTGTAGAAACTGACTTATTCTCTTACGTTTTGTAGTGGACTTGCAGATCTCTCCTTTGGTTGAGGTGATGGGCTATGCTGCCGGGATGCTGAACTCAAACTATTTGGAGGACTTGTCCCATATGACATTCCCCATTTCTGGAGCCAATTATCCTGAAGAAAGGGGAACCCTTATCTCGTCACAGGGAGAACGCATGTTGCTAAGTATGATCAGTGGGAAACCCCTGACATACATAGACGGGACGGAGTATAAGAAACCTAGCTTCTTGTTCGGGGATATTATCGACAAACAATCCCAGACCAAGCCCAAGAAGGAGGATTGGGTGTTTACTGCTGAGGGCACGGTGATGTATGTAAACACCCTATTTTTCAGATAATTTTTAATATAATTTTCCCGGATGTTTTCGGGATTTTGGATGAAGAACCGAGGTGTTTAGGAGTTAAAGAATTTTACGGGCAGTTTATGGGTGTTAAATTATTCTGAAAGTAAAAATTTATTGTATATAATGGAGAACCGGACGCTTTTCGATGAATTTATTGGACACCGGAGCAACGAATCGAGGACCAAAAGCTATAGAGAGTGAACCAGACCCAAGTTGAACAAAATCCAGGCTAGACCAAACCAAACCCAGCGTTCGGGTCGGGTTGGATCCAAGCCGAACCCGACCCGGATCCAAACCGTGTGGAAACCCTAGGATTTCTCCGCCGAAGGCTCCTGTAGCAGCCTATATAGTGCCTCCTCGGCGTCCGTGCCTCGCCATCCCCTAAACCCTAAGCTTCCGCCGCCGACGATCACCTGGCTGCTCCGCCCAGTAGCTGATCCGCGACGCCGCCGCTTCCCATCACCTAAAACCCCGCCGCCGAGTTCGCCCAGACCGACTCCCCCTTCTCCGTCCTCCGCCGCGAACCCAGCAGTTAGGTCGACGACTCTCGGTCGACGACCCCCCCGCGTAGAGCCCTCAGCCACCACCTCCTTCGACTGAACCCAGTGCCGGCTTCCCTCACCACCTCGACTCAGCCATCCCTCCACCCGATCGTCCCAAACGCGGAAGCCCTAGCCGACTGTGCAGAGCGGAGCCTCCGTCAGCGGTTGATCACCGAAGTCCTAGCCGACCTCGAGGCTGACCCCCGGCAAAGCCATCCGCAGACAGAGCCCTAAGTTCTGACTCGCCTCGGACACGAGCACGCAGAAACTCTGTTCCAGGAGATGAGTCGACCCTCGGACACGCAGAACTCATATTTTGGAGCTCGGTTCAGGTACTGTTTTCACCCTCATCGCAACTCCAATTTCAATTCCGTCAGTTGCTACGCGTAGACTGTGTAACCCTCTCGGTGCCCGTGCAATTCGCTCGGAGCATCGCGTCCTGTGGTGATCGCACACCGCGATCCAAAAACAGGAAAAACAACGCCCCGTTTCACCCCAGAACTGAGTCGCCCCGCCAGACGGGATGACTTGGTCGCACGCGATCTTTACCGAACTGTGTGCGACGTTGATACGGTCGTGTGGGATTTCGCAGAAGTGGATTCGGAGGTGCGTGCACCCCGGAATCAACGCGTATCCGCCGACGACACCCCGTATCCGTCCTTTCTGGAACGCACTGTAACTTTGTGTACACACGTCGGATCGAGACGAAACTTGCGCCATCGGACTCGTAGCAATATACTGGTCCTATGACCCAAGTTTGGTCCGATTCCGAGAACGTTGACAAAATCACGTATCGTGGGCCCCACAGGCTCCACTTGACGGGTGATTTTGAGATCGGCTCATCGGAATCCAATTTTGGAAGTTCCGTTGGGTTCGTATCATCGTTCCTGACTTGTAGACACTGAGTTTGCAGAATTTGGAGACCTTTGACCCTGACACGCTTTTCAGTGCAAAGTGGCCCACATGTGGATCCCGCTTTAATCCGAAAATGACCTTTTTGCCCCTGTGTCCAAATTGGACGTAAGGACAGGCATTTCTAGCTATTTGGCACCTTCTGAGACTATTGGTGATGTTTGTTACAGCTTTTGGAGTAGTACCTACCGGATCCATTGATACAGGGACAGTTGTTGATACCCAGACATCAGGCAAGTGTACCTTGCCAAACTTTGCAGTCTTTATATATATTTTCCTTGCTTTATCATATTTCTGTGCATGCTCAACCTAGGACCGTGTGACGTACTTAGCGTCCGATTATCAGTCGGGTGCCGACACTGTACGCAGTGTTGGGTACGGTCATCTAGAGATGGACATCCGTGTCACTTTATATTCTCGTACTTGTCTTATCAAGTACCCTATGACCCAGGACACTTGACACTATTCATGAGACAGGATTTTCCTGAGATATTTGCGGTGATTCTGTATAGGATACAGGACATGGACATTATATTCTTAGATACTATATGACTGGTTGCATTTAGCTATGATCGCGCTTGACATGGGCATGAGACGTTATGGTCATGATATACGTGGTTACATTGGGTGGAGAGAGACACATAGGCTACAGGCTGTTACATATATATATCTTCTATTATTGAGAGGTCGTAGACTCTCGTAGCAGAGCTAGACCCACTACCGGTTATTACCGCTACCGGCTCCCCGACACAGAGCTTGTAGTGGCTCAGCCTGAGACTAGTGATGCTCTCACTTGCATTTTCACTTAGATGGTTACCTATTTACCCCACTGTTTCATTTAGTTATTTATTTGCTGCACTGTTTATTTATTTATTGGCATGAGCTTTCTTGTACCTTACTATGTCCCCTGAGGACCTGGATCCGGATTTTTGTCCCCAAATTTTGCAGACGAGGTTTATCCCGAAATCTACGGGACCGGAGCAGGAGCTGATCCAGGAGCAGTACCACCATCCGAGGGCGAGGTCTTAGCCGAAGACTTCTCTTGAGCATCCATGTTTATGCTCAGCTTTTATTATTTATTTCAGTCTTTTATATTCTGGTCAGATGAACCATTGTACTAGATATTTTTCGGGTTGTTTCCCGAAGTACTTTGTGAGACTAGATGATGATTTACATTCTTTATTATTCTGTGGATCATATTTTATATCTTGTATGGATGAGATTAGTTGTACCATGATTGTCGTAGACTTGTTTTACAGCTTAAGTATGCCCTGATGGATCCATTATATTGAGTTGGTCCATCGGTGCGTACTGCTGGCCATTATCACGCGTCCGGTCCCAAGGTGTTTTGGGACTGGGGCGTGACAATGTATCTGCCTAGGATGTCCAGGGATTATCCTATTTCTGTGTTCTTCCACGCCACCCATCCTAGGAAGATGACATGGACCCTGACTCCCGATCTTCACGGCCGACCGGGAAAAATCTTATACAACAAGGAATACGACGGGGGGACCTATATGAGCCATCCCTCGGGCCCTGTTATGCCCTTTAGGGGATTACTGCCGGGTAGTGTCCCGAGTGAGGATACGTCGCTGATCCAGCCGGTTCAGATATCGACCTTCTGTAATGACTTTATGGGGCAGGAAGGAATGTACCCTAGGGTCAACCATCGGACCAGTGGATGGCTTAGCCCGGGGAATCTTCGATGGGCCAGTTTGACTGCATGGGCCCTAAAAAACTTCCAGACGGAGCTGGAAAATATTGGCTTGTTTGCGGCTGTAAGCGCCACAAGTGTTGGGCTGCCTGTCAACCCTAACTTGTTTTTAGCCTTGATGAAGCGATACAACTCGCTCACTGGGACTTTTGCCACTCCGCTGGGTGAGTTGGGCTTAGCCCTTCATGAGATAGAAGAGATTTTAAAGCTGCCGATGGGGGATGCTCCTTATGAAGAGTACGTCCCTACCAACAAGGAGTTGAGGGATACAAACCCTCGGGCAGTGGCAGTATATCAGGAGTTGATGTGCCACTATCTTGCCTGCACCACTTTCTACAAGGAGCCCTCTGATTTAGCTCACATCAATAAGTGGGCAACCTATCTCTTCTTCCACCAGGCCCAAAATATTAAGCCGGACAAGGTGGTAGATAGCCGAGATAGGCCCTTGAACCTCCTGAGCATGCTCAATGCTAACACGGTCTATGACCTTATTGAAGACGCGGGGTCTTTAGATCATGTTCTTGACGAGGAGATAGGGGTTACCCTGTGTCACGCCCCAGTCCCAAAATATCTAGGGACTAGACACGTGGCAATGGCCAACAGCACGCACCGATGGACAAACCTAATTTAATGGATCCATCGGGGCATACTTAAGCTGTATTACATTAGTCAGGATTTACTAATCTTATCCACAGAATAAAGATAGCAATATCAGCAAAAGAAATAAACAACATCCAGTCATAAGTAATTAAAAATCGGGGAACAACCCGATATTAAGTCTGTTTACAAAAGTTTATTTAAACAGGAAATAAAGAGTTTATTGGCCATAAAAACTGAGCATGGAAGAAGCAGATGTTCAGGAGAAGTCCTCAGCGATCACCTCGTCCTCAGGTTCTGGTACTGCTCCGAGAAGTGCTCATGTTCCGTACACCTCAGGGTAGATCTCGTCTGCTAAATCTGGGGACATAATCCATTCCAGGTCCTCAGGGGACATAGCAAGGTACAGAAAACACAAGCCAAAATAATGCAGTACAGAAATAAAGGAACAATAGGGTAAGTAATAAACCAGCTAAGTGATAATGCAAGTGAGAGTTTTAGTCATACTCAGGCTGAGACTACTACAGGATCAGTGTTGAAGAAACCATAGCAGTATTTTCTCGAAGGGCCAGAACTGGTGCCATAGCTCTATGTCAGAGACTAAGACACATCTAGATGTCAATATATATAATATAATCAGCCTTTGATATGGTAATACTCTCCCCACCCAAGGAAATCTCACGTCTCATGTCCATGACACGCAGGATCAAACTAATGCAACAAGTCAGGATATAATCTAAGCATGTAAAGATGTATAAGTCATAAACCTGTATCCTATACAGAATCACCTTGAATATTTCAGAAAGATTCTGTTCATGATTCGTGTCAAGTGTCCTGGGTATAATGTACTTGATAGGGCAAGTACGAGAATGTAAATGTCACGATATCCATCTCTAATTGACCTTACACAATCCCGCGTACGGTGTTGGCACCCGACTATTAATCGGAAGCTAAGTAAGTCAAACGGTCCTAGGTTTAAGCATGTACAACAGTCACAGGAAAATAAATCAAAAGAATAAAATGAATCATTATACTGCAATTATGGCAAGGTACACTTGTCTGGTGTTTCGGCTCCAATTGTAGCTCTGGCTTCAACTGGGATTTCAGGCAGTACTCCGGTTGCTGAAATAGACATCACCATCAGATCCAGAAAATATTAATCAGCTAGAAACGCCTGTCCTTGAGTCCAATTTGGAGACAAGGGCAAAAATGACATTTTCGGATCAAGGCGGGGTCCACCTGTGGGCCGCTTTGCACCGAAAATGCGTCAGGGTCAAAGGTCTCCAAATCTGTCAAACTTAGTGTCAATAAGTCAGGAACAATGATATAAACCCAACGAAACTTCCAGAATTGGATTCCGATGAGCCGATCACAAATCGCCCGTCAGGTGGAGCCTGTGGGACCCACGACACGCGATTTTGTCAACGTTCTCAGAATTGAACCAAACTTGGCTCATAAGACCAGAGTATTGCTACGAGTCCGATGGCGCAAGTTTCGTCTCGATCCGACGTGTGTACACTAAGTTACAGCGAGAACCAGAAAGGTCGGATACGAGACGGTATCCGCGGATACGTATTGATTCCGGTGTGCACGCACATCCGAATCAACTTCTGCGAAATTCCGTACGTCCGTATCAACAACGCGCACGCATCTGTGAAGACCGCACGCGACCAAGTCATCCCATTTGGCGGGGCGTACTCGGTTCCGGGGTGAATCAGGGCGTTGGTTTTCCTGTTTTTGGATCGCGGTTCGCGATTACCACAGGTCGCGATGCACCGAGCAGTTTGCACGGGCACCGAGGGGGTCATGCAAGCTACGCGATGCAACTGACGGAATCAAAAACAGAGCTACGAGGAGAAAGATATGAGTACCAGAACAGGGCTCCGGGAAACTGCGTTTCTCGTGTCCGACACGTGTCCGACACGTGCCTAGGATTAGGGTTGTGTCCGGTCAGAAGCGGCTGTGTCCGTGTCCACCCTAGGGCATCTGTGTCCGCCAGAGCTCGCCGGAGGCTGGAGAGTGCCGGAGGGAGGCCGGGCAACGGAGGAGGCGGTCGCCTGAGGCGGCTGGGACGAAGCCGAGGGTCGTCGGCTGGGCTGCTGCTGTGGCGAGGTCAGGCGGCTGGCAGCGGCGGGTGGCTCTGGCCGGAGGCGGAGAATGAAGGAGGAGGGAGAAGGGAAGGCGGGGCTGCGGGAGTGTCGGGGCGGAGGAGGAAGACGGGAAGGAGGGCGGCTAGGGTTACGGCGAGGTCGGGGTGAGGCGGGGCAGCCGGTGGCGGAGAGGGAGGGGTTTATATAGACGGAGATAGGGAGAGGGAGCGGCGGCGGCTACGGGAGAGGAAGGAGAGAGTCTCAGGCGGTTATGGGGGAGAAGAAACGGGGCGACGGACGTTACGCAGCGGCGAGAGGCCAAGCGGCGGCGGTTGGCCGGCCGGAGGGGAGGTGAGGAGTCGGGGAAGAGAGGTGAAAGGTTAACGGGTTCGGGCGGTAATGGGTCGGGTCAGGTGGATCCGGCCCGATCAGCTATGCTAGGGCACGGGTCGGGTTAGCGGGTTCCGGGTCTACGGGTTAGACCCAGATCCGACCCGCTAAAGCTCAGGTTGGTTCATATGAACCCGGTCCGGTTCAACAGTTGGTTTGGTTTAGTTTATCTAAAATAAACCCGGTTTATTTTGGTTCAATTAATTAATTAGTTTTTAGGGCTTTTAAATTGCTTCTGGGGTCCAATAAATTCCCAAAAAATTATCCTATGTCTAGTTTTTCATTTTATAAAACTTTATTTTCATAATATTTTAATATTATTTATTATCATTTAAAAATCATTTAATAATTAAAACACCTGAATTTAATTGCAGAAAATTTCCAGAAAATTCCAAAAAATTATAAAAAATCTAAATTTAAAAATTCTTAAAAATCAGGGGGTTTACACCCTGCAGGCACGAAAGCCTTCAGTTATATGAGGCATTGTCGCAAGCCTCTGACAAGGGAAGCTCAATTGGCTGGCTTCTTTTCTGTCTGGCTTCGCCGCTGGGTAGTGCCTGGCATCGCGTCTGCAGACCGCATCCATCGCAATACCTTATGGCCTACAGTGCTTTTGGTGTTCGGAGCAAGACTGGGCCTGCTTCCTGCTATGGTATGTAGAATACAAGCAGGCCAGAGGTCCCTTACTAATGGGCTGCTCGCAGATGAGACGCGGCGTGAAAGCTTTCCCAGGGTGGAATTACCATTCCTATATCTGATGGAATGGTTAATTCTTCACAACGTCAGGGTGATGTCTCCCGTTCCTACCAGCAGTTCAGGAAATAGCTTCTTGTTAAATTACAAGAATTCCTCTTGGAACGTGGAGACCGTCATAGATTGTCGGCGGGCGTTAAATGTTGCCCACAGCTGGAAACTCTTCTGTATCGTTCCCCCTGTACACATCAATCAACAGGGGAAGAAACTTAAGGATGAGGTCCATGGGAGGACCATTCTTTCTCCTGAAGCGTTCTACTGGTTGGTCTGCATTAGACCTTCCCATTTGCTGTACAAAAGCGATGACCACTGCTACCTGGAACCTTATTTGCCCAGTCGGTTTGCCAGGCAGTTTGGGTACGATCAGCTGCATGTGGGAAATGCCATTACCAGCTTCAAGTCCAAAGGTGGACTTATTAATGGAGCCAGAGGATGATGGTACTTCATCACGGGCTGTACTGGTACAACTTTTGTCATGCTCGCGACTTCCCTCTCTATGGAGTTGCGCATCCTTCACTCATATGCGCAGTTCTATGCATCCATAAATGGCTTCCATCGCGATTTTGATGTGCATGGAAGTTTTAGGATGCCCTCTCATAGGTCTACTGCAAGGGAGGAGATTCCGTCTGTTTTCTCGGATGAGAATGAGGACACCGCCGGGGCAGACAAGTTCTTGACGGCAATACCGAGAGGCATAATAACTCCGCCAGCAGAGCCTCTCGTTATCCCCCAGAAACGGAAGGCTTCGACTTTGAAAGAGCCTTCCCCCCGCAAGAAGAAGGTTGCCCGAGGTCGAAAAAGGGCTTCCACCGGGGGGCTCTTAGGAGTGAGCCCGTCGTTTCCCCTGTTGGGGATGATTCTTTAATCAGAGGTCCTTCGCCTTTTAGAGAGGGAACCTCCATAATTCCGGCTGGCAGTGCCGGAGATTCTTTGCTCGAGATCGCTGTTGCTACTACTGCTTCTGGTAGTGCTACGAGATCGCCTTCGAGGCCGAGCCTATTAAGGATACCTTTATCCAGACAAATAATGGGAGTAACCCCTACTTCGTCTGTAAGTATCTCCAGCGAGATTCCACCCGATGAGCCTCGAGTAGATCTTGGTGACGACTGGGAAGACTATCCGCCAGTGTCAGTTGATGTACCCTCTTCTCCAGGTATGATAGCTTTTCTAGCATCATTACGAGATGATTTAGCTATTCAGGCTGCGGACGCGACATATATACAATCGGCCATGGGTAAATATTGTCTTTACGCCTTTTTTAGGAAAATTAACATCAAATTGATATTAACTTTCTATTGTCTTCTTCAGGTGCAGACATCTCGGGGGAGGGTGGAATTGACGCAACCTTTGACCTTGTTGCGGATCTTGCCGATAAAATGGTGGTATTTGATACCTAAGGGGCATGCTTTGAAGCTGCTGCTCCTTCGTCTACAATGTTTTTAGGTGTCGTCTCGTCAACAGCAGTTCAGATATCTTCAGAGGAGGATGAGCCCATCGTTGCGACTGTGCCTCCTTCGTTGAGTACGCCAGCAACCTCAACCGTTGCTGGTGTTCGTTCTTTTATAGCACCATCTATAGAGGCAATAGCCATGGCAACATCCTCCGAGGTCATCCCTGGAAGGAGATTTCTCGGTATCGCAGCTACTCCTAGCGTGCACCCAGTCTTCGATATGCTGATTGAAAATTATACCAGCCTATTCTACCGCAGTTTGAAGGAGTTGATTTCTATGGTGTTAGAGAAGAACATGAGCTTTGATAATCTGCTGACGTCCTCCCAGCTTGCGATAGCGCCGATCAGAGGTTTCAATGACGCTGGACGAGCTGATACACTGGAGCAAATAGTTAACGGTTTAGAACAACCCATTAACGAATATTTGCAACTATCTCGAGGCAACGTCGATGATATGATTCAGGTCGAGTATGACTCCTTGACTGCGAAGCTTGCTGAACAGATGTAATGCTTAAACAAATCCATCCAGGCATAACAGCAGGAGATGGATGCAGAGCAGGCCGTCTTGGAGGAGGTTATACCTCAGCTAACCCAGTGCGAGGCTGAACATGCGGGAAATGAAGCGAGGGTCCACAAATTGGAAGCTAAACTCGCTCAGGCAAAGGAGTGGGCTCTCTAGTCATCGGCAGGTCTAGATGTGCTGAAGGGCCGAATGGATACAGCTCAGCGGAACTTGGCACATGCGGGTGTCATTCGTGCCGATTATATACATGCTCGGTCCGAACTATCCCTCCTGAGTGATGACGAGGCACGACTGGAACGGGCTCGCGCTAACATCTTGGATTCCAGGAATGAGAGAATGGCCTCCTTGGCGCAGCAGATTCATGATTTGACTGCTCCTCCCCAATAATGTACTTTTTGCTTTTCTATGTAATTTGCTCTTTCCCGGAGATAATAAAGAGACTTTATCTGACTTTGCGGACCCATCATTTTTTAATATAAATGATAGGCTAGGGTGAAAGTGATATCAGAGGTATTATTGATAAGACATACTTTCATTAAGGTTTTGCTGAATGTAAATCTATTCAGAAGTAATATGAACCTGATAGAATATAATCTAACTAAATTTGTATACTAAACACTATCAGAGGTAATATGAACATGATATATTTATAAATTAGTTAAGCATATCCATTAAGAGGTCATATGAATCTGATAGAATATGATCTAGCTAACCTTTGTGCATGGTATCGTCAGAATAAAATCTTCATCATACTCCGTTAGGCAAAGGAGATCAAGTATAGTACTTCTTCAGGAATTTGCCGTTGATAGTAGCCATTACCAAATTTTCATTAGGTTTGGCTAATTTGTAAGCGCCATTGGCAATCATATAAGGGCCCTCCAATCCTTTATGATTGTTTGTGAAAATTTTGGTTTGTTGAGGATATCCCACTGGGGGTTTTATGGACTTGTTATTTGTCGCGCACGTTTGAGTGTAAATAATAAGTTCTAAACAAGCCCTTGGTTAGTAAAGACATCCTGCTGGGGAATTTTTATGGGCCTATTATTTCTTACGAACGTTAGTGCAAGTAATAGGTTTAAGACAAGTCCTGCCAGAGGTAATATGGACGTGGCAAAATATAACTCTGTGGGGGATAGTAGAGATACGTAGTCCAGAGGTATTATGAACATGGACTGGCTTTTTCTTAGCTGGGAAAAATGAGGATAGTTCAGAGGTAATATGGACATGAATAATTCATTTCCATTACGGATATTCCACGGGGAGGGTTTTTTTTTGTGGACCTATTACTTCTTGTATATGAGAGTGCAAGTAATAAGTTTAGGACAAGCCCTGCCAGAGGTAATATGGACGTGGCAATTTTTGTGGACTTAACACCACTGGCGTACTTAGAGTTAAATATGGGTGTTAAGTTGAGATGACAACCGATATCAGAGGTAATATGGACATGATAATCGATATCCAAAACTCGAAAAGTTTGCTCAGAGGTAATATTAACATGACAAACTTTTGAGTTGTAACTCCACTGGGGATGGAGGTATATATCTGCTCAGAGGTAATATGGACCTGGCAATTTTTATGGACTTAACACCACTAGCGTGCTTAGAGTTAAGTATGGGTGTTAAGTTGAGATGACAACCGATATAAGAGGTAATATGGACATGATAATCGATAGCCGGACCAGGAAGGTTTGTTCAGAGGTAATATGAACATGACAAACTAAACCTGAGAGAAATATTATGACAGCAGTTCAGAGATAATATGGACGTGAACTAGTGTCTGAAAAACTCATTGAAGAGTGATTCGTTGAGTGTGGTCTATCCAAACATGAAGATAGACCTAGGATTATTCTGCTGAGAAAATTGATGGGACGATAGCTCAGAGGTAATATGAACATGGCTAGCGTCTAATAAGACTGGTTTAAATAGTCATTACGGGAGAGTGTGAGTAGACTTAAGGATTGCTCCTCTGGAGAGAATTTTGAGGATCTATTATCCCTTGTGTACCCGGGACTTTTGGATACGGATGATGGCTCTTTACAAGAATTTGTAACGAAAGAGAAATTGTTGCACATACGCATTTGCTGGGGATGCCCAATTGCTGAACATATCTATTCAGAGGTCATCCCAAGATGATAGAATATGATTCTCGATCGAAAAAATATTGCTTGTAGGCACTTGTTGGGGATGAAAAATCAAGAATTGATTTGTTCACCTGGGTTGTGGACTTATTACCCATGGCATACTTTAAGTACAGATAATAAGTTAAAATGACTAGCACTATCAGGGGTTATGCAAACGTGATAGTAGAAAGTCGAAGAGAAGAACTTTACTCAGAGGTAATGTGGACGTGGAAAAGTTCTAAAAATATCTTACTCAGAGGTAATGTAAAACCCCCTTCCTAGAAAATCGTATATACCCTCTTTTTTTTATTAAATTATTAATTAAATTATAGTAATTAGGTCCAAATAGGAGAAATAGATTTTTAATAATTTTTGTGTTAGGTGTTCGGGCACTTAGATGACTTGTGGGACCATCAGAAATTTTTCGGAATTTATTCCATGTAGGAGACCCCTTGAGCAGTTGCTAGCCTAACGATGTGCAATACCCTATTATGTAAATTTTCTCATGTGTGAATATATATATATATATATATATATATATATATATATATATATATATATATATATACAAATATATATATGTATATATATATTTAAAGAAAGAAAGGAAAAGAAAAGAATCAAATAGTATATAATAATAATACTAATAATAATAACAATAATAATAATATAATAATAGTTACTACTATTTGACTTAAGTTCCTTAGGAACTTGATACAGCAGGATTGCTGCTGGAACCCGCCATCAGAATTCCCAAGGGAGCCCGCCCCTTAGCCCTCGTGTGACTTCCCAGACCCGAGACCGGCTTACTCTTCACCCGCTCCTATATCTCTCCCTCTTCTAATATATAATATATATATATATATATATATATATATATATATATTAGCTCTCCAAAACCCTAACCTAAAACTCCAGACTTCCTCTTCCCATCTAGAGCCGTCACCGCAGCCAGAGAAGCCTCCCCAAGCCATCCAACCATCCCGTCGACGCCGACATCGCGAACTGCAGTTTCCCACTCGAGGCACCTTCGCTCCGGCGTGATTTCCCGTCGACTCGCTCGACCAACCGCCGTTCCGTTTTCATAGGTATGATCTTCCCTTAACCCTCTCCAATACTTGTTTTATAGTCAACCTCGGATAACGTGTGCCCCTAGGTGAAAAATAGCGCCCAAGTCAGCGCGAGCAGACAGAATTCTGCACTCGCAGAATTCCAGAATGACCACCCATATTGCCGAGTTCGTATCTCCCACCACAGAGATCCGAATTTGGTGATTCTTTTTTATACCTGTAGATTACATGATCTAGTTTATTTTCTGTATAATAACTTTGTGCTATTAGTTGCTGTGGACAAAATTGTATTCGTCACAAAACTGCGCGCACCCACTTTTTTCGGTTTTCTAAAAGTTGGAGATCGGAGCGCGCCCCGCCAAACGGGACCGCCCCGCCGTGTGCCAAGTATACCGAATGGTGCACGCAGCATAATTGGACACGTGAAAATTCGTGGGGACTGATTTGGACGCGTGTGCGCGCCGGAATCAGACCGTATCCGCGAACACATTCCGTGTCGCCACTTTTGTGGGACTCGCGCGTATTTTGTGCACGCTTGTCAGATTGCGACGAAACTTGTGCCACTGGACTCGTGGTAACACGCTGGTCCTGTGACCCAATTTTCACGCATTTCTGAGATGGTTGACCAGATCGTCAATTGGCGGGCCCCACAGTTGACTTTTTGGACCAAATTATGTTCGGCTCATCGGAATCCAAATTTGGGCATACCGTTGGGATCGTATTGACATTTAGAGTTGTTTGACCCATAGTTTGTCCCATTTAGAGACTGTTACCCTCGGCACGCTTTTCGGTGCAAGGTGGGCCCACCTATGGAACCCGCTTTGGCCCGGAATTGACCTTTTTGCTCCTGTGTCCAAATTGGACGTAAGGACAGGCATTTCCAGCTATTTGACATCTTCTGAGACTGTTGGTGATATTTATTACAGCTTTCGGAGTAGTACCTACCGGATCCACCGATACCAGGACGACAGTTGATATTCAAACATCAGGCAAGTGTACCTTGCCAAACTCTACAGTATTGTTATATATTTCCCTTGCTTTATTATAGTGATGTGCATGCTCAACCTAGGACCGTGTGATGTACTTAGCGTCCGATTATCAGTCGGGTGCCGACACTGTACGCAGTGTTGGGTACGGTCATCTAGAGATGGACATTTGTGATACCTTATTTTCGTACTTGTCTTATCAAGTACCATATAACCCAGGACACTTGACACTATTCATGAGACAGGATTTTCCCGAGATATTCGTGGTGATTCTGTATAGGATACAGGACATGGACATTATACTCTTAGATACTTTATGACTTATTGCATTAGCTATGATCGCGCTTGACATGGGCATGAGACGTTATGGTCATGATATGCGTGGTTACATTGGGTGGGGAGAGACACACAGGCTACAGGCTGTTTCATATATCTATCTACTACTATTGTGAGGCCTCAGACTCTCGTAGCAGAGCTAGGCACATTACGTGTTTATTACCGCTACCGGCTCCCCGACACAGAGCTTGTAGTGGCTTCAGCCTGAGTTTTAGTGCTGCTCTCATCTTGCATTTTTACATAGATGGTTACTTACTTGCCCTATTTATTCATTATTTGCTGCACTGTATTTATTTTGGCATGAGCTTTCTTGTACCTCGCTATGTCCCCTGAGGACCTGGATCCGGATATTTGTCCCCAGATTTTACAGACGAGGCTTATCCCGAGGTTTACGGGACCGGAGCAGGAGCTGATCCAGGAGCTGTACCATCACCCGAGGACGAGGTCTTAGCTGAAGATTTCTCTTGAGCATCCATGTTCATGCTCAATTTTTATTATTTATTTCAGTCATTTACTTTCTGGTCTGTTGAACCATTGTACTAGATATTTATCGGGTTGTTCCCCGAAGTACTTTGTGAGACTTGCTGATGATTTACATTCCTTATTTATTCTGTGGATCATATTTTATATCTTGTGTGGATGAGATTAGTTGTGCCGTGACTGTCGTAGACTTGTTTTACAGCTTAAGTATGCCCTGATGGATCCATTATATTGAGTTGGTCCATCGGTGCGTACTGCTGGCCATTGCCACGTGTCTAATCCCACGGTATTTTGGGACTGGGGCGTGACATGGTTTTTGTGGTGGCCCATGCAGGTCGACGACTAAATTGTTCAGTTTCAACTTAGGGACTGAACCAGCCTGCCCTAAGGACAGAATTGTCATCTAGGGTTCCTTCATCTTCCAGAAGCCATTGCGCATAGCTCCAGACTCCAAACGAGGCCTAGTTTTTTGCGTTAGAAAGATATTGAGGTTAGCTTTCTGATTATATAAATTTTTTTTCGAAATTATTAGTATTAAATTCTGGAAAATTCGTAGAGCAAAGTATGTCCAAAAATAGACGTGTTTTGATGTTTTCGCAATTTCGGGAGAACCCGGAATCAAAATCACGAACCGTTTAAAGTTTCGGAAAGCTAATATCGAGATCATCGACATATATTTTTCCCAGAATTTAATTCGAAGTATTTTCATACTGTTAATTCTGTAGAACTTCTAGGTTAGAATTTAACCATCGGTGCACAATCCAAAATTTGTATGTGCCATAATTCCCAAACGAATTTGAATTCGGACGAGCCGTAAATTTCAGCATGTTTTTGACGCTGAAATCTACAAAAAATCATGCATAAAAGTTGAGTTTGTGTTGGTTGACTTTTCGGTCAAAAGATCGCCTCGATTTGCGTTCCATGAGTCTCGAGTTGATAAAATTCAGTTCTTTGGACAAAATTAGGGTTTAACAATAAAATTAGATTATAATAAGATTAAAATACTATTTTAGGTTATTTTATTCAGAATTAAAATAGATTAAATGGAGGAACCTATTTACCCACTTTTGTAACCTAACTTGTTTAATTTATGTGACGGGTAGATCGGACGACGCCTTGAGTTGGGACTTCATCCTTTTCAGACCAGGCAAGATACCTTGCCAAATTATTTACAGTATTTTGCATGCTTAGTATATTTCTGTATATTTATTGCATTTCTGTATAGTTCTTGCATGTGTAGTTTTCCTTCAGTCATTACTATGTATTAGATATGTTGACACACACATGACACCTAGTATCATAAGAGGACAATCATTAGGCGTATGGGCTTTTAACCACTCTGGTATACCATAGTATATAGTTTGCACTATGGGCGTGTGTCGCGCTGGTCGCTACCCCCGCGGTATGTCGATTTCTGGAGTCTCGCTGGTCGCTATTCCCGCGGTATGTCAATTTCTGATGTCCATTGGCGTGTGTGTGAGTTGTGAGGTAGATCGAGTAGCCTACCCTTGTCCATACGTCGAAAAGTTGTCCTCATTTGCATTCATATAGATTGTCTTGTACAGCATACTTATTTACTTTCAAATATGATGCATGTTTACTGTATTCAAATTGGCTCGTATTTTCTGTATCTTGTTACGTCCCTCTGAGGACCTGGTCCTCTACCAGGTGTATCTGTTCTTGAGTAATTGCAGGAGCGCAGTTTTGGATGATTACTTGTGTTGCGAGGATGTCTTCTCTCCGAGCCCATGATTGTTAGCTATTGCTCCTCCGTTTCGAGTTGAGATCTTGACAGGTTTATATATTGATTGTGTGGTTGTCCTCCTTTTGGAGAGATCATGGCCGATTTTTGTGTAAAATTATTATTTAGATAGTTGACCTAGACAGCGTTCTACCGCCGATGCTGCGGCGTAGGCTGGACGTACCCACGACTCATGCCCAATTTTCCGGGTGCGGGTCGTGACATTAGCTGTTATTCTTGTATTGTGTTTATTGTGCTGTACTTTTCCATTCGAGTTGGTAGTGGATTTGTTTCCATCCAACTATCATCCTTAGATACTTATGTTAAGATCTAGTTATATAGATGTTGGTTATTCATTTATATTGATTTTCTGTGGATAAGATTTAGATTGTACCCTGTGACTTGTGAGACATTTTAAACCACTTGTGGATTGATATTCATATTACAGCGTGCGTATGGGTTATGGTTTTCATATATTGGAGTTGCCATATCCATACGGCTGGCATGCTTACGTGTTCCTAGTCCTACGTATTTTGGGACTGGGGCGTGACATGTTTTTGTAGTGGCCCATGCAGGTCGAGAGCATATTGTCTCGGTTACGTTATTGTACCGAACAAGCCTGCACCTAGGAATAGAGTATAGGATCTCATCCACAATTGACTATTATTCATCTTCCTCCTATATGTTCTATCTGAATAATTACATCATGCTTGATTCCTGTACTTCCCTAATAGTTCTTTGAGTATAGCCTTCTGCTAGAATATAGGAACCCCTGTTATTAGGATGATAATTATGGTAGCACACCTATTAAGAATACAACGAGAATATAGACACACCACTAAGTTTAGAATATCTAGTGAACCCTAGAATTCCTTATCTCTAGAATTGGTTTACCATTACCTCTTGATGTAATATGAAGACTTGAGAGTAGTATAGACACTACTAGAGTTAGTTAGAAGTTTGACCATAGTGTTTGACCCTAGTATTGAGGAACCAATAGAAATCCAGGGTTAAATATTAGGGCTGGACCTAACACTTATGGTGAGATAATATTAGAACTATAAACTTAGATCATTGTCTTATTAGTAGCATATAGTACCTTAGGAAGCCAAGAGCAATGAATATAACGTTTCTCTTGATCATACCTCGAATATAGCAACTAGCATACCACTTTACCTTAGAAAACCACGATGCTATATAGAGCCCCCTATTTTAATTTCATATATTGTTCCTCTGCGACCTTAGCGTTCGCTAATTGTGCGACGACCAAATTTTGTTCCTCTATTCTTCATCTTTCAACTCGTGCCATCTGACACTGCTTATTATAGACCAAGTGAATTTATTCTATGTTAGGATATATATAGCTTGCTAGAATTTTGGTGGTTACTCTTGAATTTTGAAATTGTGTGCTTAGTAGTTAAAACTTGATGGTTTAAGCTATTCTTGTAGATTGAGACCTGGTGCTTATCCCTTAGTTTTAAATTGTATAACATGTACCCCCACCTCGATACGAGTTAGATCCTTTCCCCTTGACGGCCAGTAACTCTTCTATCCTTACTATTGACACTTGCTCCATGAGCGCTATGATTAAGACTTAGGACGACTATGACCTATGTAATGAAAGAGGATTCCCTAATAAATACCAAGACCCCTTCCCGTAGACCTTAACCGAAGTTCTACGGTATCCTTAAGGCAATTACAGTATTAGTTAATTGTTATAAGTTGGGTAGCATACCTCACAACCTAGTATCACATAGTCTTTTGTCCTATTATTGAAGTGTAGCTGAATGACATTAATTGTATGCTAGCATAAGACGACAGTATTTATTCCGACAATAGAATTTAGAGGTCCTTGCCCCCATTTGGTCGACTAGCGACATAGACAAGAAGGTTGTATGATAACTATAGAGATTTGTAGAGTCTTTATTATTATTGCTTATTCTATTTTTTTGTTTTGTTTTTGTGAACTTGAATTGACTTGTACCTCCTTTCATCATCATCTAGCGTACCTATAATTGTTGTACTACCTTGACTTATGCCGCTATTATAGCCTAGTTTTGCAAGCTTATTCTTTCATCAAGCTTGTTCACTATATATGTATTAGTGGATGCATACATTAACATATTTCAGAATCAGTGTACTATGGTCTGATCAACCATAGTGCGCGTGGTTCGCCCTTCGTATAACTACTTTACGTGGATTGAGATATCTAGTGATTAGTAGATGAATGAACTTGCCCTCTAGATATGTCTAAGCATATCGTATCCGTTACATAACTGTACCGATGCGAGCATGTGGATAGGCATTACCAAAATAGGACTTCAATCCACAACTGCTTTGACAATTCCTATTTGAATTCTTTAAACGCCTTGATCCCGATACTTCTATTCTATTACCTCGCCCTTAAACTCTTTATTATTGATCTCCGTCTTCCCTTATTTCGGAAAGACGAAACCTCATGCTTGGTATAAGTTTGATACACAGAGAGTATTAGATATACCCCATAGGCCGATCACATACTTGAGGATTATTCTTTCGTAATTAAGGACATATCATATATGATATAATCGGCGTTAAAGTTTTGAGGATTGAATGACATGAGTAAATAAATTAAAGAATATTTTTCTTAAAGTATATAGCCTTCTGTGATAGATGGATAAATTCTAAGTTGGGTAGCAGTGCATTGGCAACTCGAGAGGAATTTCTTTTAGATTATGATCGAGTAAGATTAGATTGGGAGAGGTTCAAGCCATTTAATTTTAAGAATTTTAGAAGAATGACTAAGATGATGAGGATTAATGAATTTTAAAAATCTTGATATTGAGGACCCAATATTTATACCTTAAGTACATAATTTAAATTTTTGAGTATTGAAGGTAAAATCATCAATTTGAATTTGAAGGATAAATATATAATTTCAGACTTGAACATTGGTGGACTGCATTTAAATTATTTTTCAATTTGATGATTTAAATTAAGAATTAAAATTTGATGGTTGGACTACCTATTTGAAATATTGAGGATGTGAATGGAATTTAAAAAGTTGAAGAATACAAAAAAATTTATAAGAGAAAATAGGAATAATATTGGACACGAATTACTTCTAGAGGAGATTATGATAGTTAGAGATCGTGAGATAAAATTTGATATAGGTTATTTAAATCTTGAAGATATTATATAGATTCAATTTAAATTTGGATATTGATGATTTAGAAAAGTGAGAAGAGATTACAATAGGTTGAATTTTGATTTGAACAATGATTATCTTAATTTTGAAATGATCGTGATAGATTTGAATAGATTTTATTATTTAAATTTTTGGAAGAGATTGCGATCGACGTACCTTATGTACGAATGTGAAGGATTTAACAAATTATGCCTTATTTTAATTTCGAGGACAAAATTGTTTTAAGTTGGGTAGATTGTAAACTCCCTCACCCAAAATAGGTATTTTGTGTATATTTTATATTATTATATTTATTATAGATGTTGAATTTATTTAGAGTATTCTCTTAGTTAATTAGAAAATAAATTTTTTTAGTATATTTACTTATATAAATATTTATTTAGAATTATTTTTAGGCTATTTTAGATTATTGGAATTTTTCCATAATTTTTAGTTAATTAAAAACTAGTAACACTAATTTTTTAGGAATTTGAAGAATTTATTTTATATTCAAACTTAACTAAAAATATCCCAAAATTTTATTTTAGGTTCTAAATAGTCACATATATTTTCTAGAATTGTTTGGGAATTTTCTGAGTTGACGCAACCTTTGACCTTGTTGCGGATCTTGCCGATGAAACGGTGGTGTTTGATACCGAAGGGGCATGCTTTGAAGCTGCTGCTCCTTCGTCTGCAATGTTTTCGGGTGTCGTCTCGTCAATAGCAGTTCAGATATCTTCAGATGAGGATGAGCCCGTCGTTGCGACTGTACCTCCTTCGTTGAGTATGCCAGCAACCTCAACCGTTGCTATTGTTCATTCTTTTATAGCGCCATCTGTAGAGGCAACAGCCATGGAAATATCCTCCGAGGTTATCCCTGGAAGGAGATTTCCCGGTATCGCAGCTACTCCTAGCGTGCACCCGGTCTTCGATATGCTGATTGAAAATTATACCAGCCTATTCTACCGCAGTTTGAAGGAGTTGATTTCCATGGTGTTGGAGAAGAACATGAGCTTTGATAATCTGTTGACGTCCTCCCAGCTTGCGATAGCGCCGATCAGAGGTTTCAATGACGCTGGACGAGCTGATGCGCTGGAGCAAATAGTTAATGGTTTAGAATAACCCATTAACGAATATTTGCAACTATCTCGAGGCAACGTCGATGATATGATTCAGGCCGAGTATGACTCCTTGACTGTGAAGCTTGCTGAATAGATGGAATGCTTAAACAAATCCATCCAGGCACAATAGCAGGAGATGGATGCAGAGCAGGCCGTCTTGGAGGAGGTTATACCTCAGCTAACCCAGTGCGAGGCTGAACATGCGGAAAATGAAGCGAGGGTTCACAAATTGGAAGCTAAACTCGCCCAGGCAAAGGAGTGGGCTCTCTAGTCATCGGCAGGTCTATATGTGTTGAAGGGCCGAATAGATACAGCTCAGCGGAACTTGGCACATACGGGTGTCATTCATGCCGATTATATACATGCTCGGTCTAAACTATCCCTTCTGAGTGATGACGAGGAACGACTGGAACGGGCTCGCGCTAACATCTTGGATTCCAGGAATGAGAGGATGGCCGCCTTGGCGTAGCAGATTCGTGATTTGACTGTTCCTCCCCAATAATGTACTTTTTGCTTTTCTATATAATTTGCTCTTTCCCGGAGATAATAAAGAGACTTTATCTGACTTTGTGGACCCATCATTTTTAATATAAATGATAGGCTAGGGTGAAAGTGATATCAGAGGTATCATTAACATGACATACTTTCGTTAAGGTTTTACTGAATGTAAATCTATTCAGAAGTAATATGAACCTGATAGAATATAATCCAACTAAATTTGTATACTAAACACTATCAGAGGTAATATGAACATGATAGGTTTATAAATTAGTTAAGCATATCCAATAAGAGGTCATATGAATCTGATAGAATATGATCCAGCTAACCTTTGTGCATGGTATCGTCAGAATAAAATCTTCATCATACTCCGTTAGGCAAAGGAGATCAAGTATAGTACTTCTTCATAAATTTGCTGTTGATAGTAGCCATTACCAAATTTTCATTAGGTTTGGCTAATTTGTAAGCGCCATTGGCAATCATATAAGGGCCCTCCAATCCTTTATGATTGTTTGTGAAAATTTTGGTTTGTTGAGGACATCCCCCTGGGGGTTTTATGGACTTGTTATTTGTCGCGCACGTTTGAGTGTAAATAATAAGTTCGAAACAAGCCCTTGGTTAGTAAAGACATCCTGCTGGGGAATTTTTATGGGCCTATTATTTCTTGCGCACGTTAGTGCAAGTAATAGGTTTGAGACAAGTCCTGCCAGAGGTAATATGGACGTGGCAAAACATGACTCTGTGGGAGATAGTAGAGATACGTAGTCCAGAGGTATTATGAACATGGACTGGCTTTTTCTTAGCTGGGAAAATGAGGATAGTTCAGAGGTAATATGGACATGAACAATTCGTTTCCATTGCGGATATTCCACGGGGAGATTTTTTTTTGTGGACCTATTACTTCTTGTACATGAGAGTGCAAGTAATAAGTTTAGGACAAGCCCTGCCAGAGGTAATATGGACGTGGCAATTTTTGTGGACTTAACACCACTGGCGTACTTAGAGTTAAATACGGGTGTTAAGTTGAGATGACAACCGATATCAGAGGTAATATGGACATGATAATCGATAGTCAAAACTTGGAAAGTTTGCTCAGAGGTAATATGAACATGACAAACTTTTGAGTTGTAACTCCACTGGGGATGGAGGTATATATCTGCTCAGAGGTAATATGGACATAGCAATTTTTGTGGACTTAACACCACTGGCGTACTTAGAGTTAAGTACGGGTGCTAAGTTGAGATGAAAACCGATATCAGAGATAATATGGACATTATAATCGATAGCCGGACCAGAAAGGTTTGTTCAGAGGTAATATGAACATGACAAACTCAGCCTGAGAGAAATATTATGACAGCAGTTCAGAGATAATATGGACGTGAACTAGTGTCTAAAAAATTCATTGAAGAGTGATTCGTTAAGTGTGGTCTATCCAAACATGAAGATAGACCTAGGATTATTCTGCTGGGGAAATTGAATGGGACGATAACTCAGAGGTAATATGAACATGGCTAGCGTCTAATAAGACTGGTTTAAATAGTCATTATGGGAGTGTGCGAGTAGACTTAAGGATTGCTCCTCTGGAGAGAATTTTGAGGATCCATTATCCCTTGTGTACCCGGTACTTTTGGATACGGTTGATGGCTCTTTACAAGAATTTGTAACGAAAGAGAAATTGTTGCACATAGGCATTTGCTGGGGATGCCCAATTGCTGAACATATCTATTCAGAGGTCATTCCAACATGATAGAATATGATTCTCGATCGAGAAAATATTGCTTGTAGGCACTTGCTGGGGATGAAAAACCAAGAATTGATTTGTTCACCTGGGTTGTGGACTTATTACCCATGGCGTACTTTAAGTACAGATAATAAGTTGAAACGACTAGCACTATCAGGGGTTATGCAAACGTGATAGTAGAAAGTCAAAGAGCAGAACTTCACTCAGAGGTAATGTGGACGTGGAAAAGTTCTAAAAATATCTTACTCAGAGGTAATGTGGACGTGGTAAGATATGGTGGGGGTAAAGAAAAACAGGGCAGAGGGAATATGAGAATGACCATTTTTGTGGTGATAGATTTACTCTGCTGGAGAAAGTGGAAAGACGTAGTTCAGAGGTAGTATAGACGTGAACTGATCTATAGCCACAAATTAGGAGGTTTGCTCAGAGGTCATTTGGACATGGCAAATTCAGCTAAGGAAACAAATATTTGGACTATAGTTCAGAGGTAATATGGACTTGAACCCATGTCCGATGAATCTCATTGTGGAGTGATTTTGCTGAATAGGGATAGACCTAAAGAATCCGCTGGGGAAACTTTAGGGATTCATCCTCCGGTACTTCTTGAGGGAGCAAATTGTCACGTTAGAGTGAAATCAATTTGCAGTGGCCGTCATCTTGTTTATAGATGCAAAGTGATGACTTTGGCGTCGATCAACTCCTGAATTCTCCTTTTCAGTACATAGCACGCTTTTGTGGGGTGATGAACGTACCGATGAAAGAGACAATATTCTGGATCATCGACTTTATCAGCCCTTTCAGGGTGTCTGATGTTGGATAGCTGAAGTTTGCTTTCCTTCATCAATATATTGAAGATTTCAATGATGTCATCTTCATTGAAGGAGAAAGTCCCATTTGGACTTCGGGCTCCTGATGCCTGAGTTTTACGGTCTTCCGGAAAGATGGTCTTAGTTGCATCATCTTCAGACTCAGAGGGGATTCTACCCCCAGCTTTGGATGGTACCCTATTTTGTTGAGGTAGACTACCCCCAGACATGTCGTGGCGTTTGTCCACAGAAGTTGATTTAGAAGGACCTGCCTCTGGTATTACAGGATCAGACTCTGGAGGTTTGGAGTTTGCCAGAGATGCAGTTTACCCTAACCCGAAACGAGTTCGTTGACAGTAGGGATCACCATGCAACGGTATTCGCCTGTCTTTTCCATAATTGAGTCTTTGTTTCAACTTTAAATCATAACCCATGCTTTGTATAATCTTTAAAGATTGTGGGCTATATCTGTGGATTTGTATTCTTCCAGCATCAGACTCGTGAGAATCTTCTTGTACAATCGGTCTATTCCGCATTTGACCTGAAGATTATTTGATGCTGATCATTGCGAGTATGTGGAACAATAAAGACAGATTCTTCATGTGGCCCATCTGTCATAACGATATTAGGTGTTGGTGTTACTTCCCATATGATCTCCCTACGCTTAGTAGTTAGGGGCACTGAATCTTGATTTTTACCCTTGTATTTGTGTTTCTGGATCAAGAAATTACGCAAATCAGGAAGATTATCAGAAGAAGAGGAAGGCTTATTCTGCCTTTTTACATCAGTGGGAAGGTATAGATTAGGGACCATAACCCTATCCCTGCCATAGGAATACAGCAGTTCGGCCATGTGAGTAGCACATGATCCATGAGGAGCCTATCTTCCCATAAAATAGGTCTTCTTTACGCTAAGAGGCTTATCCTGGCATAATCTGGAGCTTTGCACAGGTTGGCATAAAACTGAGGAAGTCCTCAATCGACCGTCAGCATTCCGCGTAATCTGAAGGGCGGGCAGATTCTTCTCTTGATGGCGTAAAAGCCGAGAGGTCGGGAAATCTGCCACTTGTTTTTCCTTGCGGTGACCGCAAGGACCATCTGCCTTCTCGAAGAGGGGAAATATATTTTTATGTGCGGGACACTTTTGGAATTTTTGAATTTGCGCTAAGACATTATCAAAAATTTTGTCTGCTACGTCACGGACGGGAGACTGAATTTTACGCGCGAGGTGCAGTGTAGACTTCTGGATTGGCACTAAGGCATTGCCAGAAGCTTTGTCTGCCACATCACAGATGGAAGACAAAGTTTTACGCGCAGGGTGCGGAGTAGACTTCTGGGTTGGCACTGAGGCACTACCAGAAGCTTTGTCTGCCATGTCACAGACGGGAGACAAAGTTTTACGCGCAGGGCGTGCAGGTTGCGATATTACAACCTTGTTGGTCGGAGAGAGAGAGTCTGCAGGAATGGTAGAGGATGTCCGGGGCATCCATACTTTACGCAACTTCCTATTGTCTTGGACAGAGAGGGAATGAGAACTACCCCCTACTCGAAGCATGTCTTCGTAAACTGATTGGTCGAATTGGACGACCAAGGTCTTCTTCGTTGATCCTACGGATACAGCATCGTGTTAAGCAATAGCTTTCTCATCCGATGAGAAAGTGTTCCCCAACAAAGTCGTCATCTTGTGTTTGATAATAAACGAAAGAAATTAAAACTAGGTTTATACGAAACCCTTTCTTTGGTTTAAAAACAAGAAAAAGAAGTATAATTAATCCTATACGAGGATGTTATGTACAAAAATTTGATTTTGGGGAAATATTGCTATAGGAGTTTGATCTGCGATCAATCACTTTGTCCCTTGGACCACATGATGACGAAAAAGTGTTGTAGAAGACAGAGAAGAAGCTTCAAAGACTGCATGAGGGATTAAACTCTCGTTGCCAAAGCTCTCTATATGTACTCTCTTGACCCTGGATTCGATCTCTTTAGATTCGACCTTGGAGAATCTTTGACCCTTTTTCTCCTCTTCTTTCCACCTCTTTTCGACCTTGGACCTCCGTGGCCGGAGGTCTCTATTTATAGGGTTTGGTCATTGTCGGCGTAGAAACCGAACAGCGGAGAGAGCTGCACCTTTTACGCGACGGTTATGATAACTGCCACCCACGTATGAATGATCTTCTGAATAGGCATGTGACGCGTGTCCTATTATGAGATAATGCTTATAACTTCTCATCGTAGATCACGACATGCAAGCCACGTAGGTAACTATCCCTCGCGTAGAGAAGGTTGGCATAAAAGCCAAATAACTGTCATGTTGGCGTAAAAGCCAAATAGTTATCTTGTTGGCGCAGAAGCCAGGTAGGCGTAGAAGCCGAATAATTGTCAAGTTGGCGTAGAAGCCAAGTAGGCGTAGAAGCCGAATAGTTGTCAAGATGTCGTAGAAGCCAGGTTCTGCGTAAAGCTTGATGCTGCATGGATAGGTAGCAGGCGGAAAGACAGCCGATTATCCTTCCTTGACTGAGGTTCTGAGCGTATTCAGGGCCAAATAGCCTTATCACGCACCTTTGCAAATATGGCATGAGTTGGCGTATTTCGAGGAGATAGCATACGGCGTACTTCTATAGTTAAAAATAGCCAGGTCGACGTATTTCGAGGAGATAGCGTACGGCATACTCCTATAGCTAAAAATAGCCTGATGGCGTAATGTGCAGGGATGGTGATGTGGACGTATTAGCCCTAATTATGGCTCACCCAGTCATTAAAAGTAGAACCAAATCTCGTGCATTAAATGCAGAGATCTGCCCCCATCTCGCGCATTAACTGCAGAGACGTGCCTCGAGTTCTGTACGAAGAATAGCTTTTGACGTGGCTGTTGGTTTCGTCTCATCCTGAGCGTAAAAGCTCATGTTTGCCTGTGTATAATAGGCAGCGTATTCCTTAAATGTGTAAACGACATCTTATATCAAGGCTTTGTCACTAGACGACAGTCTGGGGCTCTGTGCAGAATCATCATTACAGTCATCCTCTCGATCGCCGTGCAGTACTCTTTGTCAGGAGTCAGGTTCACTGCTTCCACTGACAGGTTCATTCGAGGAATACGAAGAGTTCCTCGTACAACTTCCCGCTGCATTAAAAGCAAATAGGTTTTACGCCGAAGTGGCAATGTAGTAACCTTTTTACACTGAAGCAGTCTGGAAATACTGTATTACGCGGGTTATTCTGAAGCTATATTTTACGCTGAATAGCGTTGAAGCTCCCTGTACGCCAATGGCTCTGACGTCATGTCTTACGCCACCTAGTGCTGGAACTATATTTTACGCGGGCTTCCTGCATGTTGAGGGTTTACGCGTATACTTCCTCAGCGTATTTTCATGCTTCTACAAGACCCCATTCAAAGTTTTCAAATTCCTCGTAATTTGAAACACTTTGAATGAAGTATAAAACGGTCAAGTTTAACTCGTTCCGCGAGGCTGGTTTTACGGTAAATTTTTAGGGGTTTGTTAGGATTTGGTGTGTTCTCCTCTACCTATATAAAGGCGAATGAGTTAACCTGTTTTTCCCACACTTCCTTCACCACCAAGAGAGAGATGGTTGCTGAGCTTCATTGGTTTGGCTTGAGGAAGAAGAAGATCATGTTCTTCCAGCATGTAAGAAGCCGTAAAAAGAGGCATCTTCGAGCAAATATCCTCTGCAATGATGGATCAAGGAAGGATATCATAGCTTCCTTTGCTCGGGATGATCAGTAATTTCATATGACGATTCGTCCAGGAGAGAGGAAGGGTCTCATTTGGCCACACAGCTTGCTAGCTATATTTTCTTCCATTATGGTGCTGGACGATGGTAGGCAGTCTGGCCCTGTCTTCCAGTATTGAGTTGGGTCTGAACCCCCAACACAATTTCTAGGGCATGCCTGCCATGGAGGGTGGGCTTACGAAATTGATACATGCCCAGTTGTGTATCCTCCCGCCATTAATCATTTTTTTGTTAATCGGCCTCAGAAATTGATTAACTATTGTAGAAGACGAAAAAGATCTCCACCAATATGATAACCTGGCAAAGCAGATTCTTGGTGTGATCTTAAACGAGAATGAGAAAACCCTTTATAGAAAAAGGATTTCCATCATATGTAATCATGAAGATGAAAAACCCTTTTGTGAACTGGATTTCCATCATTTGTAATCATAATTAATAAAATTGTCTTCTTTTACGCATCTGATGATTTGCCATATTTGTTGTGAGGAAGTCTGAATATGTGCAGCTTCAGCACGTCTGAGTAATTTTACGCCGACTATGATAAAAGAGTATCTGATCTCGTCCCGTCTTTTACGCATAACTGAAGACGCGTAGAAAACTTCTTAGCATTAAGTCATCTTTGAAGATCCAAACTGTCATGCTATTTTTGAACGAGGAGTCGTGTAGAATTTCTGAACTGTCACTTCTCTGATGCGAAGAATTCTTGTTCAGATCATCATCTTCAAGAATGGTTTCCCGAAAATCCCTTGAGAGGGGGCGAGAAATATCCGTCGACTAAGCCATTCTTGAACTTTTTTGAAAAAGATTCTGACTGGACTTTGGATGAACTTCCAATCGACCCACGAAAAATAGTCATCTTCAATGCTGAACTCTGTATGTTTTGGGCACTTGGACTGTTTTGTAGCCGAAAAGGAGCGTCTTCTGCGTAAACCCTTGTAATTGGCCGTCTGTATCTTTCGAGCGTAGAATCGTAGATTTGTAGCCTCTGAGCGTAAAAAGCTTCTGAACGAGAAATTATAGATTTGTAGCCTCTGAGCGTAAAATCATAGGTTTTTAGCCTCTTGAGCGTAAAAACTCGTGAGCGTAAAAGCATCTGAGCGTAAAACCATAGATTTATAGCCTATGTGCATAAAATCGTAGATTTGTAGCCTCTCGAGCGTAAAAGCTCCTTAGCGTAAAATCATATATCTGCTCTGCGCGTAGAATCTGGATCCATTGACTGTTCGTCTTCTATTTTCAAATGATGGACTGACGTGGTCCCAAATTATAACCGAATATTAAATATCGGATTTGGTTAGGGATTCGAAGAGTTATTCGAACTCTATAAATAGCCCGAGGTCCTGGGAGAGAAAACTTTTATCTGTCTTCACAAAACCCTTGCTTTTCAAGAACCCTTCTTCTTCGTCTCTTTCTTGAGAACTCAGAATCGCCATGGCACCTAAACAGACTTCCACTGCTAAGGTAAAGAAGGTAGCTTCCTCTTCCTGCTCTACTGCTCAAGCACGAGCAACTCCCATTAGGCTGAACGAGCCTCGATCGGAACGCAGCGCTCCTCCGTCGAGCTGTGCTCCGGACATTACAGGTAAAGACTTCGGGAAAAATCCTTCGCACGCGTTGTACGTGCATGCGCAAGGTCATCTTTAGTGCTGAGAGCCTCTTCGAGGAGGACGATGCACGGAGATATTTCATTGTTTTCGCGCACATTCCTAATGTGTCGGCGTAAAAACTTTATATTTTTGCAGTCTGGACGTAAAAACTCAGACTGTCAAAATTTGGCGTAGAACTTCAAACTTTGAATTTTACGCGCTGGATATGAATTCCGACATAAAAACTCAAATTTTGTCAATCTGGCGTAAAAGCTCAGACTGTTAGATTTTGGTGTCTACTGCCAATCTTGAATTTTACGCCTCGAACATAAGTTCCAGCGTAAGACTCAAATTTTTGCAGTCTTGGCGTAAAAGCATAGACTGATAATCTTTTGCGTAAACTGCAAGAGTATAATGTCTAGTGTAGAAACTGACTTATTCTCTTACGTTTTGTAGTGGACTTGCAGATCTCTCCTTTGGTTGAGGTGATGGGCTATGCTGCCGGGATGCTGAACTCAAACTATTTGGAGGACTTGTCCCATATGACATTCCCCATTTCTGGAGCCAATTATCCTGAAGAAAGGGGAACCCTTATCTCGTCACAGGGAGAACGCATGTTGCTAAGTATGATCAGTGGGAAACCCCTGACATACATAGACGGGACGGAGTATAAGAAACCTAGCTTCTTGTTCGGGGATATTATCGACAAACAATCCCAGACCAAGCCCAAGAAGGAGGATTGGGTGTTTACTGCTGAGGGCACGGTGATGTATGTAAACACCCTATTTTTCAGATAATTTTTAATATAATTTTCCCGGATGTTTTCGGGATTTTGGATGAAGAACCGAGGTGTTTAGGAGTTAAAGAATTTTACGGGCAGTTTATGGGTGTTAAATTATTCTGAAAGTAA
The DNA here is from genome assembly GCA_036927795.1 of Iris macrosiphon. NCBI lineage: Eukaryota > Viridiplantae > Streptophyta > Magnoliopsida > Asparagales > Iridaceae > Iris > Iris macrosiphon. The sequence goes on along the minus strand of JAYESA010000055.1, from coordinate 570,920 downwards.
AAATTTATTGTATATAATGGAGAACCGGACGCTTTTCGATGAATTTATTGGACACCGGAGCAACGAATCGAGGACCAAAAGCTATAGAGAGTGAACCAGACCCAAGTTGAACAAAATCCAGGCTAGACCAAACCAAACCCAGCGTTCGGGTCGGGTTGGATCCAAGCCGAACCCGACCCGGATCCAAACCGTGTGGAAACCCTAGGATTTCTCCGCCGAAGGCTCCTGTAGCAGCCTATATAGTGCCTCCTCGGCGTCCGTGCCTCGCCATCCCCTAAACCCTAAGCTTCCGCCGCCGACGATCACCTGGCTGCTCCGCCCAGTAGCTGATCCGCGACGCCGCCGCTTCCCATCACCTAAAACCCCGCCGCCGAGTTCGCCCAGACCGACTCCCCCTTCTCCGTCCTCCGCCGCGAACCCAGCAGTTAGGTCGACGACTCTCGGTCGACGACCCCCCCGCGTAGAGCCCTCAGCCACCACCTCCTTCGACTGAACCCAGTGCCGGCTTCCCTCACCACCTCGACTCAGCCATCCCTCCACCCGATCGTCCCAAACGCGGAAGCCCTAGCCGACTGTGCAGAGCGGAGCCTCCGTCAGCGGTTGATCACCGAAGTCCTAGCCGACCTCGAGGCTGACCCCCGGCAAAGCCATCCGCAGACAGAGCCCTAAGTTCTGACTCGCCTCGGACACGAGCACGCAGAAACTCTGTTCCAGGAGATGAGTCGACCCTCGGACACGCAGAACTCATATTTTGGAGCTCGGTTCAGGTACTGTTTTCACCCTCATCGCAACTCCAATTTCAATTCCGTCAGTTGCTACGCGTAGACTGTGTAACCCTCTCGGTGCCCGTGCAATTCGCTCGGAGCATCGCGTCCTGTGGTGATCGCACACCGCGATCCAAAAACAGGAAAAACAACGCCCCGTTTCACCCCAGAACTGAGTCGCCCCGCCAGACGGGATGACTTGGTCGCACGCGATCTTTACCGAACTGTGTGCGACGTTGATACGGTCGTGTGGGATTTCGCAGAAGTGGATTCGGAGGTGCGTGCACCCCGGAATCAACGCGTATCCGCCGACGACACCCCGTATCCGTCCTTTATGGAACGCGCTGTAACTTTGTGTACACACGTCGGATCGAGACGAAACTTGCGCCATCGGACTCGTAGCAATATACTGGTCCTATGACCCAAGTTTGGTCCGATTCCGAGAACGTTGACAAAATCACGTATCGTGGGCCCCACAGGCTCCACTTGACGGGTGATTTTGAGATCGGCTCATCGGAATCCAATTTTGGAAGTTCCGTTGGGTTCGTATCATCGTTCCTGACTTGTAGACACTGAGTTTGCAGAATTTGGAGACCTTTGACCCTGACACGCTTTTCAGTGCAAAGTGGCCCACATGTGGATCCCGCTTTAATCCGAAAATGACCTTTTTGCCCCTGTGTCCAAATTGGACGTAAGGACAGGCATTTCTAGCTATTTGGCACCTTCTGAGACTATTGGTGATGTTTGTTACAGCTTTTGGAGTAGTACCTACCGGATCCATTGATACAGGGACAGTTGTTGATACCCAGACATCAGGCAAGTGTACCTTGCCAAACTTTGCAGTCTTTATATATATTTTCCTTGCTTTATCATATTTCTGTGCATGCTCAACCTAGGACCGTGTGACGTACTTAGCGTCCGATTATCAGTCGGGTGCCGACACTGTACGCAGTGTTGGGTACGGTCATCTAGAGATGGACATCCGTGTCACTTTATATTCTCGTACTTGTCTTATCAAGTACCCTATGACCCAGGACACTTGACACTATTCATGAGACAGGATTTTCCTGAGATATTTGCGGTGATTCTGTATAGGATACAGGACATGGACATTATATTCTTAGATACTATATGACTGGTTGCATTTAGCTATGATCGCGCTTGACATGGGCATGAGACGTTATGGTCATGATATACGTGGTTACATTGGGTGGAGAGAGACACATAGGCTACAGGCTGTTACATATATATATCTTCTATTATTGAGAGGTCGTAGACTCTCGTAGCAGAGCTAGACCCACTACCGGTTATTACCGCTACCGGCTCCCCGACACAGAGCTTGTAGTGGCTCAGCCTGAGACTAGTGATGCTCTCACTTGCATTTTCACTTAGATGGTTACCTATTTACCCCACTGTTTCATTTAGTTATTTATTTGCTGCACTGTTTATTTATTTATTGGCATGAGCTTTCTTGTACCTTGCTATGTCCCCTGAGGACCTGGATCCGGATTTTTGTCCCCAAATTTTGCAGACGAGGTTTATCCCGAAATCTACGGGACCGGAGCAGGAGCTGATCCAGGAGCAGTACCACCATCCGAGGGCGAGGTCTTAGCCGAAGACTTCTCTTGAGCATCCATGTTTATGCTCAGCTTTTATTATTTATTTCAGTCTTTTATATTCTGGTCAGATGAACCATTGTACTAGATATTTTTCGGGTTGTTTCCCGAAGTACTTTGTGAGACTAGATGATGATTTACATTCTTTATTATTCTGTGGATCATATTTTATATCTTGTATGGATGAGATTAGTTGTACCATGATTGTCGTAGACTTGTTTTACAGCTTAAGTATGCCCTGATGGATCCATTATATTGAGTTGGTCCATCGGTGCGTACTGCTGGCCATTATCACGCGTCCGGTCCCAAGGTGTTTTGGGACTGGGGCGTGACAATGTATCTGCCTAGGATGTCCAGGGATTATCCTATTTCTGTGTTCTTCCACGCCACCCATCCTAGGAAGATGACATGGACCCTGACTCCCGATCTTCACGGCCGACCGGGAAAAATCTTATACAATAAGGAATACGACGGGGGGACCTATATGAGCCATCCCTCGGGCCCTGTTATGCCCTTTAGGGGATTACTGCCGGGTAGTGTCCCGAGTGAGGATACGTCGCTGATCCAGCCGGTTCAGATATCGACCTTCTGTAATGACTTTATGGGGCAGGAAGGAATGTACCCTAGGGTCAACCATCGGACCAGTGGATGGCTTAGCCCGGGGAATCTTCGATGGGCCAGTTTGACTGCATGGGCCCTAAAAAACTTCCAGACGGAGCTGGAAAATATTGGCTTGTTTGCGGCTGTAAGCGCCACAAGTGTTGGGCTGCCTGTCAACCCTAACTTGTTTTTAGCCTTGATGAAGCGATACAACTCGCTCACTGGGACTTTTGCCACTCCGCTGGGTGAGTTGGGCTTAGCCCTTCATGAGATAGAAGAGATTTTAAAGCTGCCGATGGGGGATGCTCCTTATGAAGAGTACGTCCCTACCAACAAGGAGTTGAGGGATACAAACCCTCGGGCAGTGGCAGTATATCAGGAGTTGATGTGCCACTATCTTGCCTGCACCACTTTCTACAAGGAGCCCTCTGATTTAGCTCACATCAATAAGTGGGCAACCTATCTCTTCTTCCACCAGGCCCAAAATATTAAGCCGGACAAGGTGGTAGATAGCCGAGATAGGCCCTTGAACCTCCTGAGCATGCTCAATGCTAACACGGTCTATGACCTTATTGAAGACGCGGGGTCTTTAGATCATGTTCTTGACGAGGAGATAGGGGTTACCCTGTGTCACGCCCCAGTCCCAAAATATCTAGGGACTAGACACGTGGCAATGGCCAACAGCACGCACCGATGGACAAACCTAATTTAATGGATCCATCGGGGCATACTTAAGCTGTATTACATTAGTCAGGATTTACTAATCTTATCCACAGAATAAAGATAGCAATATCAGCAAAAGAAATAAACAACATCCAGTCATAAGTAATTAAAAATCGGGGAATAACCCGATATTAAGTCTGTTTACAAAAGTTTATTTAAACAGGAAATAAAGAGTTTATTGGCCATAAAAACTGAGCATGGAAGAAGCAGATGTTCAGGAGAAGTCCTCAGCGATCACCTCGTCCTCAGGTTCTGGTACTGCTCCGAGAAGTGCTCATGTTCCGTACACCTCAGGGTAGATCTCGTCTGCTAAATCTGGGGACATAATCCATTCCAGGTCCTCAGGGGACATAGCAAGGTACAGAAAACACAAGCCAAAATAATGCAGTACAGAAATAAAGGAACAATAGGGTAAGTAATAAACCAGCTAAGTGATAATGCAAGTGAGAGTTTTAGTCATACTCAGGCTGAGACTACTACAGGATCAGTGTTGAAGAAACCATAGCAGTATTTTCTCGAAGGGCCAGAACTGGTGCCATAGCTCTATGTCAGAGACTAAGACACATCTAGATGTCAATATATATAATATAATCAGCCTTTGATATGGTAATACTCTCCCCACCCAAGGAAATCTCACGTCTCATGTCCATGACACGCAGGATCAAACTAATGCAACAAGTCAGGATATAATCTAAGCATGTAAAGATGTATAAGTCATAAACCTGTATCCTATACAGAATCACCTTGAATATTTCAGAAAGATTCTGTTCATGATTCGTGTCAAGTGTCCTGGGTATAATGTACTTGATAGGGCAAGTACGAGAATGTAAATGTCACGATATCCATCTCTAATTGACCTTACACAATCCCGCGTACGGTGTTGGCACCCGACTATTAATCGGAAGCTAAGTAAGTCAAACGGTCCTAGGTTTAAGCATGTACAACAGTCACAGGAAAATAAATCAAAAGAATAAAATGAATCATTATACTGCAATTATGGCAAGGTACACTTGTCTGGTGTTTCGGCTCCAATTGTAGCTCTGGCTTCAACTGGGATTTCAGGCAGTACTCCGGTTGCTGAAATAGACATCACCATCAGATCCAGAAAATATTAATCAGCTAGAAACGCCTGTCCTTGAGTCCAATTTGGAGACAAGGGCAAAAATGACATTTTCGGATCAAGGCGGGGTCCACCTGTGGGCCGCTTTGCACCGAAAATGCGTCAGGGTCAAAGGTCTCCAAATCTGTCAAACTTAGTGTCAATAAGTCAGGAACAATGATATAAACCCAACGAAACTTCCAGAATTGGATTCCGATGAGCCGATCACAAATCGCCCGTCAGGTGGAGCCTGTGGGACCCACGACACGCGATTTTGTCAACGTTCTCAGAATTGAACCAAACTTGGCTCATAAGACCAGAGTATTGCTACGAGTCCGATGGCGCAAGTTTCGTCTCGATCCGACGTGTGTACACTAAGTTACAGCGAGAACCAGAAAGGTCGGATACGAGACGGTATCCGCGGATACGTATTGATTCCGGTGTGCACGCACATCCGAATCAACTTCTGCGAAATTCCGTACGTCCGTATCAACAACGCGCACGCATCTGTGAAGACCGCACGCGACCAAGTCATCCCATTTGGCGGGGCGTACTCGGTTCCGGGGTGAATCAGGGCGTTGGTTTTCCTGTTTTTGGATCGCGGTTCGCGATTACCACAGGTCGCGATGCACCGAGCAGTTTGCACGGGCACCGAGGGGGTCATGCAAGCTACGCGATGCAACTGACGGAATCAAAAACAGAGCTACGAGGAGAAAGATATGAGTACCAGAACAGGGCTCCGGGAAACTGCGTTTCTCGTGTCCGACACGTGTCCGACACGTGCCTAGGGTTAGGGTTGTGTCCGGTCAGAAGCGGCTGTGTCCGTGTCCACCCTAGGGCATCTGTGTCCGCCAGAGCTCGCCGGAGGCTGGAGAGTGCCGGAGGGAGGCCGGGCAACGGAGGAGGCGGTCGCCTGAGGCGGCTGGGACGAAGCCGAGGGTCGTCGGCTGGGCTGCTGCTGTGGCGAGGTCAGGCGGCTGGCAGCGGCGGGTGGCTCTGGCCGGAGGCGGAGAATGAAGGAGGAGGGAGAAGGGAAGGCGGGGCTGCGGGAGTGTCTGGGCGGAGGAGGAAGACGGGAAGGAGGGCGGCTAGGGTTACGGCGAGGTCGGGGTGAGGCGGGGCAGCCGGTGGCGGAGAGGGAGGGGTTTATATAGACGGAGATAGGGAGAGGGAGCGGCGGCGGCTACGGGAGAGGAAGGAGAGAGTCTCAGGCGGTTATGGGGGAGAAGAAACGGGGCGACGGACGTTACGCAGCGGCGAGAGGCCAAGCGGCGGCGGTTGGCCGGCCGGAGGGGAGGTGAGGAGTCGGGGAAGAGAGGTGAAAGGTTAACGGGTTCGGGCGGTAATGGGTCGGGTCAGGTGGATCCGGCCCGATCAGCTATGCTAGGGCACGGGTCGGGTTAGCGGGTTCCGGGTCTACGGGTTAGACCCAGATCCGACCCGCTAAAGCTCAGGTTGGTTCATATGAACCCGGTCCGGTTCAACAGTTGGTTTGGTTTAGTTTATCTAAAATAAACCCGGTTTATTTTGGTTCAATTAATTAATTAGTTTTTAGGGCTTTTAAATTGCTTCTGGGGTCCAATAAATTCCCAAAAAATTATCCTATGTCTAGTTTTTCATTTTATAAAACTTTATTTTCATAATATTTTAATATTATTTATTATCATTTAAAAATCATTTAATAATTAAAACACCTGAATTTAATTGCAGAAAATTTCCAGAAAATTCCAAAAAATTATAAAAAATCTAAATTTAAAAATTCTTAAAAATCAGGGGGTTTACACCCTGCAGGCACGAAAGCCTTCAGTTATATGAGGCATTGTCGCAAGCCTCTGACAAGGAAAGCTCAATTGGCTGGCTTCTTTTCTGTCTGGCTTCGCCGCTGGGTAGTGCCTGGCATCGCGTCTGCAGACCGCATCCATCGCAATACCTTATGGCCTACAGTGCTTTTGGTGTTCGGAGCAAGACTGGGCCTGCTTCCTGCTATGGTATGTAGAATACAAGCAGGCCAGAGGTCCCTTACTAATGGGCTGCTCGCAGATGAGACGCGGCGTGAAAGCTTTCCCAGGGTGGAATTACCATTCCTATATCTGATGGAATGGTTAATTCTTCACAACGTCAGGGTGATGTCTCCCGTTCCTACCAGCAGTTCAGGAAATAGCTTCTTGTTAAATTACAAGAATTCCTCTTGGAACGTGGAGACCGTCATAGATTGTCGGCGGGCGTTAAATGTTGCCCACAGCTGGAAACTCTTCTGTATCGTTCCCCCTGTACACATCAATCAACAGGGGAAGAAACTTAAGGATGAGGGCCATGGGAGGACCATTCTTTCTCCTGAAGCGTTCTACTGGTTGGTCTGCATTAGACCTTCCCATTTGCTGTACAAAAGCGATGACCACTGCTACCTGGAACCTTATTTGCCCAGTCGGTTTGCCAGGCAGTTTGGGTACGATCAGCTGCATGTGGGAAATGCCATTACCAGCTTCAAGTCCAAAGGTGGACTTATTAATGGAGCCAGAGGATGATGGTACTTCATCACGGGCTGTACTGGTACAACTTTTGTCATGCTCGCGACTTTCCTCTCTATGGAGTTGTGCATCCTTCACTCATATGCGCAGTTCTATGCATCCATAAATGGCTTCCATCACGATTTTGATGTGCATGGAAGTTTTAGGATGCCCTCTCATAGGTCTACTGCAAGGGAGGAGATTCCGTCTGTTTTCTCGGATGAGAATGAGGACACCGCCGGGGCAGACAAGTTCTTGACGGCAATACCGAGAGGCATAATAACTCCGCCAGCAGAGCCTCTCGTTATCCCCCAGAAACGGAAGGCTTCGACTTTGAAAGAGCCTTCCCCCCGCAAGAAGAAGGTTGCCCGAGGTCGAAAAAGGGCTTCCACCGGGGGGCTCTTAGGAGTGAGCCCGTCGTTTCCCCTGTTGGGGATGATTCTTTAATCAGAGGTCCTTCGCCTTTTAGAGAGGGAACCTCCATAATTCCGGCTGGCAGTGCCGGAGATTCTTTGCTCGAGATCGCTGTTGCTACTACTGCTTCTGGTAGTGCTACGAGATCGCCTTCGAGGCCGAGCCTATTAAGGATACCTTTATCCAGACAAATAATGGGAGTAACCCCTACTTCGTCTGTAAGTATCTCCAGCGAGATTCCACCCGATGAGCCTCGAGTAGATCTTGGTGACGACTGGGAAGACTACCCGCCAGTGTCAGTTGATGTACCCTCTTCTCCAGGTATGATAGCTTTTCTAGCATCATTACGAGATGATTTAGCTATTCAGGCTGCGGACGCGACATATATACAATCGGCCATGGGTAAATATTGTCTTTACGCCTTTTTTAGGAAAATTAACATCAAATTGATATTAACTTTCTATTGTCTTCTTCAGGTGCAGACATCTCGGGGGAGGGTGGAATTGACGCAACCTTTGACCTTGTTGCGGATCTTGCCGATAAAATGGTGGTATTTGATACCTAAGGGGCATGCTTTGAAGCTGCTGCTCCTTCGTCTACAATGTTTTTAGGTGTCGTCTCGTCAACAGCAGTTCAGATATCTTCAGAGAAGGATGAGCCCATCGTTGCGACTGTGCCTCCTTCGTTGAGTACGCCAGCAACCTCAACCGTTGCTGGTGTTCGTTCTTTTATAGCACCATCTATAGAGGCAATAGCCATGGCAACATCCTCCGAGGTCATCCCTGGAAGGAGATTTCTCGGTATCGCAGCTACTCCTAGCGTGCACCCAGTCTTCGATATGCTGATTGAAAATTATACCAGCCTATTCTACCGCAGTTTGAAGGAGTTGATTTCTATGGTGTTAGAGAAGAACATGAGCTTTGATAATCTGCTGACGTCCTCCCAGCTTGCGATAGCGCCGATCAGAGGTTTCAATGACGCTGGACGAGCTGATACACTGGAGCAAATAGTTAACGGTTTAGAACAACCCATTAACGAATATTTGCAACTATCTCGAGGCAACGTCGATGATATGATTCAGGTCGAGTATGACTCCTTGACTGCGAAGCTTGCTGAACAGATGTAATGCTTAAACAAATCCATCCAGGCATAACAGCAGGAGATGGATGCAGAGCAGGCCGTCTTGGAGGAGGTTATACCTCAGCTAACCCAGTGCGAGGCTGAACATGCGGGAAATGAAGCGAGGGTCCACAAATTGGAAGCTAAACTCGCTCAGGCAAAGGAGTGGGCTCTCTAGTCATCGGCAGGTCTAGATGTGCTGAAGGGCCGAATGGATACAGCTCAGCGGAACTTGGCACATGCGGGTGTCATTCGTGCCGATTATATACATGCTCGGTCCGAACTATCCCTCCTGAGTGATGACGAGGCACGACTGGAACGGGCTCGCGCTAACATCTTGGATTCCAGGAATGAGAGAATGGCCTCCTTGGCGCAGCAGATTCATGATTTGACTGCTCCTCCCCAATAATGTACTTTTTGCTTTTCTATGTAATTTGCTCTTTCCCGGAGATAATAAAGAGACTTTATCTGACTTTGCGGACCCATCATTTTTTAATATAAATGATAGGCTAGGGTGAAAGTGATATCAGAGGTATTATTGATAAGACATACTTTCATTAAGGTTTTGCTGAATGTAAATCTATTCAGAAGTAATATGAACCTGATAGAATATAATCTAACTAAATTTGTATACTAAACACTATCAGAGGTAATATGAACATGATATATTTACAAATTAGTTAAGCATATCCATTAAGAGGTCATATGAATCTGATAGAATATGATCTAGCTAACCTTTGTGCATGGTATCGTCAGAATAAAATCTTCATCATACTCCGTTAGGCAAAGGAGATCAAGTATAGTACTTCTTCAGGAATTTGCCGTTGATAGTAGCCATTACCAAATTTTCATTAGGTTTGGCTAATTTGTAAGCGCCATTGGCAATCATATAAGGGCCCTCCAATCCTTTATGATTGTTTGTGAAAATTTTGGTTTGTTGAGGATATCCCACTGGGGGTTTTATGGACTTGTTATTTGTCGCGCACGTTTGAGTGTAAATAATAAGTTCTAAACAAGCCCTTGGTTAGTAAAGACATCCTGCTGGGGAATTTTTATGGGCCTATTATTTCTTACGAACGTTAGTGCAAGTAATAGGTTTAAGACAAGTCCTGCCAGAGGTAATATGGACGTGGCAAAATATAACTCTGTGGGGGATAGTAGAGATACGTAGTCCAGAGGTATTATGAACATGGACTGGCTTTTTCTTAGCTGGGAAAAATGAGGATAGTTCAGAGGTAATATGGACATGAATAATTCATTTCCATTACGGATATTCCACGGGGAGGGTTTTTTTTTGTGGACCTATTACTTCTTGTATATGAGAGTGCAAGTAATAAGTTTAGGACAAGCCCTGCCAGAGGTAATATGGACGTGGCAATTTTTGTGGACTTAACACCACTGGCGTACTTAGAGTTAAATATGGGTGTTAAGTTGAGATGACAACCGATATCAGAGGTAATATGGACATGATAATCGATATCCAAAACTCGAAAAGTTTGCTCAGAGGTAATATTAACATGACAAACTTTTGAGTTGTAACTCCACTGGGGATGGAGGTATATATCTGCTCAGAGGTAATATGGACCTGGCAATTTTTATGGACTTAACACCACTAGCGTGCTTAGAGTTAAGTATGGGTGTTAAGTTGAGATGACAACCGATATAAGAGGTAATATGGACATGATAATCGATAGCCGGACCAGGAAGGTTTGTTCAGAGGTAATATGAACATGACAAACTAAGCCTGAGAGAAATATTATGACAGCAGTTCAGAGATAATATGGACGTGAACTAGTGTCTGAAAAACTCATTGAAGAGTGATTCGTTGAGTGTGGTCTATCCAAACATGAAGATAGACCTAGGATTATTCTGCTGAGAAAATTGATGGGACGATAGCTCAGAGGTAATATGAACATGGCTAGCGTCTAATAAGACTGGTTTAAATAGTCATTACGGGAGAGTGTGAGTAGACTTAAGGATTGCTCCTCTGGAGAGAATTTTGAGGATCTATTATCCCTTGTGTACCCGGGACTTTTGGATACGGATGATGGCTCTTTACAAGAATTTGTAACGAAAGAGAAATTGTTGCACATACGCATTTGCTGGGGATGCCCAATTGCTGAACATATCTATTCAGAGGTCATCCCAAGATGATAGAATATGATTCTCGATCGAAAAAATATTGCTTGTAGGCACTTGTTGGGGATGAAAAATCAAGAATTGATTTGTTCACCTGGGTTGTGGACTTATTACCCATGGCATACTTTAAGTACAGATAATAAGTTAAAATGACTAGCACTATCAGGGGTTATGCAAACGTGATAGTAGAAAGTCGAAGAGAAGAACTTTACTCAGAGGTAATGTGGACGTGGAAAAGTTCTAAAAATATCTTACTCAGAGGTAATGTAAAACCCCCTTCCTAGAAAATCGTATATACCCTCTTTTTTTTATTAAATTATTAATTAAATTATAGTAATTAGGTCCAAATAGGAGAAATAGATTTTTAATAATTTTTGTGTTAGGTGTTCGGGCACTTAGATGACTTGTGGGACCATCAGAAATTTTTCGGAATTTATTCCATGTAGGAGACCCCTTGAGCAGTTGCTAGCCTAACGATGTGCAATACCCTATTATGTAAATTTTCTCATGTGTGAATATATATATATATATATATATATATATATATATATATATATATATATATATATATACAAATATATATATGTATATATATATTTAAAGAAAGAAAGGAAAAGAAAAGAATCAAATAGTATATAATAATAATACTAATAATAATAACAATAATAATAATATAATAATAGTTACTACTATTTGACTTAAGTTCCTTAGGAACTTGATACAGCAGGATTGCTGCTGGAACCCGCCATCAGAATTCCCAAGGGAGCCCGCCCCTTAGCCCTCGTGTGACTTCCCAGACCCGAGACCGGCTTACTCTTCACCCGCTCCTATATCTCTCCCTCTTCTAATATATAATATATATATATATATATATATATATATATATATATATATATTAGCTCTCCAAAACCCTAACCTAAAACTCCAGACTTCCTCTTCCCATCTAGAGCCGTCACCGCAGCCAGAGAAGCCTCCCCAAGCCATCCAACCATCCCGTCGACGCCGACATCGCGAACTGCAGTTTCCCACTCGAGGCACCTTCGCTCCGGCGTGATTTCCCGTCGACTCGCTCGACCAACCGCCGTTCCGTTTTCATAGGTATGATCTTCCCTTAACCCTCTCCAATACTTGTTTTATAGTCAACCTCGGATAACGTGTGCCCCTAGGTGAAAAATAGCGCCCAAGTCAGCGCGAGCAGACAGAATTCTGCACTCGCAGAATTCCAGAATGACCACCCATATTGCCGAGTTCGTATCTCCCACCACAGAGATCCGAATTTGGTGATTCTTTTTTATACCTGTAGATTACATGATCTAGTTTATTTTCTGTATAATAACTTTGTGCTATTAGTTGCTGTGGACAAAATTGTATTCGTCACAAAACTGCGCGCACCCACTTTTTTTGGTTTTCTAAAAAGTTGGAGATCGGAGCGTGCCCCGCCAAACGGGACCGCCCCACCGTGTGCCAAGTATACCGAATGGTGCATGCAGCATAATTGGACACGTGAAAATTCGTGGGGACTGATTTGGACGCGTGTGCGCGCCGGAATCAGACCGTATCCGCGAACACATTCCGTGTCGCCACTTTTGTGGGACTCGCGCGTATTTTGTGCACGCTTGTCAGATTGCGACGAAACTTGTGCCACTGGACTCGTGGTAACACGCTGGTCCTGTGACCCAATTTTCACGCATTTCTGAGATGGTTGACCAGATCGTCAATTGGCGGGCCCCACAGTTGACTTTTTGGACCAAATTATGTTCGGCTCATCGGAATCCAAATTTGGGCATACCGTTGGGATCGTATTGACATTTAGAGTTGTTTGACCCATAGTTTGTCCCATTTAGAGACTGTTACCCTCGGCACGCTTTTCGGTGCAAGGTGGGCCCACCTATGGAACCCGCTTTGGCCCGGAATTGACCTTTTTGCTCCTGTGTCCAAATTGGACGTAAGGACAGGCATTTCCAGCTATTTGACATCTTCTGAGACTGTTGGTGATATTTATTACAGCTTTCGGAGTAGTACCTACCGGATCCACCGATACCAGGACGACAGTTGATATTCAAACATCAGGCAAGTGTACCTTGCCAAACTCTACAGTATTGTTATATATTTCCCTTGCTTTATTATAGTGATGTGCATGCTCAACCTAGGACCGTGTGATGTACTTAGCGTCCGATTATCAGTCGGGTGCCGACACTGTACGCAGTGTTGGGTACGGTCATCTAGAGATGGACATTTGTGATACCTTATTTTCGTACTTGTCTTATCAAGTACCATATAACCCAGGACACTTGACACTATTCATGAGACAGGATTTTCCCGAGATATTCGTGGTGATTCTGTATAGGATACAGGACATGGACATTATACTCTTAGATACTTTATGACTTATTGCATTAGCTATGATCGCGCTTGACATGGGCATGAGACGTTATGGTCATGATATGCGTGGTTACATTGGGTGGGGAGAGACACACAGGCTACAGGCTGTTTCATATATCTATCTACTACTATTGTGAGGCCTCAGACTCTCGTAGCAGAGCTAGGCACATTACGTGTTTATTACCGCTACCGGCTCCCCGACACAGAGCTTGTAGTGGCTTCAGCCTGAGTTTTAGTGCTGCTCTCATCTTGCATTTTTACATAGATGGTTACTTACTTGCCCTATTTATTCATTATTTGCTGCACTGTATTTATTTTGGCATGAGCTTTCTTGTACCTCGCTATGTCCCCTGAGGACCTGGATCCGGATATTTGTCCCCAGATTTTACAGACGAGGCTTATCCCGAGGTTTACGGGACCGGAGCAGGAGCTGATCCAGGAGCTGTACCATCACCCGAGGACGAGGTCTTAGCTGAAGATTTCTCTTGAGCATCCATGTTCATGCTCAATTTTTATTATTTATTTCAGTCATTTACTTTCTGGTCTGTTGAACCATTGTACTAGATATTTATCGGGTTGTTCCCCGAAGTACTTTGTGAGACTTGCTGATGATTTACATTCCTTATTTATTCTGTGGATCATATTTTATATCTTGTGTGGATGAGATTAGTTGTGCCGTGACTGTCGTAGACTTGTTTTACAGCTTAAGTATGCCCTGATGGATCCATTATATTGAGTTGGTCCATCGGTGCGTACTGCTGGCCATTGCCACGTGTCTAATCCCACGGTATTTTGGGACTGGGGCGTGACATGATTTTTGTGGTGGCCCATGCAGGTCGACGACTAAATTGTTCAGTTTCAACTTAGGGACTGAACCAGCCTGCCCTAAGGACAGGATAAGTTCTAGGTTCTCATCCATTATTTAAACCATTATTGAACTCTATATCGAACTCGAAACTGTAATTGATTTGCATCCTGTATTGATTCCTCTGAGCGTTCTTATAGTTTATCTTTTGATTTCAGAGCAATGGATTCCGGGAACAGAGATGATATCCCTTTGGATACACCACATGACGCTGTGGTTACTTATGGAGACGGAGTGACACCAGGGAATGGAGGACAAGCATCGCAGAGTGATCAAACCGGACAGCCTAATCCAAGGTTCCGGAGAGATGACATCCCACCTCCACCACAGTTCACTCCCCAGATGCCAGTATTCCCGCCAGGACAAGCCATGGACGGGCAATAAATGTTCCAGATGATGTATGCTATGATGCAAGCACAGCAACAGATTCAGCAGGAGGCCCATCGGCAGGAGGCCGAGTATCTGAGGACCAGCCTGGTATCCGCATTGGAGCAGGCTAATCCAGCAGCGAGGCGAACATCGACGGGATCTATCACCGACTTCCGTCATCTCAAGTCTCGCACATTTTCTGGTAAAGAAGGGCCAACGGAAGTTCATGAGTGGCTCACAAACATTCAGCATCAGCTGGAAGCCGCTGAACTTCCAAGAGAGAAGTGGATGACTGCAGTCAGAATGCAGTTAACTGATAATGCGCACCACTGGTGGTTAGCAGAAGAAAGGAGACTTGGACAGGACAGAGTCACATGGGAAGAGTTCTCCAGACTTTTCCAAGAGATGTACATCCCGGCAGTTGCACGGTCAGAGCTCAGGGACAAGTTCAACCGCCTCATCCAGGGCAGCATGACAGTGGAAGAATACAATTCTGAATTTATTCGCCTGAGTCGCTTCGCTCCAACATTGATTTCGACGGAGGAAGAGAAAGCGGAAAAGTTCTTTGACGGGTTAAAGTTCAAGCTTCAGAGATTGATTGGCTCAGTGGCACCTACAAATTATACTGATGTTCTAGCAGCAGCATGACGCATGGAGCGCGTCACTAGAAGGGAATCAAATCTGAAGAGGCCAAACACCTCCGCACCAACCAAGGCAGCACATGGAGATTCTGCAAAACGATTCCAGAGGAGTACGCCAGATAGAGCAGCACACAGGGCCATATCCCTTCCTACTTGTCATCACTGCGGCAAGGTAGGACACATTGAGAGAGAGTGTAGGCGGAAGTTGGAACTATGCCTGCTTTGCGGATCAAACCAGCATCTATCCAGAGACTGCACTCACCATAGAGGAGAAGCACCCAGACTAGCTCTACCTGCACCGCGACCAACTTATCCAGCAGTAGGAGCACAGCAGACATGAGTTGGTGGAGTCAGACCACCAGCCCCAGGAGGAAACCAGCAGAGACCACCACTGGCCCCACAGGCAGCCCTATTTCAGCAGGCTCAGCAGCAGCAGAGAGGTCCAGCACAGGGGCGAGGGCAGGCATTCACTTTAGCTGTTGAGGAGGAGGCTACAGCAGGCGAGGTCATCGCAGGTACTATTTTAGTAGCTTCATTACCAGCTGTAGCATTATTTGATTCTGGAGCATCGCATTCATTTATAGCGGCTAGCTTTGTAGCCACCCATAGAGTAGCTACCGCACCCCTTCCGAAGATGAAGAGAATTCTTACGGGAGGTGGAATTATTCCGGTTAGTGACGTCTGTAGATCATGTTCTGTAGTCGTTTGTGGTCGAGAAATGCGAGCTCAATTTCTGATATTTTCTATGCCGGATTATGATGTCATACTTGGTATAGACTGGTTAAGTCAGTACCATGCGACTCTTGATTGTCGACTTGGGCGGGTTATATTTAGACCGCCAGGACACCCAGAATTTGAGTTCCTTCGAGGAGCAGTAGAGCAAGGAGTTCAGCCTACTCTTAGGGTATTATCTGTAGAAGGGAAGACAGGTTACCCAAGAGTCATATCAGAATTTGTGGATGTATTTCCTGATGATCTTCCAGGTTTACCGCCTGATCGGGAAATAGAATTCACAATAGACTTAACTCCAGGAGCAGAGCCAATCACTTCATCAGTTTATCGGCTAGCACCTAAGGAGTTAGTGGAGTTGAAAGAACAGGTTGATGATCTTTTGGAGAAGGTTTCATTCGGCCCAGTGTTTCACCTTGGGGGGCACCCATATTATTTGTGCCGAAGAAGGATGGAACAGTACGGTTGTGCATTGATTACCGGGCACTAAATGCTGTAACCATCAAGAACAGGTATCCCCTACCACGCATTGATGATCTATTCGATCAATTGAGTGGTGCAAGGGTATTCTCGAAGATTGACCTTAGATCCGGCTATCATCAGATCAAAGTGAGGAAGGAAGACATCCCGAAGACAGCTTTCAGGACGAAGTATGGGCATTATGAGTTCTTGGTGATGCCGTTTGGTTTAACCAACGCACTAGCAGTGTTTATGAGCTTAATGAACAGAGTCTTTCATCAGTTCTTGGATAAATTTGTAGTGGTGTTCATTGATGACATCCTCATATATTCCAAGAGCCCTGAAGAGCACGAGGAGCATCTCAGAATCGTGTTAGAGACCTTGAGGCAAGAGAAGTTATATGCCAAACTCAATAAGTGTGAGTTCTGTATGGACAAAGTGCCTTTCTTGGGACACATCATATCAGGAGAAGGACTTTCAGTAGATCCAGAGAAAGTTGCGGCAATAGAGACTTGGCCTACACCCACATCAGTTGCAGAGGTAAGAAGTTTTCTCGGACTTGCGGGATATTACCGAAGGTTTGTAGAGAATTTCTCGAGGATTGCAGAACCGATGACGAAGCTGACACGGAAGGACCAGGAGTTTATATGGACAGAAGACTGCCAGAAGGCTTTTGAAGAACTGAAGAGAAGATTAACAACAGCACCTATCTTGACTCTTCCTTCAGGGTCAGGAGGTTTTGTTGTTTACAGTGATGCATCAGGCAGTGGACTAGGATGTGTTTTGATGCAACATGGCAAAGTCATTGCTTATGCGTCGAGACAGTTGAAGGTCCACGAGAATAACTACCCAACACATGATCTGGAGCTAGCAGCAGTTATATTTGCATTAAAGATATGGAGGCACTATCTTTATGGAGAGAGGGTAGAAATCTTTACTGATCACAAGAGTCTGAAGTATGTGTATACTCAGAAGGAGCTTAACATGAGACAGAGACGCTGGCTGGAACTGATGGTGGATTTTGACATCGATCTGCAGTATCATCCGGGAAAGGCGAATGTTGTTGTAGACGCACTCAGCAGAAAGCCTATGGCTTATTTCTTAACGATGCAGCCCGAGTTATTGAGAGATTTACAGGAGCTACAGATAGAGGTCGTCTTACCGGGACAGAATGGATTGATGGCTAATCTTGAGATTCAGTCATCACTCGTAGAGAAGATTAAAGAGGCATTGCCCACCGATGCTAGATTCCGAAGACTCAAAGAAAGGACAGAAGCCGGCATGCAGACAGGACTTCGCATCCCCGAAGACGGGACATTGAGGTTTGGAAACCGCTTGTATATTCCAAATGGAGAATTGAGACAGGAGTTAATGACCGAAGCACATAGCTCTATGTACTCTGTTCATCCAGGAGGCACCAAGATGTATCGTGACTTACGACAGCACTTTTGGTGGCATGGGATGAAGAGAGAGATAGCTCGCTTTGTAGCTAAATGTCTGGTATATCAACAAGTGAAGGCGGAGCACCAGAGGACAGCAGGATTATTGCAACCACTTCCGATTCCAGAGTGGAAGTGGGAGCACATCACTATGGACTTCGTCACGGGTTTTCCCAAGAGTCCAAGTGGGAGAGATGCAGTATGGGTAATAGTGGACCGACTCACCAAGTCAGCCCATTTTATACCTTTTAGAGTGGGTCAGTCTACAGAAGCTTTAGCTGATTTATATATGAGGCAGATCGTGAGATTGCACGGCATACCAGTCAACATTGTATCGGACAGAGATTCGCGCTTCATATCGCACTTTTGGAGGAGCATTGTCACGACCCGCACCCGGTGTAAGGGTACTAGTCGGAAACAACGCCCAGCCTACGCCGCAGAATCGGCGGTAGAACGCTGTCTAGATAAACTATCTAACAATATAATGAACCACCAATAATGATAGTATACTCAATCACAGAACTAAGGTGGAAATGAGCACGAATCAGATAAAGAATAGAATAGTCACAATACAACTCATGAGTCTAAAATAATACATCAATGAGTCTGAAAAAAATTACAGAAATATGCTGGAGACAAATCCAGTACAAAGAATACTACAAAACTATAAAGCTACAACTCCAGGGTCAACTGTCTCAGTTGGGATAAGTCCCTCTTGAGCCAGGGTCTCAGAATCTAAACCCACAACATCCTAGGGTCCATAATAGGTAGGGTACTCCTCAGTGTCATCTGGAAAAATATATCCAGTCAGGAAAGGAGCAGAGTACAACCCTAACAGCAGTTCTCAAATAATGATAAAAACTATGTAACAGTAAATAGTTGTGGATAAACAAGATGCATAAATAGATACATGAATGTATAGACAATAAGGAAATACTGGAAAGAAATACAATAATGAACAATATGCTGATGGAACAAGAATACTAATGACTAAGTGTGTGAGTACTAGCTTTAACATGTGATCGGCTTGGGGACTTGCACAAGAGTATGATGGCCTGGCTGATTATACGTGCGGTGTATGATCAACACTCACAAGGAACAAGACATGCACAAGGAGGGTATGATTACATATCTACACTAAAATACTCCCCACCCCGACTGGTATAATAGATCCAACCACGGTACGTTATGGCACTAGATTCCCCAAGAAGATAGCTAGTCTCCCGGAGAATCGGTGTCTGTACATGTACAAGATAACCAATGAAACAATACTTGCACCATATACACCATATACCAAGGAATAACATCTCATGACGAGATCCGGATATACCAATCCGTGTAACCATAGTGTTAAGAGAACATGTATATCTACACTAGATACAACGAACATAGAGGATATCATAAATGAGAAACTATCAGAGAATGTACTCGCCTGAAATCCAAAGAACAGTCTCACAGATGTCTGACTCGGTGCCTCGAAGACCTAGATATGGAATACCACATTAAAACAAGGTCCCGAAAAGAGAACAAGTCAAACTAGTCAACTCCTAGGTCAATAAATAAATTCTAAGTCAAAAGTCAACTATGGTCAACTCTAAAGTCAACTAAAGTCAAACCAAGGTCAACCTCACAAGAAATCTATATAAATAATATAGAAATAAAATACAACAATTTAGGAATAAAAATTAGATCCCAAATCATACTCACACAAAGTATACTAATAATAAAAATAATACATACTCTAATATAATATATAAACAACCAATATTTATACAAATAAAATAATATATTATTACAAATATTATACCTCACAAAACACATATATATACACATATATATATATACAATAATAATATATAAAATATAATTTAAAATTGTCAAAGCGTCACTGAAAACAGTGAACAAAACAAGATAAAATAAAAACAGGTTTAATAGTGACAGTCTTGACTGTCACTGAAAATTCGTCGCAGAAACTCCATATACAAAACCGCTGCTGTCACAGTTTGCTGACAGTTTCAAACTGTCACAAAAAAACGTCGCTGAAAGGTTGTCGCTCAAAACTGCCGCAGCATTAATGACAGATCTGTCATTAATGCTGACCAATGTACAGCGGCTGCTGTTCAGACCAAATAATGACAGTTTCACTGTCATAGAAACCACTGTCACCAAAACAAAAAAATATATAAAAATATATATATATATAAATATATATATGCAATAATAATCACAATACATATATATAAATAAATAATTATATACTTATATATATATGTACATATAAACTTATAATTAAATACCAATAGTTACAATACATGCACATATTAATGTTCATATTTTACATGGCTAAAAGCACACCTAAAATATATACATTAATATACAAATAATTACATAATAATTATAAATAATATAATTACACAATTAAACATACAAATATATTTTATAAAATATTTTATGTATAAATTATATTATTTAACAAGTAGTAACATATATATTTGCATGCAAGAAAGCTACATATTATATTTGTACATCATATTAGCACACACAAAAATATAGATCTATGCTACAATAATTACTATAATAAATACACAAAATAAATATTTAATATCCATATATATTTACTAATTATAATTGAAGAATTTAAACCATACATAATTAGATCTATTCAAAAATCCACATAATTGGAGAGTATCACACCGTATCCCACTAGATCTAGGATACACATGTGACACGAGTCCAACACACAACTAAATGCACCCCGAAGGACACAAACAGATCACAAATAATATTTATGAACAAATCAAAGCGTCAAAAGTAGATCTATGTGTCCGTGTCAAAATATGACATGTTCAAAGCCCCGTGTCGGAGGAAAACCCCCAAATGACACGTATCACCAAATAGTTGGGATACGAACCACAAGTATCCCAATATGGACACGACACTAGCCTCAAACACAAATCTCATGTCCAATTGATCTATAGGATCAATTGACACACACAAAAAAAAAATGTAAATTCGGAATTCCAACAAAATTGACACAAAAAGCACCATAACTTTCTCCATGGGTCTCCTATGAACACAAAACAAAGTCCTATGGGTAGTACATACATATAGGTTGATTTTACATGATTAAATCTCAGATTTAGAAGCTATTTAAATGGGAAAATCTGAATTATACCTATTGGGAGATGGATTCCCAATGAAACCTCCAATTGAGATAAACTTGCTTCCAAATTGTAGATTCTTGCTCCTCTTTGTAGATCCTTGCTTCCTTCTTCTAGATCCTTGCTTCCTCCTTCTCTAATGGTGAATTGGAAAGAATTTGGAATGAATTTGGTAGGGAATTGGATTGGGAATGGAGGGAATTTGGTAGTGGGAGAATTCTAGATCTAGATTTGGAATGAGATGAGAGAAGAGAGAAATTTCCCCCCCTCTTTAATAGGCCGGCCATAGCCCCTCCCCCAAGCAATTGTAAAATGTCCAATGTATCCCTTGGGGCCTCTCATGAAGAAATAATTAAGGAAGGAAGCTTCTAGTCTAATCATTTAATTAATTTAATCCATCTTCTTAACCATGGGCTTTCTAAATGGGCCAAGTCTAACTAATTAATTCATGTTGGTCCATGGGTCCAAACTAAACTAGTTGGGTCCACTAAAATAAGTCCAAAATAATTAAATAATATCTAACAATAATTAAATAATACAACAAAAATTATTTACCATGCACAATATTTATTTAAATAGGAAATTACTAAAATACCCTTTTTTCTAAAATGTGGTAGTGACAAGTCTACCCTCCTTAAAATAATTTCGTCCTCGAAATTCAAAGACGAAAACTACCCCCAGAAAATCACAGAACAGAACTAAAGAATCACAACTAACTAATGAACAGAACATAACAATGAACAGAACATAACTAGAAATAACATACCTCAAGGTACAAACAAATATGGATAACGCTCTCGCATTTCATCCTCTCTCTTCCAGGTAGACTCCCCCGGAGAGTGATGCCTCCATGCGACGCACACCAAAGGAATAGTCTGGTTCCTCAGCACCTTCTCTCTCCGATCCAGAATCCCAACTGGCTGCTCTGGATAGCTAAGAGTAGGGCCCACCTCTATCTCTGAGTGATCCAATACATGACTAGGATCTGCCACGTATCGTCTCAACTGCGACACATAAAACACGTTGTGCACTCCCTCCAATGCAGGTGGCAAGTCTAGTCTATAAGCAACTGCACCGACCCTCTCTAGAATAGTGAAAGGTCCAATGAATCGCGGACTAAGCTTTCCGCCTCCACCGAAGCGAATCGTGCCTCGTGTCGGAGAAATCCTCAGAAACACCAAACCACCCACCTAGAACAAAACACCACCTTAAGAACTTATCTATAACAAACAACCAAGAACAAGCACACAAAATAAAATCTAAACTATACCTCAAACTCCAAGGGTCTCCGATGGCTATCGGCCCAATGCCGTTGTCTGTCCTGCGCCACTCGAAGTCTGTCTCTGATCAACTGAACCTTCTCTGCTGCATCCACAACCATCTCTGGCCCAAGCAAAACTCTCTCTCCAACATCGTCCCAAGACAAAGGAGTACGACACCTCCGACCATATAGAGCTTCAAAAGGTGACATCTCTATACTGGCCTGGTAATTGTTGTTGTAAGCAAACTCTACCAAATAGAGATGGTCCTCCCAAGAACCCCCGAAATCTAGTACACAAGTGTGCAACATATCCTCGAGAGTCGGAATAGTCCTCTCTGACTGCCCATCTGTCTGGGGATGATATGCAGTACTGAATTTGAGCTGAGTGCCCAAACTCTCCTGCAAACTCCTCCAGAAATGAGAAGTGAAACGACTATCTCGATCTGAGACTATGCTGACGGGAACTCCATGTATCCTAACGATCTGCCTCACATACATCTCTGCCAGCTTCTCCGTAGACAAACCCACCTTGAAAGGCAAAAAGTGGGCCGACTTGGTTAATCTATCAACAATGACCCAAATCGCGTCTTTCCCTCCTGGAGATCGTGGTAGTCCGGACACAAAATCCATAGTAATGTGTTCCCACTTCCACTCTGGAATGGGTAATGGCTGAAGTAAACCTCCTGGCCTCTGCCTCTCGGCTTTCACCTGCTGGCACACTAAGCATCTGGATACAAACTGTGCCACTTCCCTCTTCATGCCATACCACCACACACTCTCTCGCATATCCCGATACATCTTGTTAGCACCTGGATGTATGGAATACTGAGAGCGATGCGCTTCCTGCAACACCTCCTCGCGCAACTCCCCACTAGGCACACACAATCTAACTCCATGCCTCAAAGATCCATCCTCTGCAATAGTGAAATCATCCTCCAATCCTGCTCTCACCTGAGCTCTGATACTCCTCAAAGATACGTCATCATACTGTGCTGCCTTGATCCTATCCATCAAATCTGAATGTATCTGCAATCCCCACATCTGCATAGCACCACCCGGAACAATCACCTCAATGCCCAAGCTCTCTAAGTCCTCCAACAAATATCGATCCTGCGTCAAGAACATAGCTACCGGATACCTGCTCAAAGCATCGGCAACTACATTGGCCTTCCCAGGATGATATTGCAAAGAGATATCAAAATCCTTCATCAGTTCCAACCACCGACGCTGCCTCATGTTCAACTCCTTCTGCGTGAAAACGTACTTCAAGCTTTTGTGGTCTGTGAAGATCTCCACACGCTCTCCGTACAAATAATGTTTCCACAACTTCAGGGCGAATATGACAGCTGCCAACTCCAAATCATGGGTAGGATAGTTCTTTTCATGAGGACGCAATTGCCTGGATGCATAGGCAATCACTTTCCCATGCTGCTGAAGAACACAACCTAAACCCTTTCCCGATGCATCACTATAAATAGTGAAACCTCCGGACCCTGATGGCAATGTCAAAATAGGAGCAGACGTCAACCTCTTCTTCAACTCTTCAAAAGCAGCCTGGCAATCTTCCGTCCAAACAAACTCCACATCCTTCCTTGTGAGTCTGGTCATCGGCTCGGCAATCCTCGAAAAATCTTGCACAAACTTTCTGTAGTAGCCTACCAATCCCAAGAAACTCCTGATCTCTGCTACCGAACTCGGAGTCTTCCAAGATTCTACTGCTGAAATCTTCTTCGGATCCACTGAAATACCATCACCAGTCACAACATGCCCCAAGAATTCTACCTTGTCCAAGAAAAACTCACATTTGGACAACTTCCCATACAACTTCTCCTTCCTCAGCACATCCAACACAATCCTCAAATGCTCCTCATGCTCCTCCGGTGTCCTCGAGTATATGAGTATGTCGTCGATGAACACCACCACGAACTTGTCAAGGTACTGGTGGAACACCTTGTTCATCAAGTTCATAAATACCGCCGGTGCATTAGTCAAACCAAACGGCATCACCATAAACTCGTACTGACCATACCGAGTTCTAAAAGTAGTCTTCGGTATGTCCCCCGGCTTCACCTTCACCTGATGGTAGCCTGATCTCAAATCTATCTTAGAAAATACCTTGGCACCACTCAACTGATCAAACAGATCATCAATCCGTGGCAAAGGATAATTATTCTTGATAGTGAGATTATTCAAAGCCCTGTAATCAATGCACATGCACACCGATCCATCCTTCTTCGGTACAAACAATACCGGGGCTCCCCATGGTGAAGAACTCGATCTGATAAACCCCTTATCCTGCAATTCGTCCACCTGCTTCTTCAACTCGACCAGCTCGCTGTTGTTTACTCTATAGATATGCTGCGAAATCGGTTCTGCACCTGGCACCAAGTCTATAGAAAATTCAACATCTCGATCTGGCGGCAATCCTGGCAATTCTTCAGGAAACACATCCAAAAATTCTGCTATCAACGGATGTGGCAACTCCTTGTCTTCCACCATAGCTCCACAAATAATGCCTTCTTTCTGCTCCGCAGATCCTCTAGCAAACTCGAACTCTGGCTCTCCTGGCGGACCAAACAAAACTCTACCTCCTCTACAATCTATGCTAGCACGGTGCCTACTCAACCAATCCATCCCGAGTACAATGTCGTAGCTCGGAAGTGGCATTACAAGTAGACACGCACTCAACTCCCGGCCTCCCAGAGTAACTCTCCGATCCTTGCAAATATCATTAACCAGGATAATGCCTCCCCCGGTCATGATCTTGCAAGTCCTAAGCAAAGACTCAGCTACCAAACCATGCTTTAGAGCAAAAGAAACAGATACAAAACTATGGGAAGCACCACTATCAAACAAAGCTAAGGCTGGAATGGAATCAAGAAGAATAGAACCTGCGATGACATCTCCTGTGGGTTCCTCCTCTTCGACTGTCATAGCAAACGCTCGTCCCTGCCGAGCACCTCCCTGCTGCTGATGCTGGACAAAACGCTGCTGCTGTGTCGGAAGCGGTCCCCTCGGTTGTGCTGCAGGTGGTCTCATCTGTGTCCTCGGAGCTGGAGCTGCTCCTTGAACTGCACGACGAGGACACTCCCTCGATTGATGCCCTTCAGTACCATAATACAAACAAACTCCTAGCCTCTTTCTGCAAACTTCCCAGATGTGGCCGGGCTTCTTGCAGAAGTTGCATAGAGCTTGCTGTAACTGCCTCTGCTGCTGAGGTGCCTGGTGAAAAAGCGCTCTAGCTGGAGTCTGGTTCTGCTGTGGCTGCTGGAAAGGTCTGGACTAGAAATAAGGACGTTTGGCAGATACTGCACTGCCGTTGGCCCCCAGAAAAGAATCACGGTCTCTCTTGGTCTTCAAACCCAGATCCCGCTCAACCTTGCGTGCCTCCGCAAGTATCTCCGAGTATGTCTCATAAAAAGACGGAATGAGAATCAATATGTAAGATATCAAGGAAAGGACAGTTTAAGGGTTCAAGTATCAATGTCAAAGGAGAATAGTTGAATCAAAAGAATTTTCCTAGATGTGATTGAGTATCTCAGCCTATTTCTTATATCCTATTGCAGGCTCGCAGTAGTACAACTAAATTGTCGCACTACCACGACATCACATACTTGTGAAGCTAGACCTGCATGGGCCACCACCAAAAACGTGTCACGACCCGCACCCGGTGTAAGGGTACTAGTCGGAAACAACGCCCAGCCTACGCCGCAGAATCGGCGGTAGAACGCTGTCTAGATAAACTATCTAACAATATAATGAACCACCAATAATGATAGTATACTCAATCACAGAACTAAGGTGGAAATGAGCACGAATCAGATAAAGAATAGAATAGTCACAATACAACTCATGAGTCTAAAATAATACATCAATGAGTCTGAAAAAAATTACAGAAATATGCTGGAGACAAATCCAGTACAAAGAATACTACAAAACTATAAAGCTACAACTCCAGGGTCAACTGTCTCAGTTGGGATAAGTCCCTCTTGAGCCAGGGTCTCAGAATCTAAACCCACAACATCCTGGGGTCCATAATAGGTAGGGTACTCCTCAGTGTCATCTGGAAAAATATATCCAGTCAGGAAAGGAGCAGAGTACAACCCTAACAGCAGTTCTCAAATAATGATAAAAACTATGTAACAGTAAATAGTTGTGGATAAACAAGATGCATAAATAGATACATGAATGTATAGACAATAAGGAAATACTGGAAAGAAATACAATAATGAACAATATGCTGATGGAACAAGAATACTAATGACTAAGTGTGTGAGTACTAGCTTTAACATGTGATCGGCTTGGGGACTTGCACAAGAGTATGATGGCCTGGCTGATTATACGTGCGGTGTATGATCAACACTCACAAGGAACAAGACATGCACAAGGAGGGTATGATCACATATCTACACTAAAATACTCCCCACCCCGACTGGTATAATAGATCCAACCACGGTACGTTATGGCACTAGATTCCCCAAGAAGATAGCTAGTCTCCCCGAGAATCGGTGTCTGTACATGTACAAGATAACCAATGAAACAATACTTGCACCATATACACCATATACCAAGGAATAATATCTCATGACGAGATCCGGATATACCAATCCGTGTAACCATAGTGTCAAGAGAACATGTATATCTACACTAGATACAACGAACATAGAGGATATCATAAATGAGAAACTATCAGAGAATGTACTCGCCTGAAATCCAAAGAACAGTCTCACAGATGTCTGACTCGGTGCCTCGAAGACCTAGATATGGAATACCACATTAAAACAAGGTCCCGAAAAGAGAACAAGTCAAACTAGTCAACTCCTAGGTCAATAAATAAATTCTAAGTCAAAAGTCAACTATGGTCAACTCTAAAGTCAACTAAAGTCAAACCAAGGTCAACCTCACAAGAAATCTATATAAATAATATATAAATAAAATACAACAATTTAGGAATAAAAATTAGATCCCAAATCATACTCACACAAAGTATACTAATAATAAAAATAATACATACTCTAATATAATATATAAACAACCAATATTTATACAAATAAAATAATATATTATTACAAATATTATACCTCACAAAACACATATATATACACATATATATATACAATAATAATATATAAAATATAATTTAAAATTGTCAAAGCGTCACTGAAAACAGTGAACAAAACAAGATAAAATAAAAACAGGTTTAATAGTGACAGTCTTGACTGTCACTGAAAATTCGTCGCAGAAACTCCATATACAAAACCGCTGCTGTCACAGTTTGCTGACAGTTTCAAACTGTCACAAAAAAACGTCGCTGAAAGGTTGTCGCTCAAAACTGCCGCAGCATTAATGACAGATCTGTCATTAATGCTGACCAATGTACAGCGGCTGCTGTTCAGACCAAATAATGACAGTTTCACTGTCATAGAAACCACTGTCACCAAAACAAAAAAATATATAAAAATATATATATATATAAATATATATATGCAATAATAATCACAATACATATATATAAATAAATAATTATATACTTATATATATGTATATATAAACTTATAATTAAATACCAATAGTTACAATACATGCACATATTAATGTTCATATTTTACATGGCTAAAAGCACACCTAAAATATATACATTAATATACAAATAATTACATAATAATTATAAATAATATAATTACACAATTAAATATACAAATATATTTTATAAAATATTTTATGTATAAATTATATTATTTAACAAGTAGTAACATATATATTTGCATGCAAGAAAGCTACATATTATATTTGTACATCATATTAGCACACACAAAAATATAGATCTATGCTACAATAATTACTATAATAAATACATAAAATAAATATTTAATATCCATATATATTTACTAATTATAATTGAAGAATTTAAACCATACATAATTAGATCTATTCAAAAATCCACATAATTGGAGAGTATCACACCGTATCCCACTAGATCTAGGATACGCATGTGACACGAGTCCAACACACAACTAAATGTACCCCGAAGGACACAAACAGATCACAAATAATATTTATGAACAAATCAAAGCGTCAAAAGTAGATCTATGTGTCCGTGTCAAAATACGACATGTTCAAAGCCCCGTGTCGGAGGAAAACCCCCAAATGACACGTATCACCAAATAGTTGGGATACGAACCACAAGTATCCCAATATGGACACGACACTAGCCTCAAACACAAATCTCATGTCCAATTGATCTATAGGATCAATTGACACACACAAAAAAAAATATAAATTCGGAATTCCAACAAAATTGACACAAAAAGCACCATAACTTTCTCCATGGGTCTCCTATGAACACAAAACAAAGTCCTATGGGTAGTACATACATATAGGTTGATTTTACATGATTAAATCTCAGATTTAGAAGCTATTTAAATGGGAAAATCTGAATTATACCTATTGGGAGATGGATTCCCAATGAAACCTCCAATTGAGATGAACTTGCTTCCAAATTGTAGATCCTTGCTCCTCTTTGTAGATCCTTGCTTCCTTCTTCTAGATCCTTGCTTCCTCCTTCTCTAATGGTGAATTGGAAAGAATTTGGAATGAATTTGGTAGGGAATTGGATTAGAAATGGAGGGAATTTGGTAGTGGAAGAATTCTAGATCTAGATTTGGAATGAGATGAGAGGAGAGAGAAATTTCCCCCCCTCTTTAATAGGCCGGCCATAGCCCCTCCCCCAAGCAATTATAAAATGTCCAATGTACCCCTTGGGGCCTCTCATGAAGAAATAATTAAGGAAGGAAGCTTCTAGTCTAATCATTTAATTAATTTAATCCATCTTCTTAACCATGGGCTTTCTAAATGGGTCAAGTCTAACTAATTAATTCATGTTGGTCCATGGGTCCAAACTAAACTAATTGGGTCCACTAAAATAAGTCCAAAATAATTAAATAATATCTAACAACAATTAAATAATACAACAAAAATTATTTACCATGCACAATATTTATTTAAATAGGAAATTACTAAAATACCCTTTTTTCTAAAATGTGGTAGTGACAAGCATGCAAGAGAGTCTTGGTACTCGTCTGAAGTTCAGTACATCTTACCACCCGCAGACAGATGGGTAGTCGGAGCGTACTATCCAGACCTTGGAGGACATGTTGAGGGCTTGCATGTTAGACTTTGGAGGATCATGGGAGGACCACCTACATCTTGTAGAGTTTTCTTACAATAATAGCTATCAAGCGAGTATTCAGATGGCTCCGTTTGAAGCAATGTATGGGAGAAAATATAGGTCTCCTGTGTGTTGGAGTGACGTGGGAGAACGTCAGATTTTAGGACCCGAGTTGGTGGTCAACACCGTAGAGACAGTCAAGAAGATTCAGGGACACTTGCGAGCAGCGCAAGACAGGCAGAAGCAGTGGGCAGACCTTCATCGTTGACCCTTGGAGTTCAAAGAGGGCGATCACGTCTTCTTGAGGATATCACCGACCAGAGGCACCATCCGATTCGGAGGGCGCGGCAAGTTGAGTCCAAGGTATATTGGACCATTTGACGTGCTCGAGAGAGTTGGAGAGGTGGCATATCGACTTGCGCTACCACCTTCACTGGAGGGAGTACATGACGTATTCCACGTGTCACAGCTCAGGCGATATGTGGCAGACAGCAGTCATGTTCTCGACCATTCAGAGATCACCATTGGGCCGAGCTTGTCATACCAAGAGCAACCCGTGGGAATCCTTGATCGTCGAGAGAAGGTATTGAGGAACCAGTCTATTTCCTTGGTTCGCGTAGCATGGAGGCATGGCGCGCCAGGAGAATCAACTTGGGAGCGCGAGGATGACATGCGCAAGCGTTTTCCGAACCTATTCGCAGACCAAGGTATGAATTTACATTGTTAATTTATATCTTATACCATCCTTGCATTCTATCGTGGCTTAATTTTAATTTCGAGGACTAAATTTTTACAAGTTGGGTAGAATGTAAAACCCCCTTCCTAGAAAATCGTATATACCCTTTTTTTTTATTAAATTATTAATTAAATTATAGTAATTAGGTCCAAATAGGAGAAATAGATTTTTAATAATTTTTGTGTTAGGTGTTCGGGCACTTAGATGACTTGTGGGACCATCAGGAATTTTTCAGAATTTATTCCATATAGGAGACCCCTTGAGCAGTTGCTAGCCTAACGATGTGCAATACCCTATTATGTAAATTTTCTCATGTGTGAATATATATATATATATATATATACAAATATATATATGTATATATATATTTAAAGAAAGAAAGGAAAAGAAAAGAATCAAATAGTATATAATAATAATACTAATAATAATAACAATAATAATAATATAATAATAGTTACTACTATTTGACTTAAGTTCCTTAGGAACTTGATACAGCAGGATTGCTGCTGGAACCCGCCATCAGAATTCCCAAGGGAGCCCGCCCCTTAGCCCTCGTGTGACTTCCCAGACCCGAGACCGGCTTACTTTTCACCCGCTCCTATATCTCTCCCTCTTCTAATATATATAATATATATATATATATATTAGCTCTCCAAAATCCTAACCTAAAACTCCAGACTTCCTCTTCCCATCTAGAGCCGTCACCGCAGCCAGAGAAGCCTCCCCAAGCCATCCAACCATCCCGTCGACGCCGACATCGCGAACCGCAGTTTCCCACTCGAGGCACCTTTGCTCCGGCGTGATTTTCCGTCGACTCACTAGACCAAACGCCGTTCCGTTTTCATAGGTATGATCTTCCCTTAACCCTCTCCAATACTTGTTTTATAGTCAACCTCGGATAACGTGTGCCCCTAGGTGAAAAATAGCGCCCAAGTTAGCGCGAGCAGACAGAATTCTGCACTCGCAGAATTCCAGAATGACCACCCATATTGCCGAGTTCGTATCTCCCACCACAGAGATCCGAATTCGGTAATTCTTTTTGATACCTGTAGATTACATGACCTAGTTTATTTTCTGTATAATAACTTTGTGCTATTAGTTGCTGTGGACAAAATTGTATTCGTCACAAAACTGCACGCACCCACTTTTTCCGGTTTTCTAAAAGTTGGAGATCGGAGCGCGCCCCGCCAAACGGGACCGCCCCGCCGTGTGCCAAGTGTACCAAATGGTGCACGCAGCATAATCGGATACATGAAAATTCGTGGGGACTGATTTGGACGCGTGTGCGTGCCGGAATCAGGCCGTATCCGCGAAGACATTCCGTGTCGCCACTTTTGTGGAACTCGCGCGTATTTTGTGCACGCTTGTCAGATTGCGACGAAACTTGCGCCACTGGACTCATGGTAACACGCTGGTCCTGTGACCCAATTTTCACGCATTTCTGAGACGGTTGACCAGATCGCCAATTGGCGGGCCCCACAGTTGACTTTTTGGACCAAATTATGTTCGGCTCATCGGAATCCAAATTTGGACATACCGTTGGGATCGTATTGACATTTAGAGTTGTTTGACCCATAGTTTGTCCCATTTAGAGACTGTTACCCTCGGCACGCTTTTCGGTGCAAGGTGGGCCCACCTATGGAACCCGCTTTGGTCCAGAATTGACCTTTTTGCCCCTGTGTCCAAATTGGACGTAAGGACAGGCATTTCCAGCTATTTGACATCTTCTGAGACTGTTGGTGATATTTATTACAGCTTTCGGAGTAGTACCTACCGGATCCACCGATACCAGGACGATAGTTGATATTCAAACATCAGGCAAGTGTACCTTGCCAAACTCTACAGTATTGTTATATATTTCCCTTGCTTTATTATAGTGATGTGCATGCTCAACCTAGGACCGTGTGACATACTTAGCGTCCGATTATCAGTCGGGTGCCGACACTGTACGCAGTGTTGGGTACGGTCATCTAGAGATGGACATTCGTGACACCTTATTTTCGTACTTGTCTTATCAAGTACCATATGACCCAGGACACTTGACACTATTTATGAGACAGGATTTTCTCGAGATATTCGTGGTGATTCTGTATAGGATACAGGACATGGACATTATACTCTTAGATACTTTATGACTTGTTGCATTAGCTATGATCGCGCTTGACATGGGCATGAGACGTTATGGTCATGATATGCGTGGTTACATTGGGTGGGGAGAGACACACAGGCTACAGGCTGTTTCATATATCTATCTACTACTATTGTGAGGCCTCAGACTCTCGTAGCAGAGCTAGGCACATTACGTATTTATTACCGCTACCGGCTCCCCGACACAGAGCTTGTAGTGGCTTCAGCCTGAGTTTTAGTGCTGCTCTCATCTTGCATTTTCACATAGATGGTTACTTACTTGCCCTATTTATTCATTATTTGCTGTACTGTATTTATTTTGGCATGAGCTTTCTTGTACCTTGCTATGTCCCCTGAGGACCTGGATCCGGATATTTGTCCCCAGATTTTACAGACGAGGCTTATCCCGAGGTTTACGGGACCGGAGCAGGAGCTGATCCAGGAGCTGTACCATCACCCTAGGACGAGGTCTTAGCTGAAGATTTCTCTTGAGCATCCATGTTCATGCTCAATTTTTATTATTTATTTCAGTCATTTACTTTCTGGTCTGTTGAACCATTGTACTAGATATTTATCGGGTTGTTCCCCGAAGTACTTTGTGAGACTTGCTGATGATTTACATTCCTTATTTATTCTGTGGATCATATTTTATATCTTGTGTGTATAAGATTAGTTGTGCCGTGACTGTCGTAGACTTGTTTTACAGCTTAAGTATGCCCTGATGGATCCATTATATTGAGTTGGTCCATCGGTGCGTACTGCTGGCCATTGCCACGTGTCTAGTCCCACGGTATTTTGGGACTGGGGCGTGACAGGTAATGTGGACGTGGTAAGATATGGAAATATCTTACTCAGAGGTAATGTGGACGTGGTAAGATATGGTGGGGGTAAAGAAAAATATGGCAGAGGGAATATGAGAATGACCATTTTTCTGGTGATAGATTTACTCTGCTGGAGAAAGTGGAAAGACGTAGTTCAGAGGTAGTATGGACGTGAACTGATCTATAGCCACAAATTGGGAGGTTTGCTCAGAGGTTATTTGGACATGGCAAATTTAGCTAAGGAAACAAATGTTTGGACTATAGTTCAGAGGTAATATGGACTTGAACCCATGTCCGATGAATCTCTTTGTGGAGTGATTTTGCTGAATAGGGATAGACCTAAAGAATCCGCTAGGGAAACTTTAGGGATTCATCCTCCGGTACTTCTTGAGGGAGCAAATTGTCACGTTAGAGTGAAATCAATTTGTAGTGTCCGTCATCTTGTTTATAGATGCAAAGATATGACTTTTGCGTCGATCATCTCCTGGATTCTCTTTTTCAGTACATAACGCGCTTTTGTGGGGTGATGAACGTACCGATGAAAGAGACAATATTCTGGGTCATCGACTTTACCAGCCCTTTCAGGGTGTCTGATGTTGGGTAGCTGAAGTTTGCTTTCCTTCATCAATATATTGAAGATTTCAATGATGTCATCTCCATTGAAGGAGAAAGTCCCCTTTGGCCTTCGGGCTCCCGATGCCTGAGTTTTACGGTCTTCCGGGAAGATGGTCTTAGTTGCATCATCTTCAAACTCAGAGGGAATTCTACCCCCGGCTTTGGATGGTGCCCTATTTTGTTGAGGTAGACTACCCCTAGACATGTCGTGGCGTTTGTCCACAGAAGTTGATTTAGAAGGACCTGCCTCTGGTATTACAGGATCAGACTCTGGAGGTTTGGAGTTTGCCAGAGATGCAGTGTACCCTAACCCGGAACGAGTTCGTTGACAGTAGGGATCACCATGCAATGGTATTCGCCTGCCTTTTCCATAATTGAGTCCTTGTTTCAACTTCAAATCATAACCCATGTTTTGTATAATCTTTAAAGCTTGTGGGCTATATCTGTGGATTTGCATTCTCCCAGCATCAGACTCGTGAGAATCTTCTTGTACAATCGGTCTATTCCGCATTCGACCGAAGATTATTTGATGCTGATCGTTGCGAGTAGGTGGAACAATAAAGACAGATTCTTCATGTGGCCCATCTGTCATAACGATATTAGTTGTTGGTGTTACTTCCCATATGATCTCCCCAAGCTTAGTAGTTAGGGGCACTGAATCTTGATTTTTACCCTTGTATTTGCATTTCTGGATCAAGAAATTACACAAATCAGGGAGATTATCAGAAGAAGAGGAAGGCTTATTCCACCTTTTTACATCAGTGGGAAGGTATAGATTAGGGACCATAACCCTTTCCCTGCCATAGGAATACAGCAGTTCGGCCATATGAGTAGCACATGATCCATGAGGAGCATATCTTCCCATAAAATAGGTCTTCTTTACGCTGAGAGGCTTATCCTGGCGTAATCTGGAGCTTTGCACAGGTTGGCGTAAAACTGAGGAAGTCCTCAATCGACCGTCAGCATTCCGCGTAATCTGAAGGGCGGGCAGATTCTTCTCTTGATGGCGTAAAAGCCGAGAGGTCGGAAAATCCGCCACTTGTTTTCCTTTGCGGTGACTGCAAGGACCATCTGCCTTCTCGAAGAGGGGAGATGTATTTTTATGCGCGGGGCGCTTTTGGAATTTCTGAATTTGCGCTGAGGCATTATCAGAAATTTTGTCTGCTACGTCACGGACGGGAGACTGAATTTTACGCGCGAGGCGCGGTGTAGACTTCTGGATTGGCACTAAGGCATTGCCAGAAGCTTTGTCTGCCACGTCACAGATGGGAGACAAAGTTTTACATGCAGGGCACGGAGTAGACTTCTGGGTTGGCACTGTAGCACTACCAGAAGCTTTGTCTACCACGTCACAGATGGGAGACAAAGTTTTATGCGCGGGGCGCGCAGGTTGCGATGTTACAACCTTGTTGGTCGGAGAGAGAGAGTCCGCAGGAATGGTAGAGGATGTCTGGGGCATCCATACTTTACGCAACTTCCTGTTGTCTTGGACAGAGAGGGAGTGAGAACTACCCCCTGATCGAAGCATGTCTTTGTAAGCCGATTGGTCGAATTGGATGACCAAGGTCTTCTTCGTTGATCCTACGGATGCAGCATCATATTGAGCAATAGCTTTCTCGTCCGATGAGAAAGTGTTCCCCAGAAGAGTCGCCATCTTGTGTTTGATAATAAATGAAAAAAATTAAAACTAGGTTTATATGAAACCCTTTCTTTAGTTTACAAACAAGAAAAAGAAGTACAATTAATCCTATACGATGATGTTAAGTACAAAAATTTAATTCTGGGAAAATATTGCTATAGGAGTCTGATCTGCGGTCGATCACTTTGTCCCTTGGACCACACGATGACGAAGAAGTGCTGTAAAAGATAGAGAAGAAGCTTCAAAGACTGCAGGAGGGATTGAACTCTCGTTGCTAAAGCTCTCTATATGTGCTCTCTTGACCCTGGATTCGATCTCTTTAGATTCGACCTTGGAGAATCTTCGACCCTTTTTCTCCTCTTCTTTCCCCCTCTTTTTGACCTTGGACCTCCGTGGCCGAAGGTCTCTATTTATAGGGTTTGGTCATTGTCGACGTAGAAACCGAACAGCGGAGAGAGCTGCACCTTTTACGCGACGGTTATGATAACTGCCACCCACGTATGAATGATCTTCTGGAGAGGCGTGTAACGTGAGTCCCATTATGAGGTAATGCGTATAACTGCTCATCGAAGATCACGGCATGCAAGCCACGTAGGTAACTGTCCCTCCCGTAGAGAAGGTTGGCATAAAAGCCAAATAACTGTCATGTTGGCGTAAAAGCCAAATAGTTATCTTGTTGGCGCAGAAGCCAGGTAGGCGTAGAAGTCGAATAATTGTCAAGTTGGCGTAGAAGCCAAGTAGGCGTAGAAGCCGAATAGTTGTCAAGTTGGCGTAGAAGCCAGGTTCTGCATAAAGCTTGATGCTGCATGGATAGGTAGCAGGCGAAAAGATAGCCATTATCCTTCCTTGACTGAGGTTCTGAGCGTATTCAGGGCCAAATAGCCTTATCACGCACCTTTGCAAATATGGCCTGAGTTGGCGTATTTCGAGGAGATAGCATACAGCGTACTCCTATAGTTGAAAATAGCCAGGTCGACGTATTTCGAGGAGATAGCGTACGGCGTACTCCTATAGCTGAAAATAGCCTAATGGCGTAATGTGCAGGGATGGTGATGTGGATGTATTAGCCCTAATTATGGCTCACCCAGTCATTAAAAGTAGAACCAAATCTCGTGCATTAAATGCAGAGATCTGCCCCCATCTCGCACATTAACTGCAGAGACGTGCCTCAAGTTCTGTACGAAGAATAGCTTTTGACGTGGCTGTTGGTTTCGTCTCATCCTGAGCGTAAAAGCTCATGTTTGCCTGTGTATAATAGGCAGCATATTCCTTGAATGTGTAAACGATGTCTTATATCATGGCTTTGTTACGAGATGACAGTCTGGGGCTCTGTGCAGAATCATCATTACAGCCGTCCTCTCGATCGTCGTTCAGTACTCTTTGTCAGGAGTCAGGTTCACAGCTTCCACTGACAGGTTCATTCGAGGAATACGAAGAGTTCCTCGTACAACTTCCAGTTGCATTAAAAGCAAATAGGTTTTATGCCGAAGTGGCGATGTAGTAACCTTTTTACGCTGAAGCAGTCTGGAAATACTGTATTACGTGGGTTATTCTGGAGCTATATTTTATGCTGAATAGCGTTGAAGCTCCAATGTACGCCAATGGCTTTGAAGTCATGTCTTACGCCACCTAGTGCTGGAACTCTATTTTACGCGAGCTTTTTGCATATTGTGGGTTTACGCGTATACTTCCTCAGCGTATTTTTCATGCTTCTACAAGACCCCCTTCAAAGTTTTCAAATTCCTCGTAATTTGAAACACTTTGAATGAAGCATGAAACGGTCAAGTTTGACTCGTTCCGCGAGGCTGATTTCACGGTAAATTTTTAGGAGTTTGTTGGGATTTGGTGTGTTCTCCTCTGCCTATATAAAGGCGAATGAGTTAACCTATTTTTTCCATACTTCCTTCACCACCAAGAGAGAGATGGTTGTCGAGCTTCGTCGGTTTAGCTTGAGGAAGAAGAAGATCATGTTCTTCCAGCATGTAAGGAGCCGTAAAAAGAGGCGTCTTCGAGCAAATGTCCTCTGCAATGATGGATCATGAAAGGATATCATAGCTTCCTTTGCTCGGGATGATCAGCAATTTCATATGGCGATTCGTCCAGGAGAGAGGAAGGATCTCATTTGGCCACACAGCTTGCTAGCTGTATTTTCTTCCATTATGGTGCTGGACGATGGTAGGCAGTCTGGCCCTGTCTTCCAGTATTGAGTTGGGTCTGAACCCCCAACACAATTTCTAGGACATGCCTGCCATGGCGGGTGGGCTTACAAAATTAATACATGCCCAGTTGTGTATCCTTCCGCCATTAATCATTTTCTTGTTAATCGGCCTCAGAAACCGATTAACTATTGTAGAAGACGAAAAAGATCTCCACCAATATGATAACCTGGCAAAGCAGATTCTTGGTATGATCTTAAACGAGAATAAGAAAACCCTTTGTAGAAAAATGATTTTCATCATATGTAATCATGAAAATGAAAAACCCTTTGTGAACTGGATTTCTATCATATGTTATCATGATTAATAAAATTGTCTTCTTTTACGCATCTGATGATTTGCCATATTTGCTGTGAGGAAGTCTGAATATGTGCAGCTTCAGCACGTCTGAGTAATTTTACGCCGACTCTGATAAAAGAGTATCTGATCTCGTTCCGTCTTTTACGCATAACTGAAGATGCGTAGAAAACTTCTTAGCATTAAGTCATCTTTGAAGATCCAAACTGTCATGCTGTTATTGAACGAGGAGTCGTGTAGAATTTATGAACTGTCACTTCTCTGATGCGAAGAATTCTTGTTCAGATCATTATCTTCAAGAATGGTTTCCCGAAAATCCCTTGAGAGGGGGCGAGAAATATCCGTCGACTAAGCCATTCTTGAACTTTTTTGAAAAAGATTCTGACTGGACTTTGGATGAACTTCCAATCGACCCAAGAAAAAGAGTCATCTTCAATGCTGAACTCTGTATGTTTTGGGCACTTGGACTATTTTGTAGCCAAAAATGAGCGCCTTCTGCGTAAACCCTAGTAATTGGCCGTCTGTATCTTTCGAGCGTAGAATCGTAGATTTGTAGCCTCTGAGCGTAAAAAGCTTTCGAGCGTGAAATCATAAATTTGTAGCCTCTGAGCATAAAATCGTAGGTTTGTAGCCTCTTGAGCGTAAAAGTTCGTGAGCATAAAAGTATCTGAGCATAAAACCATAGATTTATAGCCTCTGTGCGTAAAATCGTAGATTTGTAGCCTCTCGAGCGTAAAAGCTCCTTAGCGTAAATTCATAGATCTGCTCTGCGCGTAGAATCTGGATCCATTAACTGTTCGTCTTCTATTTTTAAATGATGGGCTGACGTGGTCCCAAATCATAACCGAATATTAAATATCAGATTTGGTTAGGGATTCGAAGAGTTATCCGAACTCTATAAATAGTCCAAGGTCCTGGGAGAGAAAACTTTTATCTGTCTTCACAAAACCCTTGATTTTCAAGAACCCTTCTTCTTTGTCTCTTTCTTGAGAACTCAGAATCTCCATGGCACCTAAACAGACTTCCACTGCTAAGGGAAAGAAGGTAGCTTCCTCTTCCCGCTCTACTGCTCAAGCACGAGCAACTTCCATTAGGCTGAACGAGCCTCGATCGGAATGCAGCGCTCCTCCGTCGAGCTGTGCTCCGGACATTACAGGTAAAGACTTCGGGAAAAATCCTTCGCACACGTTGTACGTGCACGCGCAAGGTCGTCTTTTGTGCGAGAGCCTCTTCGAGGAGGATGATGCACGGAGATGTTTCATTGTTTTCGCGCACATTCCTACTGTGTCGGTGTAAAAACTCCATATTTTTGCAGTTTGGACGTAAAAACTCAGATTGTCAAAATTTGGCGTAGAACTTCAAACTTTGAATTTTACGCGCTGGATATGAATTCCAGCGTAAAAACTCAAATTTTGTCAATCTGGCGTAAAAGCTCAGACTGTTAGATTTTGGTGTCTACTGCCAATCTTGAATTTTACGCCTCGAACATAAGTTCCAGCGTAAGACTCAAATTTTTGCAGTCTTGGCATAAAAGCACAGACTGATAATCTTTTGCGTAAACTGCAAGAGTATAACGTCTAGTGTAGAAACTGACTTGTTCTCTTGCGTTTTGTAGTGGACTTGCAGATCTCTCCTTTGGCTGAGGTGATGGGCTATGCTACCGGGATGCTGAACTCAAACTATTTGGAGGACTTGTCCCATGTGACATTTTCCATTTTTGGAGCCAATTATCCTGAAGAAAGGGGGACCCTTATCTTGTCCCAGGGAGAACGCATGCTGCTGAGTATGATCAGTGGGGAACCCCTGACATACATAGACGGGACAGAGTATAAGAAACCTGGCTTCTTGTTCGGGGATATTATCGACAAACAATCCCAGACCAAGCCCAAGAAGGAGGATTGGGTGTTTACTGCTGAGGGCACGGTGATGTATCTGCCCAGGATGCCCAGGGATTATCCTATTTCTGCGTTCTTCCATGCCACCCATCCTAGGAAGATGACATGGACCCTGACTCCCGATTTTCACGGCCGACCGGGGAAAATCTTATACAACAAGGAATACGACAGGGGGGGCCTATATGAGCCGTCCCTTGGGCCCTGGTATGCCCTTTAGGAGATTACTGTCGGATAGTGTCCCGAGTGAAGATACGTCGCTGATCCAGCCGGTTCAGATGTCGACCTTCTGTAATGACTTTATGCGGCAGGGAGGATTGTACCCCAGGGTGGCAAGGTACACTTGCCTAGATCCGGCTGCTGAAGATGGGTCTCCGGTACAACGTCCAAGTCCGCGGGTCCCGTAGTACCTAGAGACGAGGTACAAGCTCAATCAATAAACTATCACGAGACTGAAATAAGATGTGACACACGTCTAGCATTTGTTTAAACCTCTGTTACAACTCATACAGACACTAAGCTAGAGGGTTGACCAAGGTTGACTAAAGGTATATTACATCTAATCCAATTAATCACCTGTACAATATCATCAAATAAATCCTTAATCTTACTATATTCATCACGATGTTCAGTAGTTCAAGCCACGATCAATCCTCAAATTTTACCCCGGTGTTCATAGACGTTAACATGCACATTTAAATATCATCCTCGAATAATTAATAATTAATTATTAATTATCAAAACCCTCGATTATAAATTCAGACAGTAAATTATTTGAACCTTATTTCCACCTATGTACAGCTAGTCCTCAAACAATTTTATCAATAGCTTTCAATATTAACCCAAGGTTTGATATCACTCTACCATTTTATAGTAATAAACTTGCTCCTTGATAATAATCAATGTTTTAATATCACCATCATTTTATAATCGTTTAAATGCATATATAACATCAAACCCTACTCAATGCATTAACCATAACCCTAAATAATAACTTAGCATTTTAACCATTAATTGCATATTATATAATGTAATAAACCCTAAAATCTTAATGCATATTTAAATATCTCTTAAACTCAACAAAGCAACTCCTTAAACCCTAACCCTAACTAACCAAGTTACATTTAACCCTAAACATGAATACACTACACAAGGAGAGGGGAAGTAGCTCACCTTGGCGGCGCGTGGTGGTTGCTGGCCGGAGGGGGAGGTCGTAGCCGTGGAGCTCGGCTATGGTGGGGAGGTCATGGTGGTGTGGGGTTGATGGTGATGATGATGAAGATAAAGATGATGATGATGAAGGTGATGTGGGTGATGAAGGTGATGTTGGTGAAGATAGGTGGCCGGAGTAGGGGTTGTTGCTGGTGAAAGCGGACGAGGGGGGAGGAGGTATTGTCGTGGAGGTGCGGGATGGGGCTGGCCACGGTGGAGCTCGGCTGGTGGTTGGCCGGTTCGTGGAGGTGATGGTGGAGAAGAAGGAGTGGCCGGGGGGGTTGGCCGAAGCGTGTTGGCGGTGGTGTGGGTGAGGCTACAGCAGTCGGGTTTGCTGGAGGTGGTGGAGGTAGCTGGAAGTATCGGCCGGGGGAGTGCTTGGCCGGAGAAGGGAGCTTGGCCGGTTCAGTTTGGTTTTAAATGAAGAAGGAGGAGTGGAGTGAAAGAAGAAGAAGAAAGGAAGAAGAAGGGAAGGAAAAAACCTACGGTTGGGAGAAGGAGGGAGGAGAGAGAAAGGGGGGTTTCCCTAGGTGTTGGGATTAGGGTCGGCTTGGGGGAAGTGAGGAGTGATGGTGATGTTTTATAGGGATGTGTGATGTGTAGTGTGTGGTGATGAGGAGTCCTCATTTGAATGAGTGGCTAGGATTTAACAATGAGGAATTTGTGTACACACAATGGAGAGGGGTGTTGTTGGACCGGTCATGGGTGAGGGGTTTCTTCATTTGGTTTTAAACCAATGAGGTTATGACACCTAATGCAACATTTGCAAATAAGCCCCTTAAATATGAGCATTTGCACAAACACATGAAATGATAGAAAATTGGTGAAAGAATTGGTGTTTGGTGTTTAGTAGGGTGAGGGGGTATTGTGTGTTTTGCATGGGTTTAAATAACGGGGTGTTGGATTAAATTAGGGTTAAGACGGGATTAGTCAAAGTTGGTATCCCCAGTTTAATTATAATAAATTGTTATGTGCTCTTAAATTTAATTGGGGGCACATGGGGTCTCAATTCGGAGTGACACAAAGGTCATGAAAGGTGTAGGCTTGGTGTCAGTCTTGGACCCTTTAATTGGTCCGGCTCAACGGGTTGAGTTGGTGTCTCAAAATTGATGACAACGACACAGGTGTGCGACACCGGATTAAATAATATATTTCAGATACGTGAATTTGTGCAATTAAATTAAATCATAAGGGA
The DNA here is from genome assembly GCA_036927795.1 of Iris macrosiphon. Lineage (NCBI taxonomy): Eukaryota > Viridiplantae > Streptophyta > Magnoliopsida > Asparagales > Iridaceae > Iris > Iris macrosiphon. The sequence goes on along the minus strand of JAYESA010000055.1, from coordinate 528,715 downwards.
TTGTGATTTTGAGAGACGGAAAAGTCCAGCGCCTAAGTTGGCGTGTCAAGTCTAGAATGCAATAACTTATTGGAAATTATTGGCTAATTTTGGGCTCCGAATATTGCAGCAACGGTAGGGTGCACCAAGGGTTTAATTAAAATAATCAGACATCTGCAACCTTAATTCTAAACCTCAAATACTTGATGCTAAACCAAAATTTTCTAACCCAAAACCAGTCTATCTATAGAAATAAATAAGGGGGTTTACATCCTTCCCAACTTAGAAAAATTTTAGCCCCGAAATTAAAAGTAAAGCACGATAATAGCTAGGAGAATTTAAAAACAAACTGGTAATCAAATGCGGTACATAAATTCGTACCTTGGTCCTCAAATAAATACGGAAAATGCTGTCGAATGGAATCCTCGTGCTCCTAGGTAGACTCGCCTGGCGAATGATGCTTCCATGCAACTCTGACCAGTCGAATAGTCTGACCTCTCAAAGTCTTCTCACTGCGATCGAGTATTCCCACTGGCTGCTCGGCATACGATAAACTATGCCTGACTGTAATCTTTGAATGATCAAGCACGTGGCTAGGGTCTGCCACGTACCTCCTCAACTGTGATACGTGAAATACGTCATGCACTTCTTCTAATGATGGAGGTAATGCAAGACGATAAGCCACTTCGCCAACTCGTTCCAAGATATCAAAAGTTCTGATGTACCTCGGACTCAGCTTGCCTCTGCCTCCGAATCTGATGGTACCACGAGTAGGCGATATCTTCAAAAATACATGGTCACCTTCTTTGAACTCCAAGGGTCTGCGGTGCACATTTGCCCAATGCTTCTGTTTGTCCTGTGCTGTACGCAGGTGGCTCTGAATCTGTTTTACTTTTTCCACTGTCTGTGTCACCAACTCTGGACCCAGTATCTGACGCTCTCCCATGTTACTCCAACATACCGGTGATCTATACTTCATGCCGTACAGTGCCTCATAAGGTGCCATCTGTATGCTAGCTTGGTAGTTGTTATTGTAGGAGAATTCTACCAAGTGTAGATGGTCCTCCCAAGATCCTCCAAAGCCGATCATGCACGCTCTCAACATATTCTCTAGTATCTGTATCGTGCGCTCTGACTGGCCATCATTCTGTGGATGATATGCAGTGCTGAACTTGAGATGAGTTCCTAGACACTCATGCATACTCCGCCAGCCAAAAATATAACGTGAATTTGGAATCACGATCCGATACAATGCTGACAGGCACTCCATGTAGTCTTACTATCTGCCTCATATACATGTCAGCTAATATCTCTGTAGACTCTCCAACTTTAAAGGGCAAGAAATGTGCAGACTTGGTGAGTCGGTCTACGACAATCCAAACTGCATCCTTCCCACTGGGGCTCCTCGGGGATCCTGTGACGAAGTCCATGGTAATGTGTTTCCACTTCCACTCGGGAATGGGAAGCGGATGCAATAGTCCTGCAGTCCTCTGATATTCAGCCTTGACTTGCTAGCAGACCAAACATCTCGCCATGAATCTTGCAATCTCTCTCTTCATCCCATGCCACCAGTAGTGTTGTCTCAAATCTCGGTACATCTTCGTACCTCCGAGATGAATAGAATATATCGAGCTATGAGCCTCGGTCATCAACTCCTGGCGTAACTCGCCACTCTGAATATATAGGCGATCTCCATACCTCAATGTTCTGTCTTCATGAATCCTGAGTCCCGTCTGCATGCCGGCCTCTGTCCTCTCCCGTAGGCAGGGCTGCCTTGATCCTCTCAATCAATGTAGACTGAACCTCGAGACTGGCCATCTGTCCATCCATGCCTGGCAATACAATCTCAATCCTGAGCTCTTGAAGATCCTCTAACAACTGGCGCTGAATCGTCAAAAAGTATGCCATGGGCTTCCTGCTTAAGGCACCTGCTACTACATTCATCTTGTCAGGGTGGTACTGCAACTCTATATCATAGTATGTCATCAACTCTAGCCATCGCCTTTGTCTCATATTGAGCTCCTTCTGAGTGTAGACATACTTCAGACTCTTATGATCTGTGTAAATCTCAACACGCTCTCCATAAAGGTAGTGTCGCCATAGCTTTAGTGCAAATATTACTACAGCTAGCTCTAGGTTGTGCGTCGGATAGTTCTTCTCATGAACTCTCAGTTGTCTCGATGCGTAGGCTATCACTTTGCCATGTTTCATCAGCACACATCCTAGTCTGCTCCCAGACGCATTGCTGTACACAACAAATCCTCCTGATCCTGAAGGAAGTGTCAAAATCGGTGCTGATGTCAGACGCTTCTTCAGCTCATCGAAAGTTGTCAGACACTCTTTGGTCCAGATAAACTCCTCGCCTTTATGCGTCAGTCGTATCAAAGGCGCAGCGATCCTCGAAAAGTTTTCCACGAACCTCCGATAATATCCGGCAAGTCCGAGAAAACTCCTAATCTCTGTAACTGATGTAGGGGTAGGTCATGTCTCAACTGTAGCTATCTTCTCTGGGTCAATTGATAGTCCATCTCCGGTGATTATGCGTCCCAAGAAGGGTACTCTATCCAAACAGAACTCACATTTACTAAGCTTGGCGTACAGCCTCTCCTGCCTCATCGTCTCCAACACGATCCTGAGATGTCTCTCGTGCTCCTCCTGGCTCTTGGAATATACCAAGATGTCGTCGATAAATACCACCACGAACTTATCTAGGTACTGGTGGAAAACATTGTTCATCAGGCTCATAAATACTGATGGCGCATTGGTTAAACCAAAGGGCATGACTATAAACTCATAGTGTCCATACTTCGTTTGAAAAGCTGTCTTCGGAATATCCTATCTCCGTACCTTGATCTGATGATAGCCTGATCTGAGATCGATCTTCGAGAATACACATTCGCCACTAAGCTGATCAAATAAATTATCGATGCGCGGCAGTGGGTACTTGTTCTTTATCGTTACAGCATTTAACGCCCTATAATCGATACGCAAACGTACCGTCCCTGTAATCTATACGCAAACGTACTATCCTGTCCTTCTTCGACACAAATAAAATGGGTGCTCCCTATGGAGAAACACTAGCCCGAATGAAACCCTTATCCAAGAGGTCATCTACTTGGACTTTCAACTCAACCAACTCCTTCGGTGCTAGTCTGTAAATGGAGGAAGTAACTGGCTCGGCTCCGGGAGTCAACTCTATCTCTCTGTCAGGTGGCAGGCCTGGAAGATCCTCTGGAAACACATCCTCAAATTTTGATATAATGTGAGGGTATATCGGTTCACCTTCTGCAAGTGTATCGCTAAGGTTGGACACCATGCTCTCAGGCTCCCCGAAGAAACTCAAACTCAGGGTAATCTGGTGGTCTAAATATAGTGCAACCACGTCGACAATCTAGCGTCGCGTTGTATTGGCTCAACCAACTCATGCTAGGGCGATGTCATAGTCTAGACTTAACTTCATAATAAATTCTCCTATTCTATTTACAACACTAATCCTCCAAAAGAAAAATTCTTCCTTGCCTAATGTATAATTTCTCTTCTCCTCAAAATTTTCCCTAAAATTGTGTTCCTCAAATTTCTTCTTTCCGTTATTTATTGCTCCGAGTCACATAGTGCAATTATAATAATGGTATCACCCAAGCACATACTAGAATTTCTGGTATCAGATCATCATCTTCCAGGTGAGAGCCTAAAATTTTATCTCCTCTAGTCCATAATATCATTCCTGGTATCGTTATCATATACAACAACTAATTTCTAGCATCGGACTATGCATTTCCATAAATTATTCTAGAGGGTTATGATCAACAATCTTTCTAGCTTCCAGTACTTCCCAAATCACCGTTATCTCAAGTAGGGTTTTACCAGTTCTAAGGACATACTACTGGGTCCAATTCTCTTGCTAACATTCTCCACTAGGTCTAGCATCCAAAAAGAACCTATCAGTCTATCCTAATAAGGGTAACAATCTTCTCAGAGAGTATCACACAAATCATGTCTTCTGTCGTCTGAACTACGATCTTCTTCTGGAGGGAATCATCATGCACAAAGTATTCGTCTTTCTGAAATGAAAGGAGATGAGAAACAAGGATAATGATATTGATAAAAAGGAACGAATACAATTGGGAAGTCTAATGGCGATAATCAATTACGAAGGGAGTTTTTAAAATCGATTATGGATTGAGCCTATACAAAAATAAATTATTATATCTATTCCTAATTTGCAGGCTCGCTTGGCACAGTCAGGTGACCAAGACGATTTAAATCGGACCTGCATGGGCCACCACAAAAACATGTCACGCCCCAGTCCCAAAAATACGTAGGACTAGAAATACGCAACATGCCAGCTACGCATTCGACCAGACTAGGATCCGACTCGAATACGTATAAGCTGTAATAAAAATGGTCACTATCTAAATATCCAGTAAATATAAACATCTATGTCTCAATCCACAATGAATAGAAATATACAAGAAAGAGCTACATGTGCTAAAGTAGGTCGCCCAATATCACACAAACTCGAAGAGACTCGAGAAAAAATATGAGTCTATAAAAACTAGGCTACAACAGCAGATGAATACCAATATGAATAAAATAACCATAATGCCGGTAGAAAGGATATGAGTACCTGGTACAAATGCCCGCAAGACAAGCAACTCCATCAGCAACTCCAAAGGCTCCTTAATCGTCTATGTTGCAAAACTGGCAAGGGACCAGGTCCTCAGAGGGACGTAACAAGGTACAAAAATACAGCAAGCCATAGTATAACAGAATAAAACAAGTGCAACGATGGTGTAGTATAGCATAACCACCTAGATGAGACACAGTTTGAAGACAATGTTTGACGTGTGGGCTGTCCAAAATAAAATCGTAGCTCCGGACATAGAAATACACGGGACGTACCGCAGCTCCAGGCAAGGAGTCACACGGGTGATACAAATACTCTAGATACAGGATCACTACAAAAATAGTACATATACATATATAAGCGCGTACAGAGGAGCCCAAACGTCTAGTAGCTGTCTTCCCCTTCCCAAGCGGTCAACGATTGTGCGCTAAACCCGAACCTCTATCTAGCAGTCTCGTCACACAGAAGTAACTATCAACAAACGCGACCCTAAGGTCGTCCCAGTCTTCGGTCATGATGTCAGTATCAGGATACAGGAAATTTGGTACGATAATAGTGTATGGACGTGTCCTAGGGTTATGATATACACAGGTACGTACATTGAGGTGTTGCGAATATCTATCACTCGTTACCAGACGTTACCGACGAACGTCTGCACCCGATTTTGACCCGGACACGGAGTAACGATTCTAATCAAACTCACGCACAATGCATATATAAACAATAAATAAATGGTAACTAAAATACAGGGTGGCAAGGTACACTTGCCTAGATCCGGCTGCTGAAGATGGGTCTCCGGTACAACGTCCAAGTCCGCGGGTCCCGTAGTACCTAGAGACGAGGTACAAGCTCAATCAATAAACTATCACGAGGCTGAAATAAGATGCGACACACGTCTAGCATATGTTTAAACCTATGTTACAACTCACACATACACTAAGATAGAGGGTTGACCAAGGTTGACTAAAGGTATATTACATCTAATCCAATTAATCACTTATACAATATCATCAAATAAATCCTCAATCTTACTATATTCATCACGATGTTCAGTAGTTCAAGCCACGATCAATCCTTAAATTTTACCCCGGTGTTCACAGACGTTAACATGCACATTTAAATATCATCCTCGAATAATTAATTATTAATTATCAAAACCATCGATTATAAATTCAGACAGTAAATTATTTGAACCTCATTTCCACCTATGTACAGCTAGTCCTCAAACAACTTTATCAACAGCTTTCAATATTAATCCAAGGTTTGATATCACTCTACCATTTTATAGTAATAAACTTGCTCCTTGATAATAATCAATGTTTTAATATCACCATCATTTTACAACCGTTTAAATGCATACATAACATCAAACCCTACTCAATTCATTAACCATAACCCTAAATAATAACTTAGCATTTTAACCATTAATTGCATATTATACAATGTAATAAACCCTAAAATCTCAATACATATTTAAATATCTCTTAAACTCAACAAAGCAACTCCTTAAACCCTAACCCTAACTAACCAAGTTATATTTAACCCTAAACATGAATACACTACACAAGGAGAGGGGAAGTAGCTCACCTTGGCAGCGCGTGGTGGTTGCTGGCCGGAGGGGGAGGTCGTAGCCGTGGAGCTCGGCTATGGTGGGGAGGTCGTGGTGGTGTGGGGTTGATGGTGATGATGAAGATGAGGATGATGAAGGTGATGTGGGTGATGAAGGTGATGTTGGTGAGGATGGGTGGCCGGAGTAGGGGTTGGTGCTGGTGACAGCGGCCGAGGGGGGAGGAGGTATTGTCGTGGAGGTGCGAGATGGGGCTGGCCACGGTGGAGCTCGGCTGGAGGTTGGCCGGTTCGTGGAGGTGATAGTGGAGAAGAAGGAGTGGCCGGGGGGTTGGCCGGAGCGTGTTGGCGGTGGTGTGGGTGAGGCTGCAGCAGTCGGGTTTGCTGGAGATGGTGGAGGTAGCTGGGAGTGTCGGTCGGGGGAGTGCTTGGCCGGAGAAGGGAGCTTGGCCGGTTCAGTTTGGTTTTAAATGAAAAAGGAGAAGTTGAGTGAAAGAAGAAGAAGAAGAAGAAGAAGAAGAAGAAGAAGAAAGGAAGAAGAAGGGAAGAAAAAAAACCTACGGTTGGGAGGAGGAGGGAGGAGGGAGAAAGGGGGGTTTCCCTAGGTGTTGGGATTAGGGCCGGCTTGGGGAAGTGAGGAGTGATGGTGATGTTTTATAGGGATGTGTGATGTGTAGTGTGTGGTGATGAGGAGTCCTCATTTGAATGAGTGGCTAGGATTTAACAATGAAAAATTTGTGTACACACAATGGAGAGGGGTGTTGTTGGACCGGTCATGGGTGAGGGGTTTCTTCATTTGGTTTTAAACCAATGAGGTGATAACACCTAGTGCAACATTTGCAAATAAGCCCCTTAAATATGGGCATTTGCAAAAACACATGAAATGATAGAAAATTGGTGAAAGAATTGGTGTTTGGTGTTTAGTAGGGTGTGTCATGCCCCGATCCCGAAAGGGTCAATCGTCCTCGCTGGATCCTTTACGGAACAGATTCGTCCTCGCTGGGGCATGATGACGTACGAGCCTGGAGTTGCGCTCGCACAAGGCAAGAACGTGCAGTGATAGAAACCCATTTTAAAATACAATTTAGAAATCACATTCACAGATATTTGAACACAAGTATAGGAAGAAACATGATTTTCATTGATAATTCAGAGTAATTTACATAGAGTTTACATTGATGCGCCTCTCGGATACTTGATTTGTATTACAAAAGATAACTCAAAAGGCAGGGCGTGCTCCATCAGATAGTCCACGTCGTTCATACATTACACCCTTGTATAGATTAAAAGTCCAAGCCTCCAAAATGAACTGACTCCAACTATACTTCAAAATAGAGGTTCTCTTAACGCCTCCTCGTCTATCCACTAGCGTTACACCGCCTGAGTGTCTGAAATAGTTGCCCACAACATGGGTCAGTACTCAACTTGTACTGGTGAGCGGGATGAACCCACTCGACTAAATCGACACTAGCTTATTAGGGGCGAGCATGCATTAAGATGAGCTTCTATCGAGAAGCAAGTGAAATCAATTCATATCAATTGTATGTTTTGATAGGAATAAATATAACATTAAATTCAACCAGTACACCGGTTGCTTACTCAACCGATGCACGCCTTCCCTGCAACGAAACACAAGTATACTTACGATATGCACAAGACAATAAATTAGCATATGTTCTATTCTATGCGGTCATTGGTGTGATCGACACCTTAGGGACTTATTCCAAGCATTGCGGCGCGCCCTATCAGCCCGGGTAGCAAGCCATGCTGGAGGTCCCGCAATGCATCGCGACTAGCACGATCAAATATCTCCCTCCGGATCGATACGGTTCCAGTGCCCCGAAATGCCGTTTCGAGGAAATGCCAAACCTTGTGCACAAGTTGTCCCAGACCATGCAAATGCATGAACATTCCATATATTATACAATGCATCGAAATAAACAAAAGAAGTAAAGCAGCAATATATATCTTATGCAACAGTTCATATTTTCTCAAACGGTGTTTCGATTTTGGTATCCCATAGGTCCAAACTCTATCCGAGGCACCATGCCGCAACCAACAACCAATTTCCTTTACAAAAAACCCAAGTTTATAAGGTGTGCATTCATATAGTAAAAATAGTCTACAATTCCCATGTTCCTTTCTTAGTGGCTGGCATGCATTGTGGCTAAGAATTTCCTAGGCATCCAACCGGGCATCATCGAGTGAACGTTTGAAATATTAGAGATGTGGGCGTGAAGAAGTAGGAAAGAAGGGTCCAAACCACTCACTGGTTAAGGGAAAAGGTTGCTGAAACAAGAAATCCCGCCTAGCATTGATCAAGCGTCAGTTATACGGACCTGCAACAGCACGAGCACCAATTAGAATTCTTTCCTATCCTTCCTTGCCGAACTCCCCAAGAATCAAAGCTCCAAACGATAAAATCAGCAGCGAAAACCAAGCAAATCGAAAGCAACACCAAATCAAAATCCCAAAGTGGCAATCAAGAAAACCAAGCAACCAAACATGAAAAATATTGGACTCGTTTCAATAGAGGCCTTTCCATGAGTTGGAAAGGATCATCATATTTTGTCCGTGGCAAAAAGATGCAGAAGATCTAAGCTATGACTCAGACGGACTAGCCACAAGCCCAATTATATAGTGCACATCCCGGTCGGATCGGGATTTGAGGCACTACATAATATACCACTAAGAAAAAGTTTCGTCCCGAACCTTAAGAACAAGGCCCTACCTTCGACTGAATAAACAACGAAGGATACTTCTCCTTCATCTCCGATTCCATCTCCCAAGTTGATTCCCCAACTGAATGGTTCTGCCACAGTACGCGAACCAAGGACATCGTACAGTTGCGAAGTACTTTTTTCTTACGATCCAGAATCTGTTCCGGCTCCTCTAAGTATGATAAATTCGTGCGCAGTTCCAATTGTTCGAAGCTAACCACATGACTAGGGTCATGCACATACTTCCAAAGTTGAGAAACATGGAACACATCGTGCACTCCATCCAATGCGAGAGGTAGTGCAATCCGGTACGCCACAACTGCCACTCGTTCCAGTATCTCAAAGGGCCCGACAAACCTGGCTTTGATACCAATATGTCATGCCCCGATCCCGAAAGGGTCAATCGTCCTCGCTAGATCCTTTACGGAACAGATTCGCCCTCACTGGGGCGTGATGCCGTGCGAGCCTGGAGTTGCGCTCGCACAAGACAAGAACGTGCAGTGATAGGAATCCATTTTGAAATACAATTTAGAAATCACATTCACAGATATTTGAACACAAGTATAGGAATAAACATGCTTTTCATTGATAATCCAGAGTAATTTACATAGAGTTTACATTGATGCGCCTCTCGGCTACTTGATTTGCATTACAAAAGATAACTCAAAAGGCAGGGCACGCTCCATCATATAGTCCAGTCATTCATACATTACGCCCTTGTATAGATTGAAAGTCCAAGCCTCCAAAATGAACTGACTCCAACTATACTTCAAAATAGAGGTGCTCCTAACGCCTCCTCGTCTATCCACTAGCGTTACACCGCCTGAGTGCCTAAAATAGTTTTCCACAACGTGGGTCAGTACTCAACTTGTACTAGTGAGCGGGATGAACCCACTCGACTAAATCGACACTAGCTTATTAGGGGCGAGCATGCATTAAGATGAGCTTCTATCGAGAAGCTGTAAAGCAGTTTAAGCATGCAAGTATTCAACTCAATCCAATCGACAAGCAATAAATAACCAACTCGAAGGAAACTAGAATGCAAACCATCCTACTCAAACTCAAGCAACACGATAACATATCGAACCATCAACCAAGCCTCAATATCCATCCTCAATCCAAACCTTACAATCCAATCTCGAAGTGCACACTTTTGCCGAGGCAAGGTGGTCGTGCCTACCCGTAGCACAAACCAACCAAAGTAAAGCAAACCAACTCTTATCTATATGAAGTCAATGGCCAAGCCATAAAGGACAATAAATAGGTAGTTCTACCCGAACCAGCGCTGGGTAGCTTGCCCGCCTGGCCGTCAAACTACCGGCACCGCGCCCAAGACGCGTTACCCAAATGTCTCCTCCATGGCCGAACGGTCCCGGTGCCCCAGAGCCTATCCCGTTCGAGGAAACCAAACCCTGTGTACATAGGTTGTCCGTGACATGCAGACACCAATTTGGTATGACGAGAGGATCGAACATTCTCGCCCCACCAAGCGATCTTAGACTCGTTCAACCAATTATCCAACCAAAATATCCATAACCATTCTTCCAACATATTGTCCAAGGCACAAATCTCAAGTTATTCCATAGGCACAATGACGCTTCTCAACATAGTGTTTCAAATTGGGTGCAACACACCACGCTCAGAATAATTCCATGGCACAATGCCGCAACAGTGGCACAATGCCCCAACAGTGGCACAATGTCCTCGTCGATGCAGTTGTTCGGTTTTGAACCACAACTGCACACTTTGCTTGACAAAGTGCCCAAGTGATACTCGTGCACGGATGCACGCTCGCTCGCCCGAATTCTCAATATTCCAACCAAAGATGTATCATTCCAACTGTTTCTCCAACTGTCCCAAATGTATAATCCAACTCTAGTTCCAACTATCCATACGAGCAAATCAATTCAAGATACAATCCTATCCAAGCAAACTACGTACACTCTATGCACGCCTCAGTTTAGTGATTCCCAAGTTCCAGTCCAAGTGTTAAAGCCTTTACGTGTTTTCCATATTATTAGGCATGAAGGAGTAGAGGAGAAGGGAAAGAGCCCACTCACAATGTTTGATTCCGTTAAGCCTTCTGTCCTACCGAACTCCCCAAGAATCAAAGCTCCAAACGATAAAACCAGCAGCGAAAATCAAGCAAATCGAAAGCAACACCAAATCAAAATTCCAAAGCGGCAATCAAGAAAACCAAGCAACCAAACACGAAAACTATTGGACTCGTTTCAATAGAGGCCTTTCCATGAGTTGGAAAGGATCATCACATTTCGTCCGTGGCAAGAAGATGCCGAAGATCTAAGCTACGACTCAGACGGACTAGCCACAAGCCCAATTATATAGTACACATCCCGGTCGGATCAAGATTTGAGGCACTACAGGGTGAGGGGGTGTTGTATGTTTTGCATGAGTTTAAATAATGGGGTGTTGGATTAAATTGGGGTTAAGATGGGATTAGTCAAAGTTGGTATCCCCAGTTTAATTAGAATAAATTGCCATGTGCTCTTAAATTTAATTGGGGGCACATGGGGTCTCAATTCGGAGTGACACAAAGGTCATGAAAGGTGTAGGCTTGGTGTTAGTCTTGGACCTTTTAATTGGTCCGGTTTAACAGGTTGAGTTGGTGTCTCAAAATTGATGACAATGACACAGGTGTGCGACACAGGATTAAATAATGGATTTTGGATACGGGAAGTTGTACAATTAAATTAGAGCACAAGAGATTATGATTTTGAGAGACGAAAAAGTCCAGCGCCTAAGTTGGCGTGTCAAGTCTAGAATGCAACAACTTGTTGGAAATTATGGGCTAATATTGGGCTCCGAATATTGCAGCAACGGTAGGGTACACCAAGGGTTTAATTAAAATAATCAGACATCTACAACCTTAATTCTAAACCTCAAATACTTGATGCTAAACCAAAATTTTCTAACCCAAAACCAGTCTATCTATAAAAATAAATGAGGGGGTTTACAAGAAGAAATCCACTCATGGCCTCTGGTGCTCATGGTTGTCACTATCTTGAAGAAGGTATGGGAGATCATCGGGTTCTGCTCCAAAATTTGGCCATATAAAACCAGTAGGGTCAGACCCCAAAACAGCAAAGTACCACAAGGGATCCAAACTTATGAACTAAAACCAGCAAATCATAACATATCATGGAATAAGCGAAAGAAAAATAGTAAAAAAATAAACCGGAGTAACTTGTAGGATATGGTACAGAATTAATAAACTGGAATAATCTTGAATATGTCAGGACTAATAATCAATCAATCACGACCAAGCATATCTTATGCCTTACTAGTTATTAACTAACTAGGGTTATCACAATCCTGGTTACTAACACATACAATTAAAAAATTTATACAGCCACATATCCTGCAGTCAATCCAGATCATCCAGACGTACGGGATACATAATATAATTAACATATATAGATACTTTACTTGTAATATAACACTCGACGGTGTGTTGGAAGTGTGTCCCTCACGACGGAGAGCTACAAATCCACTGGTGTCGCTGGGATGTCGGAATTGTATGTAGCAAATTTTTTTCCCTAAATAATTCTAGTTATCAATCTAGTTCATTACCCGGGACAGTTTATTCAAAATTTCTCACCATGGTGCTCAAGAATTTGCCTTAGACATGATACAAGACTGGATAATATCTTGACAAACACAATCAAAATCAATCACATGAATAACGGGAAAATAACTCCGATGGGAAGAAAAAAGAAGGCGTTAAGAGACCCTCCTGGCCCAACCCTAGACACTCTAAGATCCTTTTTCAAACCTGCTCACAGGTGCTACTCATAGCCTTGATCAGGATAATACAAGAATTCTTGAGTCATGAGTGCGCTACGTCGAGCTACTATCAGGATTATCAGTACAGTATGAGGATTATCAGTATAGTATCATGATTATCAGTACAGTATCATAATTATCAAAGCTCGTGCTTGATATAGCGTGCAACCATCAAGTCGTGCCAGAAAGTCAAGATCAATATTAATATTTTACAACAAGAAACATAATTAAATAAATTAACTGGATAAAAGAAAACAAGACAAACATCAATTATTAAACATTAATAAGAGAGAACAATGGCAAATAATCGTATAAAAACTAGAGTTGGCACATAATCAGGCAAGAAAAGGTCAGTGGCGCATAATCACTAGTCAAAACAGACTTGGCGCACTTTGATACTGAAAGTACGCCAAGCAAAGGATGGCGTACTTCGATACTAAAGTACGCTCACACAACCATGGCACACAATGATGGAAATATGAGAGCCAGGAGCTTGGCGCACTTTCATCAAGCTTGCCAGCAGGGAGGTTGGAGCATAAATGCCAAACTTATCATTGGCGTACAATAATGAAAGTACACAAGCTATAAACTTGGCGCACTTTCACCAAGTATGGCAGCAGTTTAAGTTTGGCGCACAATCAAGTGTTGTAAGGTCTACTAAAAATAAAACATAAGTCCCAAGTATTGGCACAACAATCAAGACATGACAGTCGAGACGATGCTAAAGTCAAGCCCCGTCCATCAAGAAAACAACAAAAATTGTGCGCCAACGGAGGCTTGGTGCACTCTCTCTTGATTTACGAGGTTGAACGCTCAAAATGTGCGCCGCCGATGATTTTTCTAAAAAGTGCACCTAAGTTTCTGATAACATTGGCGCACTTTTGCAAGGATTTGATTAGATGATGTTCATATAAAATGTACGCATAAGGAGTAAAGTGCACCCATAGTACTTATAAAGTTCCTGGCGCACTTTAGTAAGGATTTTAAGGATGTCCTGAACGCAAGCATTTTATGAGATAGCATACAGTGTGCTCAAGTTCAAGAGGTAGTGTTATACGCTAAGGGTCTCATGCACACTTTTCGTAGGCTTGCTCATCCTTCTCTGGACAACACACTTTGTGCTCCGACTTGTTGTTTCTCGAATACTCCAGTCAGGACCAAATCAAGTGCAGCAAAGTCACACCCAGATCTCAAGACTAAGTTTCAAGATGTTCAATTCTAAGTTAAAAAAGTATATCAAATCTCAAGACTAAGTTAACAAATAACCGCATAAGAACTAATTTACCAAATTCATGCCCAGATCATGGGTTTACTTCGGTTGGAAAGATGTACTTGCCTATGGTCAAGTTCTTTCCTAATACCAATTACTACCACGGTCACCCACGGCCAAGGCCAAGCTTAGCTGCTGCTCTCGGCTGGGGAAGAAGTGAAGAAGGAATGAAAAGAAAAGTGAAAGAAAGAGAAATGATTTGCTTATATAGGCAAAGGTTTGATTTGTGGCCATTGGATCATGATCAATGTCCCTCACCTAGATTTATCACAACCACACACACGAAAACCAAGGGACTAACGGTCCAAAACATGCAACTAAGAGAAATATGCAAAAATAACCTAAACAATGTATGAATGGCACAAAGCATAAAGTATGCAAATAAACACAAAGCAAGTTATACACGTATCATACGCGTATCTCGGGCATAAATACGAAATTAGTGAGATGAGTCTCACAGTGCCCACTTGTCATACAGTGGCTATATAAACACAGACTTGTTACGGTCGATATTCCTAGCCCCGCCCAGCCTCAGCAGCTCCCGTGACACCTGCTTGATCCGCTCGGACGTGCTGCGTATGACCGACGACCCGAACGACGAAGACCTCCTCCTCTCCATTGTCCTCGCCAGCAGTCAAGGGCAGAGCCATTGGTTGGCTCAGGTGGGCTCCAGTCCTCCATTTTTTTAGAATAAATTGTGATTACCCCCCCCCCCTCCTCTCAATTCCTAATAGCTACCCCACTACCCCCCCCCCCCCAATTTTTTTCAATTACTCTTACCCCCCCCCATGATATCATAGTTTGTTAATGTTAATTTTACTTACCCCCCCCCCCCCATTTTTCCCCCCTAATTGGAGGTAACACTAATAAAAAATAGGGGGGGTGAATGCAAATTAAATTAGTAATTGGGGGGTAACAAAAAATGCCCCTTTTTTTATGATCCTGCTTCACTGTATAGCATCTAAGTACTTCTCTACACAATTGCATCTTTAAACCCGTGGCCAAACTCCAAACTTATATTGTACTTGTCCATTCCCTCCATGTACTCAAGATAACTAGGTTTTGAATCACCTTCACCATCTGATGTTGGAGGAGTGTTAATCTCTTCTGAGTCGGCATAATCTCACAACATGTCATTTAATTGTTCCCCAAGTTGTTCATCCATATTCCAATTATTTGGGTTAACATACTCAATGTTGATTATCTTATAGTTTCTACTTGTGGTTGCTCATAGGCTGTCATCCCCACCCCCACCCCCACCCCTACCTCTAATATATATTATCACACAATATTTTCATGTTGCTTGATCTCATGCCCTCACATGGACATCAATTACCTGATCGAGAACAACGAACGGAAGCCGATCGTGGACTTGCTGGTGATTAAAATTATCATATTGTCGGTGGAGAAGACCTGGGAGATCATGATTCCTTATAAGTTTGTAGTGGACTTACAGAAAATCAAGCTCGATTGCTTCTCATTCGAAGAGACGCTTGCGACACTTTACCTTAATGTGGACGTACAAGAACGATTTTGACCTCGGACTCAACATGCTCGAGTATGAGTTGTTGATAACGAAAGTGAGAATAAGGGGCGTCGGTCTGTCCAAGTCGGTGATGATTGGAAAGAAGGGGAATGGGGTTGTAGAGATTCCAATATTATTTAGATGCAAGGATTTTATATTAACATTGTGGGACGTAATAAGCAGAAAGGGGACAAGCTACTCCTTGAAGGGCGGTTTGGATGTCGACACGTTGTTTGGCCCGATGAAGATGACATTCAATAAGGAAGACGGAAGCACGCAAATCAAAAAAGTCGATGACACGGTTCTACATTGGCCAGATACAATACGGTATAGGCACGATGAGATACAGATATGACGATACTGACCCAACATTTATTTTGTTAAGTTTTTTTAGGATATTTTAAGCTCAGTTCGGGGTAAACTAAAATCCTAGATCCGCCTTTGCCAGCAGTGTCACCTCCGGGTCCTCGCGCTTGCCTCCATCCTTGGCCTTCACGCTGTGGACAGCCACCGTGTCGTCGTCGGGTCGAAGGTGATCTCGACATAATCCTCCTCGTCAATATTGTCCTTCTCCATCGCCGGAAGACAACTGATGGTTCCGGGATGTTTAACCTTGCACTCTTCTTGCTGGTCCGCTTGATGATCGGGCCGCTCTAATCGCTTTCTACTTTGACGGAGTTCCAGTCGTTGGCTTCCATTGTTTGGAGCAAAAAATCTGAAGAATGTGAAGAAAGAGAGGTGGTAGAATAATTTGCTTAGTGGTCGCTGGTTTCACTTATGGTTTATATGCTTCAACTTTGCTATTTGGCACGCGTGCGTGCACGCACGCGACCGAGATCGCCGGAGCGGTAGGTGGAGGGAGGACGGAGCGGTAGGCGGGGGGAAGAGGGAGGGCTCGGCGGAGATGGAGGAGGAGTGGACGGCACCGCCGACGTAGTCGGAGATCGAAGCAATAGGGGGAGGTCGTTGTCGTCGGAGGCCGAGGAGGCGATGTCGGAGCTGGAGGGAGGGGCGGGAAGAAGGCTAAGGCGGAGCAGGAGGGGGAGGCGTCGTTGGCTCCGGCGGCTTCCTCGGCCGCGCATGTGCACCGGTTGTGCACACACGCGTGCCAAATAGCAAAGTTGTAGTTATAATTAAATTATATTAGGTAATTAATAAATAATTAATTTTTAAAAATAATTAATAAACTATTTATAGATTATTTTTAAACGATTTTCAAAAAACCTTATATATATATATATATATATATATATATATATATATATATATATATATATATATACACCCACACCACCAACCTAATCATATATGAAAATACTGTTTGGCAAGCGGGCGCACAGTTGGTGCACGCGCGCGACCGAGATCTCCGGAGCAGTAGTCGGGGGGAGGACAGAGCCGTAGGCGAAGGGAAGAGGGAGGGCTCGACAGAGGTGGAGGAGGCGTGGGCGGCACCGCCGACGTAGTCGGAGGTCGGAGCAATATGGGGGAGGTCGTCGTTGACGTCGTTGGAAGCCGAGGAGGCGGCGATGGAGCTGGAGGGACGGGGAGAAGGCTGAGTCAGAGCAGGAGAGGGGGGTGTCGTTGGCTCCGGCGGCTTTCTCGGACGCGCGCGCGCACCGGCTGTGCACGAGGGCGTGCCAAACAGTGTTTTCGTTATAACTAACACCTTTAACTCAAGTTGTCAAGTTGTGAGATATTTTTCTTGGTTGATTGAGTTCAGTTTCTAGGAATGACAATATATATAATAAATTCATATTTATTTTTTCAAAAAAAAAAAATTATGCGCGTACAATGCACGTGCACATTACTAGTATATAGAAACATTGTATTAAAAAAACCTAAAAATGTTCCTAGACGATTTCACTGATTATTTATTTATTTTTTTGAAACGCAAAAATAAATTTTTTTTTTGTTGGAAAAAACCATATTAGGGACGTTTTAATTTTATTATTTAAAAAATAAAAACTTGAAATTTTTTACATATAATAATATTATTTTTCTTTTTCATTCTTACATACTCAAATAAAAAATAAAATATAATATAAAAACGTCTTTACTAACGAAGTTTTCGACAGTATTTTTTTAATTCGGAAGAGAACCAAAATTTTCTTAATAAGGACGTTTTTTTGTTCTCTATTGTAAATTTAACAAACTTATTTTCTTATCTACGATCCCTATACAAAAATTTATATAAAAATAAATAAATAAATAAATAAATAAATAAATATTAAAATAATTCTTTTATACAATCTATTTATCCACATTCTATTCCAAAACAACAGCGTCCAGTCGAGCAGGATTCTATAATGGACAATGCTATAATTATAACCAACCTCCATATACCTTTTCTGCAACCGTCATGTGTCGGCCGTCCATTGGAGGAAAGAAGGGAGAGGCGGGACCGGATGAGACCATGTTAGCAGGAAGAGAAAAAGAGTGTACGGAGGTTATAGGTATTTGGTTGAGAGTAAAACTTTGATACAGATGTTTGTATCAAAATTTTAATATAACTATTATATGACAAGTGGGCTCAATCTCAAAATTTATATATATATTATAACTTACATCCTTTAGGAATAGAGAGGAGGTCCATTGTATCAAAGTTTTACCCTTCGCATTATTCATTCCGTAACCGCCCACTACCCAGTTACCTACCCGCCACCCGCGAGACAGCAGACCGTAACCCGAATCTTAAAAGAGTAGATTCGCTCCCCTAAATCCGCATCGAGCTGTCCACGGAAGCATAATTCCCGAATCTAATTTACCAAATTGACATTACGATATTCATGTGGGCCATGCCAGCTAGACCCAATCACCTGCCCACATAAACTCCCTCCTCCTCTAAAACAAAAGGAAAATGCTAAGTTTACAAAAAAAAAAAATTTTAATCGCTTCTTTTTCTTCTTCTTCTTGATTGAGCGGAGATGGTGATGCCGGTGACGTCACAGCGGAGGACGATAAGAGAGGCGGTGATGCAGAGCGTGCTGGCGTACGACCCCAAGTACAGGAAGAGGCGGGGGGCGGCGGCGGGGGGCGAGGGGCGGCTGGAGGAGGAGTGGGTGGAGGAGGAGGGGACGATGGAGCTGGCCCAGATCGGCGCGGAGAGGACGAAGAACGTGCTCGTACTCATGAGCGACACCGGCGGCGGCCACCGCGCCTCCGCCGAGGCCATCCGCGAGGCCTTCCGCCTCGAGTTCGGCGACGACTATCGAGTAATTATTTTGAACTTTCCTCTTCTTCTTCTTCTTGATTTATTTCGTTAAAGATTCTGTTTTTCGAGCTGTTTGCTCTCAAATGGGGCAGTCTTAGATTTTTCACTAGGAAAGTTTCGGAATTGTTTGGTGAGTGAAGAAACTTAGAAATCTGTGTGTTGTGTCCGATTCGTGTCTGACGCGATACCGGCACTGTTGCTTTTTTGGAGTTTGTGCTTCCTAGAACCCATGTGAAAGCAAAAGATGCCATCTTGATTTTGTTACTTTACTACTCTTTTTCCTCAAAAAATTGGGGGTTATTTTCAACTCCGTACCCTCAACTATTTCTGTTTTCAACTTGATATCCTAAAATTTTTACTCAGTAACTTGATACTATCAGCTATTAAATATTTTCAATTTTGTATTCTAATTTTTTTTTTTCAAAACTACCCTGCCCCCTTCTCTCTCTCCGGCAGCGGCGATAGCAGCGGAGCCCGTGGCGTGAAGAATGGGGGGGGGGGGGGGGGGGGGGGGGGTAGGGGGGGGGGGGCAGCCAGGGGAGAGAGGGGGAGGGATATTTTTGGATTTTTTTTTTAAGGTATATAGTTGTTGATTAAAAAAGTTGTTGGTTAAAAAAGTTTAGGATATCAAGTTGTTGAGATTATCAAGTTGCAAACAAGCCAAAAATGGGATTTTTTTTTTTTCCTCTTCTTTTTGTTGCTGCTATTTTTGGATTGCTTTCAAATGGGTAGTTCTTAGATTTTCAGTAGGAAAAGTTAGGTAATTGTGGATGAACCAAGTACAAGCAAAAGATCCAGTCTTGCAAAATAGTAAGTTGTCCACCAAAATTTTCTTGGAGACGACTGCAAAATCATCGCTGTGTCAGACACGTATTGTACACGATACCGACACTCCGAAAAATACTATGACATGTCGTATCTGTGCCCCCTTGTACATATTGCCGTGTCAACTTTTCTTCCATATCAAATTTCATGTTAATAAAGCAAACAAACATGTAAGTATTGAAGGGTTCCAATATTATAAATTTTGCAGGTGTTTGTGAAGGATTTGTGCAAGGAACACGCGGGCTGGCCGGTGAACAACATGGAGAGGTCCTACAAGTTCATGGTGAAGCACGTCTCGCTGTGGAAGATGGCCTTCCACGGCACTTCCCCGCGTTGGGTCCACTGCCTCTACCTTGCGGCCATCGCCGCCTGCTACACAAAGTATGCCTCTCCTCTGAGTTATTTTGCTTTGCTTTCCAATTAAGAAAGACCTGGCCCCCTGCTTCTCTCTAGTGTACACATTTACTCAACAAAGGAATCATTCCTTGAACAAAAACTACATAGTGATTGCACGCAAGTGGTTGACTTGGATGGACTGCTCTATTAGAAAATGACATGTTTTAGCATCTTCTTCTTATTATTTTGTTCCCTATTTTTATATATGTGTGACTGGTTTTAGTTATGTGTTAGCTTATAGTTTGGTAGGTATGACTTGTTGGTTTGTTTTTCGTCCCTGGTGGAAATGTTTGACACCCTGGAGTGAGCATACCCTACCGACACAAGTAGTGCCTTTACTTCTGTTACATAGCTGGAGTTTGAAAATTTGGTAGATTGGTCTACTTATATTTTTTCATGTGATAGGTGGTGTTAGGCCATGCAAGTTCTAAATCTGTGACTGTGATCATGATTTTTGTGACCGGGTTCGAATTGAGTCATGTTTTATGTATTTGGATGCTCATTTGGGAACACTACATGCTAGTTTAAAAATTTGTTATCAACTTTTCTGACTTTAGCCATTTTAAATGTTATTAATCAAGATTAATGCACTGCATCTTTAACATAGATGGCCCATAAAAAAATTATTTGCCATAGGTTTTTTTTGAAGTAGATTATTACGTGCACAGTTGTTTGTGGGATAACATGATTATAGCTATTGTTTTTTGTAATTATAACAAGTGTCGCCAACAAATTAAATTGTGGTATTTTTAATAGATTTTTGTGTAATTTGCGTGTGAAGGCAGGTGGAGGCTGGACTGAAGAAGTACAAGCCGGATATCATCATAAGTGTTCATCCTCTTATGCAGCACATTCCGTTGTCAGTTCTCAAGTGGCAGGGACTTCAGAAAAGAGTAGTCTTTGTGACGGTCATCACTGACCTAAACACTTGCCACCCTACATGGTGAGTTTGTTACTTATTTTAAAGGTCAACTTGCCTTTTTTTAAATCTCACTACGGTTATTAAAAGAGTACAATGTTCTTTTTTTCTTTGAAAAAAAGGGATTTGTTTGAGTTCAGTTCAATGCCTCTTTGAAACAAATATTTGTCCCTTCATGTCACATTGGACTGTAAGGGAAATATTACATATATATTAATTTATTCAAAATTTATCAGAGGTCAAAAAACAAAACAAAAAACACAAAAAAATAAAATAAAAATAAATTTGAAAGAAGACAATAAAAGTGGAATACTAGAAAGATATAAAATAAACTGATTCTAAATTCTGTGCCACTTGTTAATAATATCTACACTTCACTATTAATATGTTTAAAATTGAAGTACTTTCAACTCAAGCTTAGCGAACCAGAAAGGTGTAAGCAAATCTACCAGCAAAGACCTTCAGCTCAATCCAAAGCAACTAAATCTGAGTCTAGTCTGCTTTATAGTTGTGTTTACTAATACTACATAGGCATAATTCATATTATATATAAATTCATGCTAATTCTTCTTCTGGTTTAAATCAGGTTCATCTTGTTGAAATCGACCATAAGTATTTCTTTTACCAGAAGAAGTTACATGAGTTGTTTCTAAACCGAATCAACCGATTTTAACCATCTGTTGAGTTAACCTGTTTTACCCACATTCCAATTAAGATTTGGTTGGAATGTGTTCAGGCCAGTTTTGTGTTAAGATTGGTTTTTAAGGATGAGCCTTAGCAACAATATGCAATAGCAAGCAAATGTAAGGTGGCCAAAACATGAAATTGCCATACATCAGTCCAGGAGCATGTGGTATTGATTCAGATTCACATTGTGAAAAACCTTGATTTATATAATTTATTGATCTCAATGATAAAAGGATTCCATCTGTTCCTCAGGTTCCACACCGGCGTCACAAGATGCTATTGCCCTTCAGAGGAGGTATCCAAGAGGGCATTGCTAGATGGCCTAGGGCCTTCTCAGATCCGTGTGTTTGGTTTGCCAATTCGACCATCATTTTGTCGTGCTCTTCTCTCCAAGGTTAAATTTTTTTTCCCCTCTTCAAATTAATGCATCCTCAAATTTATTCGGAACCAGAAATTTGAATTTGATGTTACGAGCAGGGTGGTTTGAGAGAAGAACTTGAGATGAACCAGGAACTGCCTGCAGCTCTGCTAATGGGGGGAGGGGAAGGAATGGGCCCCGTCAAAAAGACTGCAAAGGCCCTGGGAGAATCACTGTATAATGAGGAGCTCGGCAGACCAATAGGGCAGCTTGTCGTCATCTGTGGGCGTAATCAAGCATTGAGGTCTAGTCTACAATCTATTGAATGGAAGATCCCTGTCAAGGTACCTTAACCGCCTCTATTAAGACTAATCCGAGATCAGCACGATTTGGTACTCAAGAGTGGTTTGTTCATAATTTCAGATGCAAGGGTTTGAAACCCAAATGGAGAAATGGATGGCTGCTTGTGATTGCATCATAACGAAGGTATTGTTCAATGTCCGAGCTATCATCTGTCTACGTAAGTTTTCATATTTATCGTCTGTTCGTGTAGCGCTAATGTATTTTGTTGGGCTATTTTGTTGCTTCTAGGCGGGGCCTGGCACGATTGCTGAGGCTCTGATAAGAGGACTGCCTATCATCCTAAATGATTTCATACCAGGACAGGTCAGTAATTAAGTTACACTTTTCATGAATTACTCTTGCGGGTATCAAGTTTATCGATCTCCATTGTCCTAAGTATGAGTTAGACTTCTTTACTACCTGAAACTTGGAGAACTTTGTACTTGTATTGAATAGTTATACATATAGCTTCTTCTCCGTGATCATACATATCCTGACATCATCTTTAAATTAAGGTATATATGGGTGCCAATATCGATATATGCATGTAGCATGATCCTTAGAACTGCATCGTAGTTGTACATCTGCTCCATGTGTTACTGTAACATATGTTGTTCTATACTAAGATCAACGACTATGGAAAAAGCCAAAATGTGAGCACTTTCCTCAGATCCTCAATTTTCAACTGCAGGAAGTAGGGAATGTTCCATACGTTGTCGACAATGGGGCAGGCGTATTCTCCAAAAGCCCGAAGGAAACATCAAGGCTTGTAGCACAGTGGTTCGGCCCCGACTCGGAAGAGCTGAAGAGGATGTCAGAGAACGCACTGAAACTGGCACAGCCCAATGCGGTGTTTGACATCGTCAAGGATATCAATGAGCTGGTCCAGCAGCAAGGTCCACTGTCACGACTCTCGTACTCGCAAACTGCATCCTTCACTAGCCCGACATTAGAGTGTGGATACCCGACGTTAGAGTGTGGGGTTTGACAAGTTTCACACGTTGTACAGCTAGGATCTACATTCTTTAGCCTCTGCTGGCTCAATTTTTTTTTCTTTTCTTTTTCAAGTTAGTTATTTCTAAAGATTTCCAGAAGGTTAGCAAACTAGGATTCTCAGAGTTTGGGTGTGCAGCAATTAATTCTTTTTCAGTACTAGGTCTCTTTTCTTAGTATGTCCTTGTTTTGTGAAAATTGGTTGTTGAGCTATCAGGTTTTTTTTAACTATTGTAATTCATTCTGATCACAGTTCATCAAGGAAAGTATATGTTCTTTGTGTATTTTCTTTTGTATTTTTTTTTTAAAGATTATGTTAACAAATGTACATCTTGCATTTTATCACTGGTTTTACAGTTTGCTAATTATGGTTTATGGTGATATGTGTCCCAGCAAAGGCCCATACAGGAGCCCATCTATGGTTCTCAAGGGTAAACACCTGTAGTCGACTCGCACGTCCTCACATGAGAGTCACGTGGTCTCTCCATGACATCGTCATTCAAGTCTTGGATCAAATATGTGCTACAAACTACATATAAATCTTGGAGTCGTCCACTGACTCTACAAACTACGTCTTAGATAGAGTACATCCTTTTATCCTTTGCCTTAAAGGATAAGTCAAACAATATTTAAAAATATTATTTCCCTATCAGAAACCTTATTGAGAAGCATGAAAGCAATTTATAGTTACCAAAAGAGAGACTATAACTTGAAAATTGGACCAACATTGCAGGATCAACCCCACCCCCTAAAGTGTGTCTGTATACGCGTGTTCCTGAGATAGAAAAACATCATCTGATTGGCACCCACCATTTCGCCAAACTTTATGACTACGGAGATCAAGTGTTAGATTTATTGTTAGATTTATCTAAACTATATGATTCAACAAAGTACTCCTTTCTTTTAGTCCCACATGGAAAAGGAGAAGTTATTCTCCTTTCCATATATTGCTTTACCCCTCTTAGTGGGTAAGTGGGCTTTATAGGGGATGGGCTTGATCTCATCCAACCCGCGAGTGGGTGCGCGATTTAATGCGCGTTTTTACGCGTTTATTATTCGTGCACTTAGAAACATTCCTCTAATGTATAGTGTTGATCTGCAATAAATAAAAGGGTGATTGTAAAATTTCAATGAATCTGTGGCTTGTAAAGCAGGGTATATAAATTGCAGAATACCTAGAAAGATTTGCCTATTTAAGAGTGAAAGTGGGGCCGCTTTCTATGGAAACTCGGGCTGTTCTCTAGAGCTCTTAAGAAAATGAGATAGCACATGGCCGAAAAGTGCACAACTGTTGATACGATCAAATGACTACAATGTGTTTGTGTGTATGTTGAGTCTGTACAAGTAAGATCCTAAGTTCAAGACTTAAGTCACTTTGGGTCTGTATAGATGAGATGTATAACACTAAGGGGAGGTTCAAGTCCGGAAGACACCTTCCCCTGATACACAGTGTGATTGCCCATATCTTGTTTTCCTTCATTTCTGTCCTATCGTGCTATACCTTCCTTTCTTCTTTTGTTGAATCATGTGGGGGATTGTTAGATTTATTGTTAGATTTATCTAAACTATATGATTCAACAAAACACTCCTTTCTTTTAGTCCCACATGGGAAAGGAGAAGTCATTCTCCTTTCCATATATTGCTTTACCCCTCTTAGTGGGTAAGTGGACTTTATAGGGGATGGGCTTGATCTCATCCAACCCGCGAGCGGGTGCGCGATTTAATGCGCGTTTTTACGCGTTTATTATTCGCGCACTTAGCACTTTGCACGCTTGCGCGCCGCGGAACGGACACGGGTACAAAGGTAATTTCATAACTTATTTTATTTTATTTTTTATTTCCGTTGATTTGGTCTGGTGGGTTGCTGGTCTTCCGCGGAACTGTTCTCACGTAATTCCGTTACTGGAAAAGTGGGAAAGGTTACGTGAGAGATATATCCAGGACACGATCCTGAGATCTGAAAAACAGAAATCGGTTTTTTTCTTTTCTCTCTCTCTCTCTCTCGCTCTCTGTTCGGACGGAAGAATAATCTCACAGAGACGAAAAAGAAAAGAAAAACACCAGAACCAAAATTCCTCCAAAACTCCTCCGTCCAATTTCTATTTGTCGGGCAAGGTTATGATCGTTCGTGGGATTCGCCACCGGGTGCACGGTGAAGTGAATCGAATGATTCGTTGTATCTCGGGGTTAGATCGCCAGGAACCCACTGCACTGTTCGTGGGACGAAATTCTATTCTAAGGACAACGTGTAACGTGCCTCGAATCCTATACTATTTCTTATTTTAATTTTACATCTTCCTATTTGCATTATTTAGAAATTTAACCAACAATCTTAGAATAGAATTTTTTGTAGCTTCTGTCCACTTTCTATTTTCTGGTTGAAAAATTCCTATCTACATGATGAACACCGTAGAAGAATTGACCACGAACATTCATAACTCCTCCAAACCGGAGAAGTTTGATGGCCTGAATTTTAAGAGATGGCAACGTAGGATGGCCTACTGGCTGACTTGCTTGAAACTGGTTAAGGTTCTCAAAGAACCGGAAATCCAACCTGACTTACACGAACCTGCCAGGACCTACGAATTAGAGTCCTACAACGAGACAGACTTTATCTGTCACGGTAAAATTCTCAGTTGTCTTTCTGACACCCTCTATGATATATACTGCACTACCTCTACGTCCAGAGAGCTTTGGGAAGCTCTAGATAAAAATTACTCCAATGAAGGAGCGGGTTCTGAAATTTACATTGTTGACAGATTTTTAGAGTTTAAAATGGTAGATGAGAAGTCTGTTGTTGAACAGACTAATACCCTTCAAACAATCATACACGAGATGTCTCAGAAAGACATGACATTTGCTGATAAGTTTCTAATTGCTGCCTTCATTAATAAACTTTCCTCTTCTTGGAAGGAATTTGGTTTAAAACTAAAACATAATAAGGAACCCATGTCTTTAGATGACCTGTTTGTGTCCTTCCGCATTGAGGAAGAAGGTAGAACTAGAGACAAGGAACCTCTTAGTACTGAATTCGAGGCAAAGTTACACATTGTTGAAACCAAGGGAAAGCATAAGGGCCAACCCTATCAACAGAGGAACAACCCCCAGAACAGAAACCCTGCAAAGAAACAGTTTCTTAAGCCAAGAGCTGCGATTGGGAAAGACAACAGACCTAAGCGGGAATGTTACAACTGTGGTAAGCCTGGTCACTTTGCTAGGCAATGCCGCCACAGGAAGAAGGGTCAGGGATTTCAGAATCCTGATCGTCGAACTCCTGCAGACTCTACTGTTGTTCCACAGGCTCATGTTATCATAGCCGGGACCGAATCTATCGGTACCGATGATCATAGGTTTGTAACCGTATGTTCTGTTTTTGAGTCATCGTATCAGCCTACTAACTGGTGGGTTGATACAGGGGCAAATGTCCATGTATGTCCTAATATTGATTCTTTTTTCTCCTACCGACAGGTTGAGGAAGGCGAATCAGTAGCTATGGGAAACTCGAGTGCTGCCAGAGTGCATGGAAAGGGAAGAGTGAACCTCAAGTTGTCTTCGGGTAAGATTCTCCCTTTGCATAATGTGCAGCACGTACCGGACGTAAACAAGAACTTAATTTCTGGTTATTTGCTAAATAAACATGGTTACAAACTGGTATTTGAGTCTGATCGAGTTGTAATCTCCCTGAACGGTAACTTTATTGGGAAAGGCTATGTATGCGGGGGTCTGTTTAAACTTTCTGTGGACATGTCTTGCAGTACATTAAATTCATGTTTAAATAATATTGCATCTACTTCTACTTCTGATTTAAAT
The DNA here is from genome assembly GCA_036927795.1 of Iris macrosiphon. Lineage (NCBI taxonomy): Eukaryota > Viridiplantae > Streptophyta > Magnoliopsida > Asparagales > Iridaceae > Iris > Iris macrosiphon. The sequence goes on along the minus strand of JAYESA010000055.1, from coordinate 501,683 downwards.
GCTCTCTTTTATAATACTGATAGTTGTGATGTTTGGCATGGTCGTTTGGGACATGTCAATTTTAACTCTTTAAAGAGAATGTCTAAGTTACAATTGATTCCTAAGATTGACATGAGCAGGAATAGAAAATGTGAGATTTGTACACAAGCCAAATAGCCCAGAAAATCCTTTTATTCCGTTGAAAGGAGTTCTCAGCTATTGGAACTTATTCACAGCGATATCTGTGAATTGAACGGTATTCTCACTCGTGGTGGTAAACGGTATTTTATTACATTTATAGATAATTATTCAAAATACTGCCATGTTTACTTACTTAGAACTAAAGGTGAAGCTTTAGTAAGTTTGTATCTTTTAAAGCTGAAGTTGAAAACCAACTTGAGAAGAAAATTAAAATTCTTAGGTCTGATCATGGGGGTGAATACACCTCTGCCGAGTTTGACTCCTTTTGTGAATTGCATGGCATTATACATGAGGTAACTGCTCCTTATGCTCCTCAACAGAATGTGGTAGCAGAAAAAAAAAATAGAACATTTCTTGATATGATTAATGCTATGTTAGGTAGCTCTGGTTTATCTGATTATTTGTGGGGGGGAAGCCCTTCTTTCTGCATGTCATATCTTAAATAAAGTTCCTTTCAAAAAGACTGATAAGACCCCTTATAAACTTTGGAGAGGTAGAAAGCCATCTTTGAAATATTTCAAAGTGTGGGGGTGCCTTGCTAAAGTTTCTGTTCCTCCTACCAAGAAAAGAAAATTGGGACCAAAGACCGTAGACTGTGTATTTTTGGAATATGCCAAAAATAGTACTGCTTATAGATTTCTTGTGATTAAGAGTGAGGTAAATGGTATTGATGCTAACACGATTATGGAATCTAGGGATGCTACATTTTTTGAAAATGTTTTTCCATTGAAAAATAGAATATCTAGTTCTTCTATTTCTACTCAAGTCCCTGTAGTAACCTCTAGCTCACAACCAGAGGAGATTACCCCAGCAGAACCCAGGAGAAGTAAAAGAACAAGACGAGAACCAAACCTAGGTGAAGGTTTTTTCACCTACCTCGTTGAAGAGGATCCTATATCTTATCAAGGGGCTATGTCCTCAGTCGATTCCTTATTTTGGAAAGAGGCCATAAATAGTGAAATGGATTCTATTATATCAAATAGAACTTGGGATTTGGTTAACCTTCCTGCAGGTTGCAAACCAATAGGTTGCAAATGGATCTTCAGAAAGAAGTTAAGACCTGATGGGTCTATTGAGAAATTCAAAGCCAGGTTAGTGGCTAAAGGGTTCAAACAAAGAGAAGGGGTAGACTTTTTTGACACTTACTCTCCTGTTACAAGAATTGCTATAATTAGAATGTTAATAGCCATTGCATCTGTTCATAAACTATTTATTCATCAAATGGATGTAAAAACTGCATTTCTGAATGGAGATTTACAGGAAGAGATCTATATGGAACAACCTGAAGGGTTTGTTGTTCCAGGTCAAGAACACAAGGTATGCAAATTAATTAAATCTCTCTATGGGCTGAAATAAGCGCCAAAGCAATGGCATGATAAATTTGACAAGGTAATTCTATCATATGGTTTTGCTATTAATGATTCAGATAAATGTGTATATAGCAAAACTATTGGTAGCTCTTGTGTAATATTATGCCTGTATGTTGATGACATTCTTATTTTTGGTACTGACATAGATATTATTTATGATATCAAAGCATTTCTGTCTCAAAATTTTGATATGAAAGATTTAGGACCTGCTGATGTAATTTTAGGACTTAAATTAAGTCGCACTTCTGAGGGAATTGGTATCTCCCAATCTCACTATATAGAAAAGGTTCTAAAAAGATTTAACTATTTTGATTCTAAACCTGTAAGTACTTCATATGATGCAAGTATCAGGTTGAAGAAGAATAAAGGAGACAGTGTGGCTCAGTTGAAGTATTCTCAGCAAATCGGATGCCTGAACTATATTGCTAATCGTACCAGACCTGATATTTCCTACGCAGTAGGAAAGCTTAGTCGGTATACTAGCAATCCGAATAGTTCACATTGGACTGCCTTGGAACGGGTAATGAGATACCTAAAGGGCACGATATCCCATGGATTATTCTATGGAGGATACCCATCTGTATTAGAAGGGTATACTGATGCGAACTGGATCTCCGATACAGATGAGACCAAAGCCACAAGTGGATATGTATTCACATTGGGTGGAGCTGCTGTTGCGTGGAACTCTACCAGGCAGACCTGTATTTCTAGATCTACTATGGAGGCAGAATTTATAGCTCTTGACCTCACCAGTGAGGAAGCTGACTGGCTTAGGAATCTGGTAACAGATATTCCTCTGTGGAGCAAACCAGTTCATGCTATCCCTGTACACTGTGACAGCCAAGCTGCAATAGCAAAGGCTCAAAGGATAAGTTATAATAGAAAATCCAGACATATACGTCTGAGGTACAATCGGGTGAAGCAATTGCGATCCAGTGGAGTAATTGCAATTGACTTCGTCAGATCAAAGAACAATCTAGCAGATCCTCTAACAAAAGGGCTCTCAAGGAGACTTGTGTTGGAGACGGCAAGAGGAATGGGGTTAAAGCCCATAGATTGAGTCACCTCAAAGGCCACCCAACCTTTGATTGGAAGCACCAAGAAAAGGTTCAATGGGTAACAACAAAATTGATGTGTGACTGGAAACACTATATGATAGTAATTGTAAAGAACCATTCCTCTAATGTATAGTGTTGATCTGCAATAAATAAAAGGGTGATTGTAAAATCTCAATGAATCTATGGCTTGTAAAGCAGGGTATATAAATTGCAGAATACCTAGAAAGATTTACCTATTTAAGAGTGAAAGTGGGGCCGCTTTCTATGGGAACTCGGGCTGTTCTCTAAAGCTCTTAAGAAAACGAGATAGCACATGGCCGAAAAGTGCACAACTGTTGATACGATCAAATGACTACAATATATTTGTGTGTATGTTGAGTCTGTACAAGTAAGATCCTAAGTTCAAGACTTAAGTCACTTTGGGTCTGTATAGATGAGATGTATAACACTAAGGGGAGGTTCAAGTCCGGAAGACACCTTCCCCTGATACACAGTATGATTGCCCATATCTTGTTTTCCTTCCTTTCTGTCCTATCGTGCTATAGCTTCCTTTCTTCTTTTGTTGAATCGTGTGGGGGATTGTTAGATTTATTGTTAGATTTATCTAAACTATATGATTCAACAAAGCACTCCTTTCTTTTAGTCCCACATGGGAAAGGAGAAGTCATTCTCCTTTCCATATATTGCTTTACCCCTCTTAGTGGGTAAGTGGGCTTTATAGGGGATGGGCTTGATCTCATCCAACCCGCGAGCGGGTGCGCGATTTAATGCGCGTTTTTACGCATTTATTATTCGCGCACTTAGCACTTTGCACGCTTGCGCGCCGCGGAACGGACACGGGTACAAAGGTAATTTCATAACTTATTTTATTTTATTTTTTATTTCCGTTGATTTGGTCTGGTGGGTTGCTGGTCTTCCGCGGAACTGTTCTCACGTAATCCCGTTATTGGAAAAGTGGAAAAGGTTACGTGAGAGATATATCCAGGACACGATCCTGAGATCTGAAAAACAGAAATCGGTTTTTTTCTTTTCTCTCTCTCTCTCTCTCTCTCTCTCTCGCTCTCTGTTCGGACGGAAGAACAATCTCACAGAGACAAAAAAGAAAAGAAAAAAACACCAGAACCAAAATTCCTCCAAAACTCCTCCGTCCAATTTCTATTTGTCGGGCAAGGTTGTGATCGTTCGTGGGATTCGCCAACGGGTGCACGGTGAAGTGAATCGAAGGATTCATTGTATCTCGGGGATAGATCGCCAGGAACCCACTGCATTGTTCGTGTGGCAAAATTCTATTCTAAGGACAGCGTGTAACGTGCCTCGAATCCTATACTATTTTTTGTTTTAATTTTACATCTTCCTATTTGCATTATTTAGGAATTTAACCAACAATCTTAGAATAGAATTTTTCGTAGCTTCTGTCCACTTTCTATTTTCTGGTTGAAAAATTCCTATCTACATGATGAACACCGTAGAAGAATTGACCACGAACATTCATAACTCCTCCAAACCGGAGAAGTTTGATGGCCTAAATTTTAAGAGATGGCAACGTAGGATGACCTACTGGCTGACTTGCTTGAAACTGGTTAAGGTTCTCAAAGAACCGGAAATCCAACCTGACTTACACGAACCTGCTAGGACCTACGAATTAGAGTCCTACAACGAGACAGACTTTATCTGTCATGGTAAAATTCTCAGTTGTCTTTTTGACACCATCTATGATATATACTGCACTACCTCTACGTCCAGAGAGCTTTGGGAAGCTCTCGATAAAAAATACTCCAATGAAGGAGCGGGTTCTGAAATTTACATTGTTGACAGATTTTTAGAGTTTAAAATGGTAGATGAGAAGTCTGTTGTTGAACAGACTAATACCCTTCAAACAATCATACACGAGATATCTCAGAAAGACATGCCATTTGCTGATAAGTTTCTAATTGCTGCCTTCATTAATAAACTTCCCCCTTCTTGGAAGGAATTTGGTTTAAAACTAAAATATAATAAGGAACCCATGTCTTTAGATGACCTGTTTATTTCCTTTCGCATTGAGGAAGAAGGTAGAACTAGAGACAAGGAACCTCTTAGTACTGAATTCGAGGCAAAGTTACACATTATTGAAACCAAAGGAAAGCCTAAGGGCCAACCCTATCAACAGAGGAACAACCCCTAAAACAGAAACCCTGCAAAGAAACAGTTTCTTAAGCCAAGAGCTGTGATTGGGAAAGACAACAAACCTAAGCGGGAATGTTACAACTGTGGTAAGCCTGGTCACTTTGCTAGGCAATGCCGCCACAGGAAGAAGGGTCAGGAATTTCAGAATCCTGATCGTCGAACTCCTGCAGACTCTACTGTTGTTCCACAGGCTCATGTTATCATAGCCGGGACCGAATCTATCGGTACCGATGATCAGAGGTTTGTAACCGTATGTTCTGTTTTTGAGTCATCGTATCAGCCTACTGACTAGTGGGTTGATACAGGGGCAAATGTCCATATATGCCCTAATATTGATTCTTTTTTCTCCTACCGACAGGTTGAGGAAGGCGAATCAGTAGCTATGGGAAACTCGAGTGCTGCCAGAGTGGGCTCGTTTTGAATCTTAAATCCTTTCTGCAGGGTTCTAATGAAGATTTTGACTTGTTAGATATTATGGAGGTTCAGTGAGCACCATGCCGAATCTCCCTACCATTTCCTTCTCTTCCACTTTGGCCAATATGAGTTCACCTGGCACTATCTGCTCGGTAATCGTTTTAAGCATCTTCGTCTTTCTCACATCAATCAGTCTGAGACTTCCTTTGAAGAAGAATCAGATTCTATGGGCCGGGCTCCTGCTGTTAGGTCTAGGGCAAGGGTGAGACCTAGGGTAAGAGTCATAATAGTCGTGATTGGATTGGATTGGATTGGATTGACCTTACTCGAGGTAACATTGTGATTGCATAAGCTGGATACTTTGGATATTGATCATGACATCATAAGGATTTATCGAAAGAATAGATGGTTAGCTAACAAAATTGATTGGATTTTGATAGTTTCCGATTTCATGTTATTTGAAGAAATGTTGATGGGAGAGATGGATACAAGTTAATATACCGCAAGCAAGAGATGAATCGAGATTGTCCTTGGGTACAAAATGACGACGAAATTATACTTGGTCAGATTTGGACGGCGTTATCGGGGTTGCAATTATGTTTGGAAGAGTGCGATCAAATTATGTATAGTAAGAGATTCAAATTTTGGTTAGTGGTTTCATAGATTCGGGAAGTTCTCGGGAAGATAAAACATGGGTCGATTTAGATGGTAACTTCGGTAGATAGTAGAATTTCTTGGCAAAAGTTGGTATTGATACACAATTGGATTTAGACCTTGAGGAAGTTTGGTTTAGAAGTTTGGTCGACATTTGAACTTGATATTTGAGAATTATCTAAATTGGTTGAGGTATAACACTTAGTTTCGACTAGGAGACGTTGATTGATTGGCTTGGTTATGCTTCTTGATTCGTAATGATTAAGGAATATCGCTTAGGTGGGTTTGCCCTAGTTCTAAGTTTATCCCTTATGCTGTGAGTTATAACTTGCCTAGTGCAATAAGTAGTGTAGTTTTGCAGGAGGCGCGGTATGGATAGAGGCAAAAAAATTGATGGTTAAGTTTCAGATATAGTTGGATTGATTAAGATGATATAATTAGTTGGATTGATTGAGATGATATAATTGTTCGATGGAATTGGCGAAGACATGGACATTGCATAGATCGAGGAAACGAATGAAAATTGTGTCCGAGCGATCTTTGATTTCATGTAAGGTGGATTCAAGTTTGATATAGAAGTTGTGTCGTTGGATGAGTTAGTTCTCAGGAAGTTTTGGGATGAAACTTTTTCTAAGTGGTGTATTATGTAGTGCCTCGCTCCGCTTGGTTCAACGAGATGATTCATTTGCGCAGTGTCATTTGGACTTGGGAAAATTAAGTGGCTTGTTCAGAGTTTTGCTCAATCAAGGCAGACTCCTCACTCAGGTGGGTGGTCTCGATGAACTTGTCTTTGTCTTGCCTTCACACTTAACAAATGTATGTTGCATGATAGTTGATATGTAATAGATGATACATACTAATAAAAAAGACAAACCCACATAGATAAAAGAGTAATCTCACTCTGTATCATGCTACTGGAACATGAATTATAACTTGATAAAAGAGAGAGAAATTTATACTACTGCTTAGACATATACTATATGTCGATGCTTAGACTTGTGTAAAGTAGAGTTCTTGATGCTGCCACTTAGGTTATCTATCTTATTGCCACAGAAGTTGATTTTATACTATTGCCACACCTTATCACATAGACTATATCAAAGTACTTAGAGTTATCACCTGGAACATAAATCTGCTACTTTATACAAAAAGACTATAATTAGTTATTTCTGAGTTCAGAGATAGAAATATGAAAAGATTTCAAGACGATTGGGTTGACAAGGCAGTATTCCTGGAATAGAAGATGTATAGATAGTCCATGGAGTGGGTATAACTATCCGAGCCATAGCTCGAGGAAGAGTAAGCTAAATAGAGTTATGATGTAAGTTTATTTTCAAAGTTTATACCATGCATTTATTTAGAGTCTAGATGTTACGCATTTATATGGTCATTGGACAACTTATGTACAAGGTTAGTTCTCGAATGATCACTAAAGGGCAACAAGGATCATTTCGGCCCGGGAAAACTATGCTAACAGAAGTCCTAGCGCGGTAGCTGTGTTGACGTACTAACATTTGGTGATTCGAGAACTTTCAGCCTAGCTAGTTGAAAGGATTGCCGTCTTAACCCAGCTACGGTCCAAGATGGCTTATGGTGCTAGTGGCCCTCATATAGGCTAGTCAGCATGCTAACGTCTACCTGAATGCAGGTCTGTTGGCAACGTCTGGAAGTAAATGAGTGCATTGTACACTATATTCTATGATCCTAACATTTGTCTTCTACAGAGACACGCTCATGACACTTTGAGTATAAACCCTTATGATTCATTGTTTATATTCGTATCGTTGTTGTATTTGACAATAAATGACGGAGGGTAAGTATGGGTAAGACTAACTTTGATGACCTGTTGCATGAGACTTTATGCCTGTGACACAAGTATGCCTTAATTTTACAATGCCATGTAACTAACCCTAAGGCAAGATTAGAAAGACCACCTAAATTTGTATGCACTCACATAATGAACATGTTGGTTGGGTAGGCGAGAGGGCCCTGATCACCAGTTCATATCTATGTACTAATAGCTCACCAGACTCTCGCATGTGCTAAGTTTGCTTGGGAGCGCTAAGGTGTTGGAGCTCGATTGGCAACTCAAGGCTTTGCGGCTACGATGAAGTTTTTCTTCGTATAAGAGACATAATGTATGGAGCATCATCTATTGTATCATTCTCAAGTTGTAAGCCTCGTGACATGATCTATTGTGTGTGTGTGTGTGTGTGTGTGTGTATGTGTGTGTGTGTGTATATATATAGAGAGAGATTTGTATTGTCGGCTTCGAGCCTTTATAATTCTATCACAACATCAATAAAAAGAATCATTTCTTATATACCTCATGTTGATTCAACTTTTTTATTTTGTATTATTCTACGATGACTCTGTTCCCTCAGATGTTCAGTCGACCGTTATGGTGCTTGCCTTATACAAGCACAATTTAAGCTTGTATGACATCACGTCCAGTGGCGACTTTCGATTCTGTAAAACCGGGACATGACACTCAATATCGCTACCACCTCCTTCAGTCAGCCAACCCTCCCCCTAGGTCAGGTAAACCCTATCCTTGTCTGAATAATTTTAATATTGTTTTTATTCTCCAGACACAAGACACAAAACAGACACAAAACTCTTGAATTGCTTATCATCCTAGGCTTTGCTTAAATGTGTCAATTCATAGTGGCACTTTCACTTCATCTTCTCCTCTTGCTAGGGGTTTATATAGGCAGTGCATCATAGCATTCTACTGCTCAATTAGACAATTTATTTCTTTGCGAAAATTAAATTAAATTTATGTAATTTGATTCTTCTCCTTATCCAGTACAAACCTCGGAATAGATCTCCAAGTTAGTAAAACAATAAGAATTTAATTACTTTATATCATTGACATGAAAAATTACTACGAAAAACACTGATTTAGATTCTAGAGATGTAGATAATTCCAGCACCCATATTAAGTCTAGTGGTAAATTTGGAAGGATACAAAAAATATAATATAATTTCAAACCTAATATTTGTATATAATTTGCTAATTGTACAATTGGTCATTTCTTTGAAGAGATAAGTTGATTTGGTCTTTTCATATTAAAATTAGTGGTATGTCGACCTCCTTGGTTGTTATGAAGACTTTTGATCACTTTTTAGTCACTGGTTGCCTAGAGAGTCACGTTTTTGTTAAATTTGTATTGGTATACTTCTTATTATGCTCATTATACATACACACAGAGGTTATTCATAAATTTTTATACATCATTCAAGTAGATATCCTTAAGATAATATGTAAATAAGTAAAAATCATATTTACATTATTTTTAAGCTACAATAGTACAATTTCTTCATATCAATATTAAATATTCTCTAAAAGCTTCCAAACTTGTATGCTAATTTACTCTGATTAAAGAAGTCAACATTTGATGCTTAGTTACAAGATACTTAGTAAACAAGCAATGCACACATACCATATATTTATACAATAGTTCAATATCTATCTGTTTTATCAAGTAGCTATATAAGTCAATGTAATTACCTATAACATATCACTCTTTTTTGTTTTATCCTCTCTTGCTCATAGCTTATATAAGTTCAAAACCCTCTATTTCTCATAGCTATCCAACTAGGAATGTGGTAGCAACATTATTGACATCAATTTGATTGGATCTATCACCAACTTACGACCACTTGTTCAAATCCTCTCTGCAGGCTCGTATCTTATACAAGTTGAAAAAATATTTTTTTTAGTTATCTTTGATCTATCACCAACTTACAACCACTTGTTCTTTTTTAAGCTAAATATAAATTGCAACTATATATATATTAAATAGACAGTTAATCAGCAAATAACACCTGACGTTTGCTTGAAATAATATTAAATTTTGAGGAACCATCGAGACATCATGACAAAAATAAAGGATTGGAATTCCCTAACACCAATATCAATATCAACCATCATAGGTTTTAATTGTTGAAAAAAAATAGAGTATTAACATCATGACATAAATAAAGGATTAGAATCCCGTAATCTCCTACTTTTCAAACTCTAAAATTCTTTAGTGCTCAACCAAAAATCATGACAGAAATATGAGGAGGAGGAGGAGGAGGAGGAGGATAACTTACTTGGAGGGCGGAGGAGGAGATGAGTACGCGTCGGAGGACTCGAATGAGACGAGTGGTGCCAGAGAAGTCAAAGGAGCGAAACAAGCGCGGGAGGACTCAAAGGAGAGGGGTGGTGTCGGGGGAGTTGGAGGAGAGGGAAGTCGAAGGGGGGGGGAGGGCAACTACAATTTGTGGAAGGGGGGATTTAAAACTTTTGATCAAGAGAGAGTAAAGATTTAGGAGAAACTGCTTGTTGATATTAATTAATTAGGACATCATGTAAGAGGTAGCTAAATGTCGCTGATAACGTGACTCATAACAAAATTATAGCTAAATGTCGCTGAATCAGTGACGTCTATCAATGTGTGGCCACGTCGAGTTTAAGACTTTAAAAAAAGTTATACATTTATCGTTATTCGTCACAATAAGCAACGTTGTTACTTGGCCGCTAATTATGACGCATATAGTGTCACGCCATGGTTTCACATAATTGAAAGTCGTCATTGGACGTGATATCGTACAAGTCTAAATTATACTTGTATAAGGCAAGATCAATCATTGACGATAAAATATCTCAGAGGTTATTTTATCGAAAATGAGGAGAAAAGTTGAATAAACACTAGATATGTAAAAATATTTTTTATTGATAATTTGTAACGAAATTACAGCGGCTCGAGGCCAAAAGTATAACTTAATTACAACACTGGGTATTATTACAAACAATGATGCCATAAGACTTACAACTCTAGAAACTATTACAAACAAAGATGTTCCATACATTATGTTCTTTATTAGTCACGTTCACGTGCCTTGCACGTAAAAAAAACTATAATATTATTGAAAATTTAGATAAAATTTAAATTATATTAAAATATTTTAAATTTGATTTGAATATATTTTAATTATTATTTGTTATAGATATATTTTAGAATTATGGTATATATTTTGTTAGATAATCTTACGTATTTAATTTAAATATAATTTGAATATTGAATATATTTTAGGATTTGTTATATGTTAAGGTAGTCAGAAAGATTAAAAAAAAAAATTTAAATACACGAGGAGTTACATACGCAATTAAGAATTTTTTTTTATTTAGTGGAGGATATACATACGGCTTGAGCGGCTCATTTTTTAGCCATTTTTAAGCCGTATTATAAGACTAGAGATATATAACGAACAAAATAATCTTCAGCCAAATATCTTCAAGTTGCCAAATGAGCTCCAACACCTTAGTACGTCTAAGCGACTCCCTGTATCTATGGAGGAGTGGATCAAAACATTGTGGAATGCACTTGTGAGTGGTCACTATCCAACTTAACTAAACCGAAATTGTAATCATGTGAGAGCAGATAAAATTATTATCTTGTCTTTCTAATATTGCCTTCGAATCAGTTAACAATTCAAAATCATGATATATACAACACATATATGTATACATAAGAAGTTAGTTTTATAATTTGCATTGCTTTCGAACCAGTTAACAATTATTATGTTGTCTTTCTAGTACTGCATTTGCAAATACTTTAAATTTTGTGCCTTTTACGCAATTGAAGAGAACTTCAATGCTTTTCATGCAATTTTCTGGAAAAAAAAGGACAATTATTATGACCGTCAAGATTCTTAAAGCAAGTTTTGCCCAACTAATTGTACTATGGATCTTTGTAGGTTTAAAGTATTTCCTTACAAAATTAAGACGTAATTCATTAATATATAGGGCATTCATTTCCTTCATATCAAGAATAATTTTATGAAGAAAGAACTTCTCTCGTATAAGCGTATCAATCTTCAGTCTAGTTTAGGAGATGAATACTATAGAGAACCTATTTTGTCTCATATAAATAATCTTATAAATTTTTCATTCTTCTTTTATTTTTAAGAATATAAGTACGGTTTTGGAGTTTTTTGTTTTTTCAAATCAAATTTGATGACTAATTTTTTGTAGGTTTTACAGTCGAGTAATGTTTTTGACAGCTATTGTTAGAAACTTGTGAAATTTTAGGCTTTCAGTTACGATGATTTGGTTTCAGACCAGTCATGGTAAAACCCAGTATGTTTCAGCGAAACCTAAAACTTATTAACAATGCATACTTGGTGAAACGTAATAATGTCATTATCTGGGTCAGAAAAGAGACAATAGTTCTGTCCAAGGTTGCCATGGAGCCAGGTTCTGGGCATCATAATCTCCTTGAGCGCCCCCACATAATGCCTATGCACTCAAGATATGGCCTAGAACACAAGTTCTGAATCCTATACCATTTTGTTTTCCTATAAAATAATCATTTTCTTCCTAAATATAAGTATAATTAATAACACATTGAGGAATCGAAGTAATCACTATATTGGGGACTTGTCTCATAAATTATCTTCATTTCAATAATCTAGATATGAAAAATATAAACATACAAGTTTGGCCTAAGGTTGAGCAACCAATTACTGAGGCATTTGGTAGGGGACGGAGGTGCTGCTTCCCTTCCCCCCCACAAAAAAAAGGAAGCATATAAGTTTGGTAGTATAACCTAGAATTAATTAGAAAGACCACAATATCATCCATGATCAAGGTACCTGATTTTGTGAAAAGTTCTCCGACTTCCCAACAGTCACATATCTATGAGAATCCGGAAAGTAATTAATTCCTAGAAGAAACTCAAGAAAGTAGGCATATTTCCTATTTTTTTGAATTCTTCAACAAATTAATGCTAAACATCAATGAAACCATGACATATTCTATTCTAATTCGAATGGCTTTCTTGTGTTTTCAGAACTAGGAGCTATACTTTCCAATTTCACTTCCACCAAGAACATAATAATTATTCCAGACTCAAAAGTAGAAATACGAAATTAAAGATGTTTGAATTATAATTTATGGATGTGTCAAATAATCATTTTGCTGGAATTAGGCCATAATTTCTCCATTCCTTGTCATATTGCCCATATCCAAATAGTACAATGGGCATTAATAAGACCTCATATCAAGCATTCAAGAAGTATCCAAGACTTCTCCATTTGTTTAAGATTTAAATACAGAGAAGACTAGTGACTTGGTGGTTACCACATGGTTGCCTCATTTAGTTATCAAAACTCACATAGTAAGATGAGAACTAGTTTATAAATTTCTTTTAAGAGGGATAATTAAATCAATCTGACAGTTCAAATCCAAATAGCTAGATTACAAATCTATGTTAGTCCAACTTGAAATTGTGGTTGAATTTCTTAATTTTATGATACTAGTTCAAAGTCCAAATGACACAATTTCTATTTATAAAATCCAAATGTTGCTACACTCTATTTTATCCATACCATAAAATTATTTAAAGATCTCTCTGCAACCTACCACTAAAACAAGGTTTGTAGTTTGGCCGACATTGATATGTATTGTTTTGATCGATCTCGATCCAATAGAAGCCCAAACTATCACATATCAACCAATATGACAACTTAATATATTTTAATAATTGTAATTTGGGCTATTATTGAATCGAGACTGACCAAAATCGACATAATATGGGCTATTATTGAATTGAGACCAGCCAATGTACTAAGTTGTTGGCAATATATATTGAACAATAGGACAATATAACATATTTTAATAATTATAATTAAATAGAATGCGATAATTCATTTAATATGCATAATATACCAAAGATATTGTATTATTGGAACTTACATTTCTCCAAAGAATGAATCAAGGAATCCAAAATACCACAAGAACGATGGTCGTTTGAAATATGAGATATCAGCCAATTTGGACAAATTTGTATTGTAGTTTTGGGATGACCATTTGCTCAAATGCTCATTTGTGTTGGAGTTTGGGGGATGGGCTCATTTGTATTATAATTTGGGGATGGGCATTTGCTCAAATGTCCATTTGTGTTGTGGTTTGGAGGATGGGTGTTTGTCCAAACACCCATTTCTGGACCATTTATTGAGCTAGCATTTCAGAAACTTTCAAAATTACCAATTTTAGCCCCCAAACAAATGAATTGTGCATTTAAGCAAGCACCGCTCTAAAATGCCAGTCTTTTGATTCCCATATTGAGTTTGGCATAAAATGTAGTCTCGAATGCAAAATAATCAAAGACAAAAGGCGCAGTTAAGACGAAAAGGGTCCATATTATCCGAGACATAAGGCGCACTTAAGATGCGCGCTCAAAAGAAACTAACTTCCATATATATATATATATATATATATATATATATATATATATATATATATATATATATATATATATATATATATATATATATATATATATATATATATATTAGTTATGCATCTCCATTTTTACAACCATTGAATATTGTTTAAGTCATCTAATCTTAACCGTTGATTTGAATGGTTCAAATCAACTGTTAAGATTATATGACTTAAACAAGATCCACCGGTTGATAACATGGGGATGCTTGGGGATGCAAAAAATCGGGGATGTAGATCCATCCTCTCTCTCTCTCTCTATATATATATATATATATATATATATATATATATATATATATAGAGAGAGAGAGAGAGAGAGAGAGAGAGAGAGAGAGAAAGAGAGAGAGGATGACAAAGGATAGACTTCTCCACTTTGGTGTTTAGATCACCAACCAAAGTTATGTGCTTTGTGATCAAAACAACGAGTCCCTTAGGCATCTGTTCTTCGACTGCGCGCTGACTTAGTTTCTTTGGAATGAGCAGTGTCGCAGGAGATTGGAGGATTGTGGATATGCTAAGGATATTGGAGGAATTATTATGTGGATTCGAACAAGAAGAAGTAGGGGTATGTGGTGGTTCAATGAGGCAAGACTTCGACAGACAGCGTTAGTATGGCATGTGTAACGACCATTTTCGCTCAAGCGGAGAGCCGATTCAAATGGCGCTAGTACGTCGATTCGACCCGCTTTGCTCAGCGAGAAGACTTGCTTGAGGCAAAAGATTTCAGACTTGGCCCTTCAGGAGTTCGGACTTAGACTTTCAAAGGCGCGCTCGGACTATCGCTCGACCGAGGTGAATCATCGCTAAGGTGGGTGGCTACGATAAACTTGTCTTTGTTTAGCCCGCACACATAAAAATATGGACGATACATGTTAGTCGCTAGGTGAATCATCCCCTACATGCTAATAAAGAATACAATGCACCTAGCTAAGGGAATAATCCAATCTTACATTGCTTGTGTTAGAATATGAAAATAAAACTTGGCTTATAGTTAGACCCTTACATGCTACCTTAGCTTTGTGATAGTAGACTCCGCTAATGCTTTGAGTAGATCATTATATACTCTTCGTAGTACACTGCTTCACATATTTACACTGCTCGCCTCATAGATTATGCCTTCCAATATGCCCTTGTACGATTTTATTACTCGCACTATCCCTTAGACCCATGCTAACCTAAAGGCTTATGTTCTAAAGTAGACTATGTAGTATGTTTTCTTATGCTTATATTTCATATAAATATAATGATTGCCTGCTTTACATGATAACTAGTACTCGATTGTCTCATTTTATCGCTTGTCACATAATTTTTATGGCACAATCAGGTTACACGATCCGAGTCTTGCATTCATCTAATTCGCCGAAAGACTATCTAATAGTCGTTCCATGCAAGTATGAATGTGAAAGTATTAAGGACCGTTTGGTCACCAAGGCAGTTCTCGAATGAGGGGACTGCATCATGACAAGTTAAGAAACACTCGTCATGTACTGAATTTGACGACTCGGGGAGTCGATACGTTTGTGTAAACTCCCTCACCCAAAATAGGTATTTTGTGTATATTTTATATTATTATATTTATTATAGATGTTGAATTTATTTAGAGTATTCTCTTAGTTAATTAGAAAATAATTTTTTTAGTATATTTACTTATATAAATATTTATTTAGAATTATTTTTAGACTATTTTAGATTATTGAAATTTTTTTCCATAATTTTTAGTTAATTAAAAACTAGTAACACTAATTTTCTAGGACTTTGAAGAATTTATTTTATATTCAAACTTAGATAAAAATATCCTAAAATTTTATTTTATGTTCTAAATAGTCACATATATTTTCTAGAATTGTTTGGGAATTTTCTGAGTATTTTTAGTATTTATTGGGAGTAATTAGGCTAATAACTAATTTTTAGGACTTGTAGAATTTATTGTGCAATCTCAGGAATATAGAATGGACCCACGTTATTTTCTAGGGATTATAATATTATTATATATTTTTTGGAATTATTTCAGAATTTTTGGAATAATGTTAATATTTATTTTTAGTTAAATAGATAAAACTAATGTTTAGAGCTTCTCCTAATTATAGTAGTAAACTTATGAACATAAAATTGTCCCAAATATTTTTCTAGGATTTCTGGATTCAAAATATATTTTCTGTAATTTTTCCAGATTTTTATGATTATTTTTAATATTTATTTGGAGTTATTTAGATTTAAAACGACTTAAATAATGTTTTGATAAAGGCAAATCAAAAATAAATAATATAAATAAAACCATCCAATCAGATTCTGACACGTGTCAGTCTATAGATATCCATTCAGCCGCAGGTACATCTCTATATATATATAATATGATAACCCTAATTATTCCATTATTTTAGAGAGAGAGATTTTGGAAAATTGCCATCTAGGGTTCCTTCATCTTCCAGAAACCATTGCGCATAGCTTCGGACTCCAAACGAGGCCTAGTTTCTTGTGTTAGAAAGATATTGAGGTTAGCTTTCTGATTATATAAATTGTTTTTCGAAATTATTAGTATTAAATTCTGGAAAATTCGTAGAGCACAACATGTCCGAAAATAGATGTGTTTCGATGTTTTCGCAATTCCGGGAGAACCCGGAATCAGAATCACGAACCGTTTAAAGTTTTGGAAAGATAATGTCGAGATCATAGACATATATTTTTCCCAGAATTTAATTCAAAGTATTTATATACTGTTAATTCTGTAGAACTTCTAGGTTAGAATTTAACCATCGATGCACAATACAAAATTTGTATGTGCCATAATTTCCAAACGAATTTGAATTCGGATGAGCCATAAATTCCAGCATATTTTTGACGCTGAAATCTACAGGAAATCATGCATGAAAGTTGAGTTTGTGTCGGTTGACTTTTCGATAAACAGATCGCCTCGATTTGCGTGCCATGAGTCTCGAGTTGATAAAATTCAGTTCTTTGGACAAAATTAGGGTTTAACATAAAAATCAGAATAATAAGATTAAAATAGGATTTAGAGTAATTATTCTAGAATTAAATAAATTATCTTTTGACGTGATAAATTTGTAATACATAGGCTATTTGGACTATGACTTGGACTCTGATTCATACCAGCAGCAGGACCCCAGGCAAGATACCTTGCCAAGTTGTTTACAGTATTTTGCATGCTTAGTATATTTATTTCCTTTCTGTTTATTTATTGCATGTGTAGTTTCTTTCAGTCATACTATATATTAGATATGTTGACACACACATAGCACTTAGTATCATGAGAGAACAATCATTAGGCATATGGGCTTTTAACCACTCTGGTAAACCGTAGTATATAGCTCGTACTACGGGCGTGTGTCGCGCTGGTCGCTACCCCCACTGTATGTCGATTTCTGGAGTCTCGCTGGTCGCTACCCCCGCGGTATGTCGATTTCTGATGTCCATTGACGTGTGTGTGAGTTGTGAGGTAGATCGAGTAGCCTACCCTTACCCATACGTCGAAAAGTTGTCCTCATTTGTATTCATATAGATGTCTTATACAACGTACTTATTTATTTTCAAATAATATGCATGTTTACTATATTCAAGTTGGCTCGCTTTTCTGTATCTTGTTACGTCCCTCTGAGGACCTGGTCCTCTGCCAGGTGTATCTGTTCTTGAGTATTTGCAGGAGCACAGATTTGGATGGTTATATATATTTCGTGGATGTCCTCTCTTCGAGCCCGTGATTGCTAGCTGGTATTCTTATATGGTGTTGTTGTGTTGTACTTATTTTGTATTTGCTCTTACATTCGAGTTGGTAGTGGATTTGTTTCCATCCAACTATCATCCTTAGATATTTCTTATTGAGATCTAGTTTTATAGATACTGGTTATTTATTTCTATATGATTTTCTGCGGATGAGATTTCGATTGTACCCTGTGACTTGTGACATATGTTTATACCACTTATGGATTTTATATTCATATTACAGCGTACGTATGGGTTTAATTTCCATATATTGGAGTTGCCATATCCATGCGGCTGGCATACTTACGTGTTCCTAGTCCTACGTATTTTGGGACTGGGGCGTGACAGTTTGTGAACAAACTTGAACCCGAATCTGACCCAAATATGTACCTGATAAGAGACCTATGACTTGAGACTTGCATGATCACGGACAACTCGTGCACGATATATTTGATTGGATTCCTTGAACGATCACCAGGGCACCGGGATCATACCGGCCTAGGAGGAATGTCTGGTGTATTATGTGCCAATTACGGTTATGGTATACGATACCATTTTTTGGGTAGGACAATACACGATATTCGGACCTTGGTAGAGCATACTACCTTAGACTAGCCGTCTACCCTTCTGATAGTCGTTTGTGAGTGGGCGAATGGCGTGGAATGTCTTATGTTCCTTCTTTCTTGCGTTGTACCCTATTTTTGTCCTGGGCGAAGGTGGCGTGTAACGATTCTTGTACCTCATGCATCTAACCGTTCAGAGACTATAACTCATCCTTTATGGCTATGTCAGTGACCTTCTGTTTATATAGATTAAGTCATCCTTGCTTAGCAGCAACCCGCGTACGAGATATTGTATCAAATAAGTAATTTGAACACCCGAGCAATCTATTGTAACCTATCTGAGTAATCCATGAAACTCGTGCCCCCAAATCAGGAACCCGCTCGTGACACTCTTATTTGCTTATGCGAGTCCTTGGATTATATATATGTTCGTGCTTGGTTTAACTTGATTTTATCATTGGACAGGGAAGGACAAATGGTATGTTGTTAAGTCTCGTCGTGTTACTCTTATATCACACGACGCACTACCACACGAGTTAGGATTTTTATTGTGCCATAAAACTAATCCTAAGTCAAGACTAGAAAGATAACTTAATAGATGGTGCACGGAACCTATATAACGTGTTTGGATTTGTCAAGCGGGCGAGAAGCCTCCCCCCCAGTGCATTCATGTACTAATAACCCGCCAGATTGCTTGTAGGGTGCGGGAGAACCTCTTTCGGTACGAAAATTCCTTCGTACGAGCTAAGACATAGAGTTCGCTTTGGAGCCTTGGAGTATTGCGTCCGGAGCTGAAGCAAATACACATGACATAATATTAGAACATCTCCTATATATCATTCCATACTTATAGCCACTTGGCACGTTTTTATTGTTTCGAGAGAGAGGGCTTGAGCGACTTGTAATCCCTGTCTAGCACCGCTTGTAATACTTGTTCAATATCAATAAAGTGATTGTTTTACTTCTATACTTATGTTATTTAATGCTTTTTCTATTGACGACTCTGTGAACCTGTTACCAATCCCCTGTTCGGTTCTTACTTCGCTGCATTCGGACTATCTGTGTGACACCGTGCCTTAGCTATTACTCCGCTTGTTCGGATTTATGGCCTTGCACGGGCGCAGCTTGTGCTCATGTGGCATTACGTTCCTGATGGGAACGGTCGTCTTGCGGGAGCACTGGCATGGTAATTCGCGCCTAGCGGGAACGGCCGATCCTGCGGAAGATCGGGACATGACAACATGTGTGGAGAGAACAAAACAGGTATATTTTTTAGGGTCTCACAACCTCCCATGTAGTAATTTTACATAATATAGAGTTTGATGTTACATTTAAGAATCATCCTGAGGGGGTATGGCTTTTGTATGACTGTTTACTGGTTCGATGAATAAAAATTTTACCCTTATTTTTAATATATATATATATATATATATATATATATATATATATATATATATATATATATAATGATTCCAAAATTTCCAGAAACCCTATTTTCCTTCTGAGTTTCTTCATGCTGCGAGAACAATAGCCTAAAGCAAACTTTCAAAGCACATGGTTCCTACCTCCTACATGAGCTTTTCAAGTGCAGTTTTTCTAATATCTCCATAAATGTGTCTAGTATTTTAAAACTATTTTTGGAAATTTTTAGGACTTTTATAGAATTTTCTAAAATTAATCTAGTTGAGGGTGTCTCACATTAGGGTAGACCATCTTGTTCATGTGATAGCTTATAACCCAGATATCCTAATATCCTCTAGTTTTTGTGGTAAATTTTTTATTAATTTTTACTTACTAAAATTTTTAGAAGTAACTTTCTAATTTAGCACCAATTTTGTTAAAACACACTAAAAGAGAAATAATTTTTAACCATGACCTCATTTTATGAATCCATCGATTCTAGCGTTTCCAGATTGCTGAAATACATGAATATGGCATATCAATTTGAATTTTAAGATAAAAGTTTTTACCCCTTTTCTAGCCAGAAGTTATGATTCTCAAATTACTCAAAATATGGTGTGTTGTTTAGGAGCCCTATATAGTACCACATCATACTTACTAAATGACAAACCTAATAGATCATGGACTGGTAGGTAACTTGTAGGATAAGTAACGTATATTAAAAATACATAACTTAAGATATAACTAGTATTATATTGTTTTCTTTTCTATGAATTCATGGGTATGTGTGTGTGATTGATTTGTATTGTTAGCTAAGGGATAGTAAATAACGTAACATAACTGCTCATCAAATACTAAAACGTCTAGAGTTTCAGGCAAGTATTATGAGCATATACTTGTGAGAGATGGAAAAGAAAAATACTTTTAATATGCATGTGGTCTATGCTCACAATATAATTCAATATTGATAGCAGTCGTGCACGTCGTGTATCGACTGCTATATGTTCTAAGCTTTCTGCATGCATAATGACAATATTCTAAAATACACCCTACACATGATGATTGTCTTTCTTTATACTGTTTTGTATATTAGTTCATAGAGTTGTCACATATAGTACTCTATAGTTCTTTTCTCATATTGTATTAGTACATATATGATGATGCATAACTTTGTGGATTGGTATTGTAATTTGGTCATATCTTGTCTATATAACTAATGTTGACAGCTTTAGATGAGGAGGATTATCATACCCACTGCGGCCCTTATGAGGGAGGCAGCTATATACTTCGATTGACTAGGCTTAGTGGTTGAAAATCTTTTAGGAGATGTTATATGATTAGAAGTGGTTCCATTCACCGGGGCTTCGGTCGCCGACTCCCCCTTGATACTTTATTTTAATTAATATTTATAGCAAATTTTTTCCTAACTTGGACCTTATATATGTATTTGGATTAGATAGTACTCCTTGATTATTTAATATTTTTAGAGGCTTCTTTAGTTATACCTTATTCTTTCTTGTTGGTCATTCTTTTTTATTATCGTTTATCTTTTTCAATCATGAATGAGCTAGAAATAATAGATTTATGATGTGATATAGAGTCGATATTAATGTTGTATATGGAATCCGTATATGACTTGGTATAAATAATGTACTACTGTCGATACCATGGTGTAGCCTAGACGTATTCACATACTTTATACACTGTTAAATTAATTATAGTTAGGATTAGATATTAATTAGATTTATGATTAAATTCTTCTCCTATATGGATACATATTTCTTCTCCTACTCCTATACAAAAATGGATTCGTTCTCCCACTATATATATTCATAGTTGTAAGACTTTTTACATCATCCTTTAATAAAAATTAATATTGTTAATTTGTTTCTTCGTATCAGAGCCTATGATTTTTCAATCCTAGGACCACCTCGTCGAGAAGTTCAAATTCTCTCTCTTTCTCATCTTCGTCAGTTGTCGTTAGCCGGTCGGCTACCACTCCTTGAAAAAAAGGGTTCGCTATCGCTCCCTCCGCAACAATTACTTGGCTTCCACCGTCGCGTGCCCGTCCGTCTTGAACTCGTTGTTGGAGAATCACAATAGGAGCTGGTATTTGCCTACGCTAAGTCGCCGACGACTAACAACTTGAACACATAGTCCATCGTCAATCTTTCATAAAAAAATATGGAGTACTGAATTCTTCTCGTTAGTGGTAGTTGAAAGGAAAGAATCATTAGTTGTGGTGGAAAGGAAAGAACACAACAAAGCTTCAAAGTGAATAGTTTTTTAATTTGATTTCTTGATTTTTGGCTTTACTTATCAAAAAACAAAACAAAAACAAAAATGCTCCCTCTATGTACTTATTGCGGAAAACCTGGTCATTATGCTATCACCTGCTACACTCGTCAGCGGTCTACTCCGTTATTTTCATTGCCAGAAGCCTGGACACTCGGTGGACATTTTTTTCTACTTCATCTACATTTAAAGATTCAATTCTTCAAGCGAATACAGACAAGAAATTACTTCTCGACTCGCTCTCTAATACCTCAGGCTCAGACATCAGCTCAGGTTCAGACATCAGCAGATATTCAGCATCGTCTTACTTAGTTATAGCTCCAAGTCCAGCTCCGTCTCCAGCACCAGTCTGTCCTTGCTGGCTCCTCTGTATCTGCCTCTACTGGTACGTTTATTTCTTGGATATTAGACTCTGGTGCATCTCATCATATGACTTATGACCTTAGTCTCTTATCTAGTATTACACCGTTACCATCCCACTTTCCCTTTTTACATACAGCTGATGGTTCTCAGTTGGTCATCACTCAATATGGTTCTATTATTTCTGACACTTTGAGTCTTTATTTTGTTTTACATATTCCCCACCTTACTTTAAACCTCAAATCAGTTAGTAGCCTTTGTGATAGTAGATTTATTGTTTCTTTTGATTCTCTCACATGTTCTGTGAATGATCCTCGTACGGGCCAGACGATTGGTCGTGCCCATAGGAAGGGACGATTATACCACTTAGAATTTTTTTATCTTCCATTAACTCAACCTTTGAGTTCTAGTCATGTTTCTATCGCCACGTCTGATGCCTACTTGTGGCACAGACGCTTAGGTCATATCTCAGAATCTTGTCTAAAGACTTTATTCCATAGTGAAGCTCTTGGACGTGGTTCTTTCTCTTCTCTATCCACGTGTATGGGTTATAAGTTGGCAAAACACATAGCCCTACCTTTTCCTAAGACTTTATCTAAATCTAGTAGTATTTTTGAATTAGTTCATTCTGACATATGGGGACCTGCTCCTATCCCATCTATGAGTGATTTTGTCTACTACGTGAGATTTTTTTATGATTACACTCATTATACTTGGCTCTATCTTATGTGTCACCGTTCTGATATCCCAACCATTTATAGGACGTTTACTACTATGATTCACACTCAATTCAATGCTAAGATTAAAAAAATTTGTTCTGATTGTTCTCGTGAGTATCTCTCCACTATGATGTGATCTATCTTACAATCTCATGGCACCCTTTTGCAGCAGTCCAACACTTATACTCATGAACATAATGGGATAACCGAACGCATATATCGTTATATTCTTGAAACTGCTCGTGCTCTCTTGTTATCCTCTTTTGTTCCTTAAAAGTTTTGGGCAAAAACTATTGTTACTTCTGTTAATCTTATCAATATTACTCTTTCCTCTGTTTTATCTAGTATGACACCTCAAGAGAGTCTTTATTCGTGTCCTCCTGATTATAGTATGCTTTGGACTTTTAGATGCACTTATTTTGTCCTTCTTCCTGAGACTGAGCGTACAAAGCTGACAATCCGATCAGCCAAGTGCTTCTTACTTGGTTTTAGTTTCGAGCACAAGGGATACCGTTGTTATGATCCCTTGGCCCGCCGTCTTCGCATATCTTGTCATGTCACATTTCTAGAGGACTCTCCATATTTTACTATTCCATCTTCGAATGTTCACTTTTTGTTCCCACCAGCTCCATTATCTAGTATTTTCATTAATCATACTCCTTTGCCCCCCTCTCCTGGTACAACTCCTCCTACAATGCCTCCGTCGCTAACTTACGAGGATCCTCCATAAATTCTACTAGCCCCCGTAACGCCATCTTCTCCACCATCCACGCCTCCATCATAACCTCTTCGCCAGTATCAACGTACTCATCGACCTCCTTCACGCTTTACTTTCGATTGTTCCAGTCCACTGGACAAGTTTGGTTTTGCCACCTTAGTCTCATATTCTCTACAATTTTATTCATTTCTTACTACTATCTGTCACGCTTGATTCCGTAGAATCGATAGTCGTCCCCTTGACGTGATATCGTGTGTGCCTATATTGCGCAACGCACAAGGCCAAGATATTTTATATAACGAGCAAATATTCAGAGTACGCAGATAATTGAATACAATATTAAAATATGAAAAGTTCTCTTTATTGATAATGAAGATATTTTACAAACTCTTAAACAAGTACAAAGGTTGCCGCACGGACTTAAAAAAGTGGATGCAAACTGAGATAGCCGTCCGGTATATTACATCCTTTTGCTAAAACTTTAAAAGCTATAGACACATTCGGACAAAGATATCGTATTTCCATGGAGCTGCATAAGGTATGTATACGAGCTCCTGGAAACTGTAAAATACGCTCTAGGTATAAAACCCCTATTTCAAAAAAAAAAAATCGTATTTATTATTTTTATTAATTAATAATTTAATTAATGTAATTTTGTGCTAAATAGGAGAAATAGATTTTTAATAATTTTATTTTAGGTGTTCGGGCACTTAGAGGATTTATGGGACCATCAAAAATTTTTCGGAATTTATTCCATGTAGGAGACCCCTTGAGCAGTTGCTAGCCTAACGGTGTGCATTACCCTAATCCATAAATTTTCTTATGTGTGTATATATATATATATATATATATATATATATATATATATATATATATATATATATATACACAAATATATATATATATATATATATATTTAAAAAGAAAAGAAAAGAAAAGAAAGTATAAAGAAATAATTAATAATATACTAATAATAATAATACTAATAATACTAACTTAGCAATTCCAACTAGCAAGCTAGCAAATTTGCTAGCAAATGCACAGCCTGCTTAAAGCAAAGCAAGCAACTTGCAATGTAAGCACATCACTCCTATCCCATTCCCACTTCACGGACGCAGCACCCCCACGCGGACCGCCTCCTATTCTCTCTCTCTTCCTATCATATATATATATATATATATATATATATATATATATATATATATATATATATATATATATATATATATATTATTTCATAAAACCCTAACCTAAAATATTCAGACCCCCTCTTCTCATCTAGAGCTGCCACCGCAGCCAGAGAACCCCGTCAGACCGTCCAAACCATCCCGACGACCCCGACCTCGCGCACTGCAGATTCCCACGCGAGGCACCTTCGCTCCGGAGTGGTTTTCCGTCGACTCGCTTAACCAAACGCCGTTCCGTCTTCACTGGTATGCTCACCCCTTAACCCTCTTCCATATTTGTATAATAGCAGACGTCGAACAACGTGTACCCATAGGCGAAAATAGCGTCCAAGTTGGCGCGAGCAGACCGAATTCTGGGATCGCAGAAAACTGCGGTGACCACCCATGTTGCCGAGTTCGTATCTCCCACCACAGAGATCCGAATTCGATGATTCTTTTTGGTATGTGTAGAACACTTGACCTAGTTTATTTTTTGTTAAATAACCCTAGATTATTAACTGTTGTGGACAGAATTAAATTCGTCACAAAACCCTACTATCCACTTTTTCCAAAATTCTAAAAGTTGTGAAACGGAGCGCGCCCCACCAAACGGGACCGTCCCATCGTGTACCAAGTGTACCGAATGGTGCACGCAGCATAATCGGACACGTAAAGATTCATGGGAACTGATTCGGCCGCGTGTGTGCGCCGAAATCAGGCCGTATCCGCGAACACACCCCGTGTCACAAATTTTGTGGAACTCACGCGTATTTTGTGCACGCTTGTCAGATTATGACGAAACTTGCGCCACTGGACTCGTGGTAATGCGCTGGTCCTGTGACCCAATTTTTACGCAATTCTGAGACGGTTGACCAAATCGCCAATTGGTGGGCCCTATAGTTGACTTTTTGGACAAAATTGTGTTCGACTCATCGGAATCCACATTTGGACATACCGTTGGGTTCGTATTGACATTTAGAATTATTTGACCTATAATTTGTCCCATTTAGAGACTGTTACCCTTGGCACACTTTTCGGTGTAAAGTGGGCCACCCGTGGACCCCACTTTTACCCGAAATTACCGTTTTGTCCCTGTGTCCAAATTGGACGAAAGGGAAGTACTTTTTAGCTATTTTGCTTATTCTGGAAACGTTGGTGATGTTTATTTCAGCATCCGGAGATATTGTTCTACGGCCATAGCTTTTGATACTGTGCGTTTGACTTCTGGACAATACACCTTGCAGCTTTCTTACCAGGCAAGATACCTTGCCAAATTGCTTACAGTATTTTGCATGCTTAGTATATTTTTTTATATTTATTTTATTTCTGTTTATTTATTACATGTGTAGTTTCTTTCAGTCATATTATATATTAGATATGTTGACACACACATGGCACCTAGTATCATGAGAGAACAATCATTAGGCGTATGGGCTTTTAACCACTCTGGTAACACCGTAGTCACTAGCACGCACTATGGTGGGTCGTGTCCGATGGTCGCTACCCGAGAGGTATGTCGATTGATGGAGTCCGAGGGTCGCTACCCCAGAGGTATGTCGGCTGATGATGTCCACTGACGAGCGTGAGGTTATGAGGATTAGATCGAGTAGCCTACCATTGCCCATACGTCAAAAAGTTGTCCTCATTTGCATTTATATAGATTGTCTTGTACAGCGTACTTATCTATTTTCAAATTATATTCATGTTTACTGTATTCAAGTTGGCTCACTTTTCTGTATCTTGTTACGTCCCTCTGAGGACCTGGTCCTCTGCCAGGTGTATCTGCTCTTGAGTATTTGCAGGAGTACGGGCCTGGACCTGACGCATTCCTTTCTGCCGAGGAGGTCTTACCTTCTGAGCATCGTTGATTATCTAGCGATGGATTCTTTTAGCTGATACACTTTTGTCTTCATATTATTTTATATTAGAGATTTTATACTCCTCTCTCATTTTAGTTTGGATATAGTCTTTGGTAGTGGATTTGTCTCCACCCGACTATTATTTTGGATATTTCAGACTCCTTATTCTAGTTAGTATTTCTTTTCTATGACTTGTTGTGTGGATGAGATTAGCATATCTGTGACTTGTGACATTATATATACCACATGTGAGTTTATATTCATATTACAGCGTACGTATGGGTTATGGTTTCCATATATTGGAGTTGCCATATCCATGTGGCTGGCATGCTTACGTGTTCTAGTTCTACGTATTATTGGGACTGGGGCATGACATGTTTTTGTGGTGGCCCATGCAGGTCGAGTTAGCCGTTTCGGTTACGTCACTGTACCGAGCGGGCCTGCACCTAGGATTAGAATCTTAGATCTCATCCACACTTGACTATAACTTACCTTCCTTCCAACATGTCCTACTTAAGTTCTTGCATCCTGCTTGATTCATGTACTCTTCTTAATCCTTCGTCCATCTCTTGCAGAGAGATGAATTTGCATAACGGGCATGCCGCCACCGGGGACAACACGTCTCCAGGGGACGACGACCAACCACTAGGAGTGACCTCAACACCACCTCTTCTTCCCGGACCGGATGGACCGACTAGCAATCCAATCCCATCAACCCCTTCCACGATACCTAATGGAACTTTTTCAGCTCCACTAGCACCACAGGATGGCCAAACACAGTTGTTCCAATTATTTCAGATGATAATACAGGAACAGAGGCAGCAAGCAGCAGAGCAGAGGCTTGAATTTCTGGCAGTACTTGAGAGAATGGCTGCACTAGCCCCTGCACCAACCCAGGCACTAGTTTCAGTACCACAAACTCGGGTTGGTTCAGTCAAAGACTTTGTGCAGATGGGCCCTAAGCCATATAAGGGCAATGAGAGTCCAGAGGAGACCACAAACTGGATTGCCAATACCAAGAAGTTGCTAGAGGCATCACAACTACCTACTGATATGGATGATAGGCGTGAGGACTCAGTTAGAAGGCAACGCGCACCACTGGTGGGAATCAATGGAGCGCCAGTTGGGTACGCGTCAGACTTGGGAACAATTCTTGGAATGCTTTGAGAGGAAGTACTTCCCGGATACTGTAAGGGACGCATTGTACGATCAGTTCCTCCATCTAGAGCAAGGGGACAAGACGGTTGATGAGTATGACGCAGAGTTTAGCCGTCTCAGTAAGTATGGCACATTCCTAATACCTAATGACTTGGAGAAAGCTAAGAGGTTTCACCGCGGGCTGACTCAGGAGCTCCAGCACTACACTAGCTCCCAGTCCCGGATCTCTTATGCCGAGCTATTGACAGAGGCCAGGATCCAGGAGGCCATCAGCAAGGGAAACAAAATTCAACAAAGAATTTATCAGGGACCAGTAAGGACACAGCAAGGAGGACCCATTAGACACCCTTTGACACGCCAGCAACCAGATAGTGCTGCACCATATCCAACCAAGGAGCTCCGTACTTGTCACTATTGTGGAAGGACAGGTCATATTCTAAGAGACTGTCATCGTCGATTGGGACTGTGCATGGTATGTGGATCAAGTCACCATCAAGCTCGAGAATATCCTCAGCAGAACCCAGGGTCTATGGCATTAAAATCAAGAACACCGCATATACCCTCAAGTATAGAAGACCAAAGGGACTCACCACTGCTTCTACAGTCTGCACAAATGGAGGGGACTAGACCCCAGTTGATCAATCAAGGACAAGGCCAAGCACTCATTATGACAAGTATGGGAGAGCAGACACAAGAAGCCGTAGATACAGGTACGACCTTTTAGTTATAATTGACTTTGCATACTCATAACCCCATTGTGACACAAGATCTTAGATGTACAAATAGATGTAGAATTATATATATGGTAGCCTAGCAGTTATAAGGATATATTTCTATTCTACCCAGTTGGCATACACGCGATGCTAATGGATGACGTGAGTAGCAGTAGTAGTATTCTCCCCTATTTTTATCTCGCCCTCTTGGGTGACTCATCTCCTCCTTTTATATTCATTCCTTATCTCGTGCGTAACTCTTCCTATCATAGTCGTATTTTTTGTGCCATTATGAATTGTTTGATATCAACCTCACCCATATTTTGTTAGTTAAACATAAATGTGTTAGTAATGCTTGATAACTAAGGATGAGTTCTTAATATGTATATGCACTATAACAATATCTGTATTCTTTATTAGTTTAACCCTTAAGTAGCACCATGTAGCATAATAGAAATTGTTAGATCACTTGAGCTAGATCATAGCCCTAATAGTTAGTCAAGACCTTAAGTGTCTCCCTAAAAACTTAGACTATGCCTAGAAAAGAGTTGAAGGCACTTGTTACGAACTGATGACTATGACAAATCGCCGGCGAGGTAGCGACAGTTGCCGCCAGACGATTTTGGTAGAGTAGTCGAATTACTTGCAGCCATACTGGCCAGGTGGCGTGGCAGTATTAGACTATGATACTTGACGGTTATGGAAAAAAGTCATAGTTATGAGATTCCAGACAGGTATCCCAAGACTCTCGACCCAATAAATATAATTGCCTTACAATCTAGACAATAGCTTCAAAGAATGTGACTACTAGTAGAATTTTTGTAAGTTGGGTAGTGTAGACGAGTTAGGGAATGATAGGATATTGTATGGACAATAGATGATGAAGTGTTAGAATGGCAGACCATGAGTTTAGGAGTCCTGCTAGACACCAATGTAGTATAATAGCTATAGTGATCACTATGAATATGGGTTAGTGGTAATTTCGAGGACAAAATTTTTGTAAGTTGGGTAGAATGTAAAACCCCTATTTCAAAAAAAAAAATATTTCGTATTTATTATTTTTATTAATTAATAATTTAATTAATGTAATTTTGTGCTAAATAGGAGAAATAGATTTTTAATAATTTTTATTTTAGGTGTTCGGGCACTTAGAGGATTTATGGGACCATCAGAAATTTTTCGGAATTTATTCCATGTAGGAGACCCCTTGAGCAATTGCTAGCCTAACGGTGTGCATTACCCTAATCCATCATGATGTGCCGGTAGGTGGACTAGATTAGGAAGTCGCTCTTAGCTTCTAGCAGGATCTCCTTGGTTCAGGAAACCTGTTGCAACGAGGGTCAGTACATCAAAATGCACTGGTGAAGGCGAGCTAACCCAACTATACCAATAAACACGTTGTTTATATGAAGCATGCAAGTTATTATGTGGTCTTTCTATCTTGCCTTAGTTTATTTTACAATCAAGCAATATATATGAAAGTTTACTGAAATAAATATGCCACCATTCGGTTCTTTTACCTGCCCGTCTAACCGCCTGCACAACACTTACCATGACCTTTCCTGACACGAAGACATAGTTAGCTTGCATAGTTTAAATATACGAGGGGGTCACTGGCATAATGCCATAAATGATGAGTTATAATCAAGGGACAAAAATGGTATGCAACGCAGGTGGCGAGCCCCGCTACATGCCATTTTGTCCTCTAACGGACGACTATTCAGAATGTTCCGTCCGGATCGGATCTGTCCCAGTGCCCTGACGATCATCCACAGTAACCAGAAATCTTGTGCACAAGTTATCCGTGACCAAACGACGTATAATACTAAGTTATCAAATGGTGCACTTTAAGGCAACACAAGCACGAGACAAGTCACATGGCATGATCTGTTTTGCATAGTCTCCCTGATCAGTTTATTACATAGTAAGGTGTGTTCTATACATAGCATAATAATAGAAAAAGTATATATATTCTAACTAGAATTGAAACATGATAAAAGAACACTCAAAACGAACTAGCATGCAATAAGGTAACCGTTCACAAGTTGATCACAAGTTGATTGACAAGCATAAAGCAATCCAAGTATATTCCTTTTTATCTTGACATCTTTTAGTTATTATGGTATCGTCTGATCGGAATAATCAATAAGGCAAGATTTTAAATGTGAAGACTTAGAAGAAGGATCAACAAATCTAATTATAGCCACTCACAAGTTGGTAGGGGAGAGAAAAGGAAAGAGGTGCTTCAAGACTCCGCTCGTGCGACGTCTACTACACGATCACCTGCATTGCCACAAACAGATGATCAATAGCTCTTGTACTCTTTTCAAACTCGGAATAAAAATATAGTTCAATGAACAAAAGCAATAAAATCCATCAAAATCGTTCAAGAAAACACAAATTCAAAATCTAACTCAAAAGTACGAAAGCAACAAGGCGACAACGAAAACTAGGCAAAAAAACTTGCAGTGGAGATGTCCCTCTTGACTCTGCCGCTAAGTCCGTCCTTGGGACACGGTCCACTGAATATGAGAATCGATTCCGAAGAATCCAATCCATAACGAGAAAAAGATCTTGATTTAATCTATCCCGATCGAACGATATCGAAAGTATTTCTTAGCCGTGCTCCCCGAAAAGGGGGAACGGGGCACCACCATATCCATACTATACGAGAGCCCAGTTCTTATCAAGAGGTTGTTCAGTACCCTGGGTGGCAATAGGCTATGACAGAGGAGTTTCGACCATTTCAACAGACATGTACTTGGGATGTTATTCCACTTTCAAATGGGGTCCATCTTGTTAGTTGCAAGTGGGTCTTCAAGGTCAAGTATCGACCTGATGGATCCATTGAGCGACACATGGCTCGACTTGTTGCCCGAGGTTTTACACATGCGTATAAGATTGACTATGATGAGACCTATGCACTTGTTGCTCAAATGACCACAGTTCGTACATTACCAGCTGTTTTTGCCGCTCATCAGTGGCTACTCTATCAGATGGATGTGAAGAACGCCTTTCTTCACGGTTCTTTATCCGAGGTTGTCTATATGGATCCTCCTCTAGGTATTTCTACTCCGTCAGGGCATGTTTATCGCCTTCGCTGTGCTATCTATGGTCTCAAGCAAGCTCCCTGAGCTTGGTTTGAGTATTTCCGGAGTGCTATTTGTGAGACAGGTTTTCAGCAGTGTTCTCAGGATCATTTTTTTTGTGCGGTCGTCACCGTAGGGACGAGTTCTTCTTTTACTCTATGTGGATGACATAATTTTGACTGACGATGATTCATCAGGGATTGCAGCTACTCAGAGATACATTCATCAGCAGTTTCAGATGAAAGACCTTGGCAATCTTCAATATTTTCTTGAACTAGAGATTGCACAAGGTAAGAGAGGACACTTGTTTCTCAGCAGAAATATACTTCAGAGATTATTTCGTCTGCTCGTCTATCAGATAGTCGCATAGTTGATACTCCTTTAGAGCTTCATGTGAAGCTTCGTCCCACAGATGGTGAGCTTCTCACAGATCCTACTCGCTACAGGGGGCTTGTGGGTCAACTTGTGTATCTCTGTTTGACCAGGCCAGATAATTCTCATACAATTAGTATTGTTAGTCAGTTCATTTCCGTGCCTCGATCAGCTCACTATAGTGCATTACTCAGGATTATCCGATATCCTCAGGGTTCCATTACACGCTCATTATTTATGTCTTCTACATCTACTCTGGAGCTTCGAATTTTTTTTGATGCAGATTGGGTAGGAGATCCGACCACCAGACGATCTATTACATGATTCTGTTTGTTTCTTGGTGATTCGTTAATCCCATGGCGAAGCAAGAAACAAGAAGTTGTTGCATGTTCTTCTACTGAGGCAAAGTATAAAGCTATGAGTACCACCACCAGGGGGATCGTCCATGTACATAGACTGCTCTCTGATATGGGCATTGCTCATAGAGGACGTACACATCTTCATTGTGACAATATGAGTGCTATACAGATTGTAAACAATCTGATTTTTTTGGAACGGACAAAGCATATTGAGATTGATTGTCATTTCATCCGTCAGCATTTTTTGAAAGGCACTATTTCTCTACCACATGTGACTTCAGTTGATCATCTGGCAGATTTTTTTACAAAGTCACACCCCACACAGCAATTTCAGTTTCTATTGGGCAAACTCATGTTATTTGATCCACCATGAGTTTGAAGGGGGTGTTAAGATTAATTATAGTTAGGATTAGATATTAATTAAATTTATGATTAGATTCTTCTCCTATATGGATACATATTTCTTCTCATACTCCTATACGAATATGGATCTGTTCTCCCACTATATATATTCATAGTTGTAAGACCTTTTACATCATCCTTTAATAAAATTTAATATTGTTGATTTGTTTTATACACGATTATTTGGAAGTGGATTGTGACAATATGTGTTTGTCTATGTATCTTAGAGCCGACAAGAGCGGATAAGGGAACACGTGACAATAGTTGTCTTTATAGCTGATTGCTTTGACCCCTAGCATTATATATATATATATATATATATATATATATATATATATATATATATATATATATATATATATATTCTAATAGTTTGTTACTTTGTGCTTGTAGTGTGGACCTACTTTATTGTCCTTTTTATTTATGTCTTATTGTGTTGTAATATATACATATTGTCTTATAGGGTTATAATATGTACATAGTGTCTATAGGGTAGATCTATGTCTTAGTTATGTCTTATAGTGTTATAATATATACATAATGTCTATAGGGTAGATCTATATATGGTATTGTGTGTGCTTGTGTGCATCAGCTAACAATTCCTTGGGGGTATTTACTGTTCGACAGTTTTGATTGACCGAGCTGGCTTGTTTGTCAGGTGGAAATGAGGGACCAATAGCACCAGAGGATCGACACTTGTCATAATGTGTCATCGAGGAAACTTTGGAGTAATCCACATTCTAAACAATGGGTGCTTCTTATCTAGTATCTTTATTTATACTTGTATTAGAGACTCGTGTACTTGAATGACATTTGGTTGACATCCTACTTAGATTTTGTTCTCTTTTGTATTTGATAGGCTTACTTACTTTACTTTCAAGCTCATTATGAGACATGTATTTATGGGTTATAGACCTTGATATTTATGCCCATTTTTATAGTATGTTTTTCACATGGATTGAGATTAGTATTTGTGATGTCTTGACCATAGGACTATTATATGTTAGATATACCAAACTAGAATATACCTTATACGTATCATTTGGGCTAGTGTTCATATGGTGAGTAGCTAGCCAGCGTCACATGTTTGACTTTCGTATTTTGGAAGTGGGGTGTGACTACTCCTTTTCAATCATAAGTTGCTTATGGTTCTCACCACATCAACAATTTGTTGCATTTTCTCAAAATACAAGAAGAGTATGTTTAACAACCAATGTCATTATCTTTAGGTATCAAATAACGCCAACATTAATAATATAATGATGCATATATAGATTCATGTACAGAATGGTAGTGTCATCAACTTCATTGGTACATTATTGTTTATGAGGGAGTGCAAGATGTGCGATTGCACCAGGCCAAAAAAAATTAGAAGACCCCAAAATTTTAACATTTGTACATGTTACTAATGTAAAATCTTCATTTTTTGTTAGTGGTAAAGAAAATGCCCTTTTTAGTATTACATAGGATCCTTATAATGTTAGAACCGGTCAAGTCCTTTATGTTTTCTTTGTCGAAAACTACAAATAAGACAATTACGTATACATTACCGTAGAGCCATCTCATATCTTCCATAATATAATATGCGGCTTTTAGACGGCTCAAAATTGAGACGTTGTAAATCCTCATATAATTAATTATAAAATTAATTTTTTTTACAGAAGATACAAATTATCAAACTAACTTCCTCTCCGTTTGTAAATCCTCATCTTTATCCAATGAATTAAAAAAATTAAAAAACTTACAGAAGATACAAATTATAAAACTGACTTCATTTTTGTTTGTAAATCCTTATCTTTATTCAATTAATTAAAAAAAATTACTGAACATACATATTAATTTTTTTTAAATAAACGTACCTAACATATTGCTTGCCAGTAAAACAAAAAAATTAAAAATTACGAAATATTTCCAATATAAATTATTCTTGATGAGCACACGGGTAACGAATGTGCATATTACGAGTGTACAAATTATTATTCTATCAATCGACATCCTTACAGAACTAAGAGAAAATATACTAATACAATACTATTACACTTAGGTCTGATTAGCGTTCATATCCTGGATTTTATACTGGCTTAAAGTTGTCTTGACATGTTGGAAAGTTTGGACAGTGATTTTTTTATTACTATACAACAACCAATGCATGTTGAAAAAGAGAGGATAATGAAAAAAATAAAAATCTAAATCTAAATTTTTTAATTACACATCACATGTGTACAATATATCGTTAAAACAAGACTAATTTTATAAGCACTATCAAAATTGCTTAGGACAATCCATTACTTCAGAATAGTTCAAATTTTTGTAAACAGTCCCAAATTTACTCATGACAACCCAACCCTTCCTTTATTCCACCCTAAATCCTAACCCTAATTCCAACTCCAACTCCAACCAGAGGAGGAGGAGGAGGAGGAGGAGGACGAGGCTGTCCCCTCTCCCGTCCTGCTGACCCCATCTCGCTCGTCCCAGCTACTATTGCTGTCTATTTTTATCGATTTTTATCTAAAAATATCAACAAAGTTTACTTCTAGCACTAATTGAATAAAAATACAAATCACATGCATAATTTCGTTAAAAAAAAATAAAAAAAAATCGTTATATTCCTACCCTTTCGACAATTAACTCAAACAAGTAATACCCCTGTTGTTCACCCATCCAAAAGACATACAAAGGGATTAGGGAGGGGTTGGGAGGAGATACCAATAAAGAGAGGAAAAGAGAAGATGGGCTGCAATGCCATCTTCGCCCCCACCCACTCCCTGGCCTCCGCTGCCGCCGCCGACATCTGTCGTTCCAAAATGGTCCCGACCGGGACCAGTAGCCCGGTTCTTCTCCCCGTCCGGCAGCAGCTCCGCCTCCGCCGCCGGCGGCTCCAGGTCGTGGCGTCGATCGCCGTCGGCCCCTCCTCCGACCAGAGCCAGGCTCTCGAACGATGCCTCGCGATCTCCTCCTCCGCCCCGAAGGCGGCGCCGACGATGAAGTCCGGCTACGGCGCGTTCGGCGCCGTGACGCTCGAGAAGTCGAAGCTAGACCTCACCCAGAAGACCACCAGGACCAGCCCCGAGGTCCAATTCCTCCCTCTCTTCCTTAAATTAGGGTTTTTGGATGCGATTGCAGAATTTAGTTACGTTGAAAAAGAAAATTTCCAACTTTGGAATCTAAGCTTTTAATTGTTAAAATTGAGATGTTGAACGATACATATTGCGCCTGTTGTGATAAATAGGACCTTCCTAGGAATCCGAGAATACTCGTTCACGTGGCCCACCGGTCAGAAACATAAAGTATGATGCGTGTGGCAGTTATTGTACTGTTTATACAAACACAAAATCATCATATAAAAGTACTAGTATATATGAAATACGTTGGTTGCACGTATTTCATAGATGATTATTATTATTAAGAAGACTAAAGACAACTGCTCTAATTATTCCAATAGTTTAAGAGTCTAAGACTACTTACGAAAACTAAAAAAACAACTCATTCAAACTATTTAGGAAGGCCAAAGGACAACTCCTGCAATTACCTTGTTCTCCCTATTAACTTTAATGAATAATTTTAATTAGTACACATATACAAGGGTATATTTAGAAAGAAAAGTTCACGGTGAAGCGGAAATTTTCTCATTATATAGTAGTATAGATAGATTCATGTTACATATATGTATTTGTAGGTCCAGTTTGGATTGCATTTACATTCCATTTGGGACTCCGATTGCTGCCAGAATGGAGGAGCCAAACGCCTCGCATTCTGGATGGACGTTTGCCCAAACGTACAATTTGTTTGGTGGCTCAAATGGACGTTTTTGGTACACTAAGTCAACGAGCGTTCCGGAAATGAGCATTTGAGCAAACGCCCATCCCTCAAACTAAATTAGGCCTTAGAGTACACTACATATAACGAAATTCAAAGTGTGATACCCTCATGTCCATGTAACATAGAATATTCAAAAATTTGCGGTTTACATATTATGAAATCCATCCATGCGATTCACTAGGGGCAACAACGCAAGTTATCAACTTAAAGGAACACAGATTCACATAACTTTCTGAAATTTCTAGTCTACGTATTGTGAGTGTGTGCTAGCAAACTTGTTTTGCATTAGAGATACTTTTCAGTAGTGTGTTTATTTCTATTCGTATGTTCTGTTCTTTTTGTCCTAGCTCTGTTATAACTGCTTTCCTTTCCCCCCTTTGTTTCCTTGTATTCACAAATAGGATAAAGACATCATTAAATTGATGCATTTTTTATGTTTTTTTTAAAGAATATCATAACTTGCTTAATTACAAAGACCAAAAAAGCTGAAACTTATTGTTACTTATATCTTTGGGATACTGAAGATAGCAACTGGTGGAGGAGGTGGAGATATCGGAAAGAGAAATAGTCATGGTGGGGGTGATGGTGGCGACGACGGTGGCGACGACGATGACTATTTTGCTGACTTTGACGAAGGTGACGATGGAGATGACGGTGGATTGTTTAGAAGACGACTAGTCCTTCAAGAGGTTGGTAGCATTTTAAATGTTAACCAGTAAAGGCATTGACTAGAGAGCATGGCTCTTCTGCGAAGTTAGGAAAATCAACTAATCTTTCTTTACTCTGTAAAGCTTTTCGACAGGAAGTTTGTAGACTCTGTATTGCAAGAGTGGTACAAGACCATGATGGAATTGCCTGCGGGGCTCCGACAAGCTTATGAAATGGTGATTTTCCTTTCATTATTGTAGAAATTTATGAATGTTGTATACTTGTATGTGTTTAAGACTGAACGATTAACCAACATAATAGGGCCTGGTGAGCTCGGCACAAATGGTACGCTTCTTGTCAACATTTGGCAGGCCAACAACATGTAGGGCAATTTCTCGAGGTCTTCCGCAATCTTTGTCTAGAGCTTTCATTGGAAGGTAAAGTCATATGAAGATTAGAGCATGTTTCACAGTCATATCAACTAGAAGAAAGCTTAGATTATTTACATTGTATACAAGTAAGAGAACATGTCTCGTTATTTATCGTCATGCTTGCAAGTATATATATATATATATATATATATATATATATATATATATATTGTTGGAAATTATTGAATGAATATTTCCAATGGTTGTGTGTATATTGGAAGAGGTCTGTCCCTTCCAAACATTGTGTCCTTAACATTTGTGTCTCTTCACCCCTTATAAAAGAGACATTGATCCAAAACATTTATTCATTCATACATTCAAGCATCAAGTCCAAGAGAGAGAGAGACTACCTCCATTGTTTCGACAAGTTCCTGCGGTGTGAAGTGCTGCTACCGGAGGAGGAGTATTGTTGTATCCTGAGAGACAATTGCTACTAAACCGGAAGTATCTGAGCTGGACGAATATTGTCTTAAGGACATTGAACCAAGTTCAAGCCTCGGTCTCGGTTAGATTACTTACATTTTATTTTCAGATTCTAAAAATACATAGTTGGTATTTATTTTGACTAACAAATATATATATATATATATATATATATATATATATATATATATATATAAGCATGACGAAGGATGAGGAATCGGGATCCTTGCTCTTAAGTATCCCCACATGTTTTCCGAAATAGCAACTGTTGGATTGTATTTTTTGACCGTCCAGATAAGATCAAAATCTCGCGAGAAATTGAATATTTTAAGGATTTAATATAAACGGTCAAAAAATATAATCCAACGGTTACTATTACGGGAAACATGTGGAGATGCTTAAAAGCGGGGATCCCGATCCCTCCTCTCTCTGTCTCTCTCTGTGTCTCTCTCTCTCTCTCTCTCTCTCTATATATATATATATATATATATATATATACTAGTCACGTGCACGTGCGTTGCACGTAAAAAAAATCTTCTGATATTGTTGAAAAATAGTTTAAATTAGGATTTGTTATAGATATATTTATATTTTAATTATGTTTTGTTATGGATATACGTATAGATAATTAGATAATATCAGGTAGTTAAGCAATTAGTTAGGATTTATTTATTTTTCTTAATTTTTAATTACGTGATGATATGCATACGGCTTAGCCGGCTTATTTGAGTCTTTATCAAGCCTCTTTATATATATATATATATATATATATATATATATATATATATGGACGATATTGTTGGAGATGGAGATGTCTTTCACACACAAAGTGCGAAAGCAATATCTTGCAATTGAGCTTCTGAAAGATATGGTTTGACAAGAGAGTAGCAATTACTTGCAATCGAGCTTCTGAAAGCTATTGATTGACAAGTGAGTAAAACAGAACACAAAAGAATTAACGAGGTTCGACAATGTGCCTACGTCCTCGGACAATTATAATTCTTTACTTTCTTTCTCCACTAAGAATAGTGGGATTACAAATTACAAACTCTCTTTTGGATACACTCAAGAGACTCACAAACTCTCATACAAAAGTATGGACATACTTTGGTGAAGAAGCACCGCCCGGAAGAACACCGCAAGCAAGGAGCACCAAGAGCACCACCACTTCTAGCACCAAGATTACAAGGAAGGATTAACCAAACATCTCCCAAACCATCTCCTAATATAGCCATAAGGGAATGAACCTTCTCCTCCAAGATTCGTTTCATCCAAGGTTCATTAAGCTTGGGAACTCCAAAAGTCATTAGACTTTCTCCAAGGTGAATGAACCTTGGGAACATCAAACCCTCTCTCCAATTAAGGAGGGATCACCCAACAATTTTTTCCTTCCCGACTTAAGTGGATGGTTCCGTCATACCAGCTGCATTTCTACAAAAGATGTGTTTGTCTTTCGGTAAAGACTTAGCCATCATGTCTGAGCCGTTGTCATTGGTATAGATCTTCTCAATCTGAAGTTGCTTGGATTCCACTACGTTACGAATCCAGTGATATCTCACGTCAATATGCTTTGACCTTGAGTGAAAACTCGAATTCTTGCTCAAATGGATAACACACTGGCCATCACAATAAAGAACATATGCTTGTTGTTCTTGACCCAACTCTTGTAGGAATCTTTTCATCCACAATAGTTCCTTGCATGCTTCTGTAGCTGTGATATATTCTGCTTCTGTAGTCGACAGAGCAACACACTTCTGTAACTTTGACTGCCAAGACACAGCTCTCCCTGAAAGAGTAACTAAATATCCTGAAGTAGATTTTCTGGAGTCAAAATCTTCAGTCATATCTACATCTGTGTACCCTATCAACACATGCTTGTCATTTCCAAAGCACAATCTCATTTTGGAAGTACCTCTGAGGTATCTCAAAATCAACTTCACCACTTTTCAATGCTCTTTACCCGGATTGGATAAGAATCTGCTGACAACAGCAACTGCATGTGCCATGTCAGGTCTGGTGCACACCATCATGTACATAAGACTGCCAACAACTGAGGAACAATGGCAACGATGCCATCTCTTCCTTTTCTTTGTTGCTTGTAGGACACAGCCTTGAGCTGAACAAAAAGTGATTAGCAAGTGGAGTAGCAACTGGTTTTGTCTTGTCCATGTTGAACTTCTTCAACACCTTCTCGATATAACGTTCTTGTGATAACCACAGCTTCCCATTCCTTTGATCACGGGATATATGCATACCGAGAATCTGCTTTGCTGGACCTAAGTCCTTCATTGCAAAGGACTTGCTGAGCTCTTTCTTTAATTTGTTGATCTTGTCACTGTCACGACCTACGATCAACATATTAACATATAGAAGAAGTATAATCAGTTCACCATTAGAGTACCTTTTGACAAACACACAATGATCAGAAGTGGTCCTCTGGAATCCTTGTTCGGTCATGAAGAGATCAAACTTCTTATACCATTGGCGGGGTGCCTGTTTTAGTCCATACAGGCTCTTCTTTAGTCGATAGACTAGATCTTCTT
Organism: Iris macrosiphon; assembly: GCA_036927795.1. Lineage (NCBI taxonomy): Eukaryota > Viridiplantae > Streptophyta > Magnoliopsida > Asparagales > Iridaceae > Iris > Iris macrosiphon. The sequence continues at coordinate 460,808 of JAYESA010000055.1, read as the reverse complement.
TCCCTTTGACTTTGAAATCCTCTGGCTGCTCCATGTAGATTTCTTCTTCGAGCTCTCCGTGAAAGAATGCAGTCTTCACATCTAGCTATTCAACTTCTAGATTTAGACTTACAGCTAAGCTGAGCACTACTCCGATAGATGTCATCTTCACCACTGGTAAGAAAATCTCTTCATAGTTAACTCTTTGCTTCTGACTAAAACCTTTCACAACTAGCCTCGTCTTGTATCTTGGTTGTGACTTGTTTTATTCTGTCTTCAGCTTATACATCCATTTGTTCTTGAGTGCTCTTTTTTCTTTTTGTAATTTTACCAAATCATAAGTGTGGTTCTCATGCAAGGACTTCATCTCATCTTACATGGCTTCCAACCACTCCCCATTTTTCTCGTGTGCCACGGCTTCTTGATAGCATTCAGGCTCTCCTGCATCTGTTTGCAATACATATTATTGTGGACTGTAGATGCTGTTAGGCTTCGGTTGTCTGTTTGATCTTCTTAGTTGAGGTTCTTCAGGAGCTTGCTCTTCTTGAACATTTTCAGGTATAATGTCATCATCATGATTGTCCTCGACGTGATTATGGATTTTAGCTTAATTGTTCTCGACCGCATCCCCCCTTTGTACCCGTGGCTGAGGAACTGGATGTAGGTCGATTGGATATTCCCTGGAGCTATCAGCCTTTTCTCCCTTCTGAATATATTCAATAGTTTGATCTTCAAAGAAGACCACATCTCTGCTTCTGACAATCTTTTTATTGACAGGATCCCATAGTCTGTAGTCGAACTCTTCATCTCCGTAGCCTAGAAAAATGCATTCTTTTGATTTGTCATCAAGCTTGGACCTCTCGTCTTTGGGGATGTGCACGAACGCTCTACACCCAAACACCTTCAAGTAACTGTATGACATATTTTTCCTTGTCCAGACCTGTTCGGTACATCACCATTGAGTGGAGCTGATGGAGATAAGTTGATTAAGTGAACTGCTGTCATCAATGCTTCACCCCAGAAACCCTTTGACAGCTTGGAGTGAGATAACATGGTTCTGATCCGCTCAACGATCGTTCTGTTCATCCTTTCCACCAACCCGTTGTGATGAGGGGTCTTTGGAACCGATCTTTCATGTCTGATTCCATTATTCTTGCAATAGATTCTGAAGTCTCCCATGTACTCTCCACCATTGTCAGTACGAATGCACTTCAGAGTTGTAGCAGTCTCACGTTCAACGCTGGCATGAAGCTGCTTGACCACTTCAAAGACTTGATCTTTGGATTTGATTGCATATGCCCACACCTTCCTGGAGTGGTCATCAATGAATGTGACAAAGTATCTTGCACCGCCAAGAGTGTTAGTAGTCATAGGCCCACAAACATCAGAGTAAACAATATCCAGTACGTTGAGTTTTCTAGTTGCAGCCTTATAATGAAATGAAACTCTATGTTATTTTTCAGCCAAACAATCAGTGCATGGTCTAAGAGGTGTACCTTTCGATTTCAGTCCGGTCAATATCTCTCTTTTGGCTAGAATGCAGTCCCTTCTCACTCATATGACCCAGTCGCTTGTGCCATAACCCAATCGTTGATCCTGATTGGTCAATTGTTGCATTCACATGCTGATTGTTGATCTTAGCATATATCATATAGTGTGTGTTCTCCTTCTTTTCTCTAGCTAGTACTAGGGAGCCTTTGCTGAGTTTTCATTTGCCTCCACCAAACACATTGGTGTAGCCTTCATCATCCAGCACGTCAGTGGATATCAAGTTGAGACGCATGTCTGGAACATGTCTCACATTCTTGAGAATCAAGGGGCAGCCAATGTTGGTCTCAAGAGCTATTTCTCCTTTTTTCACTATCTTGCAAACTTTTTTATTTTCCATCCTCACGTTTCCGAAGTCTCCGCTTGTGTAGGATGTGAAGAATTTCTTTCTGGAAGTAACATAAAATTATGTGCCAGAGTCTACAATCCAGCATGAATCTTGAGAGGTTAGATTAACAAGACGATCATCACAAATGATGATTATCTCATCGCCTTTTGAAGCAGTGGCGATTGTGTCTTTGGCTTTATTCTTCTCATTTGATTCATTTCTTCTCTCTTTTTAATTTTCTGCATTCTCTTTTTATATGACCCTTAAGGCTACTATGAAAGCATTCTATCTCCTTTCTTGGTTTGGAAGTGCCTCTGGAATGATCTCTAGGCCTGCCTTTGGAGTAGTCTCGGTTGTCGAATTTTCTTTGATGAGTTCTTTCACGATTCTCAGAAACAAGGGCATCTGACTCGGTTGATATGCCTTGTTCTTTCCGTCTCGCTTCTTCATTCAATAAACTGTCCTTCACTAAGGTTGATGTAAGGACGTCTTGAGGAGCCGAGTTGCTTAAGGAAACCACAAGTGTGTTCCAACTATCCGGTAACGAGCTGAGTAGCAAAAGTGCCAATAGCTCATCTTCCAGCACCAGCTTCATGGTTGAGAGTTGATTTACCAGCTCTTGGACACTCAAGTGTTCAGAAACACTTCGACCATCTCTGTATTTCAGGTTCACCAAACATCGAATGAGTGACGCTTTGTTTTGAGGAGTATTTCGCTCGTACATCGATGCCAATTTCATCAACATTTGATGAACATCGGTTTCTTTGGAAACATGGTGAAAGACGCTTTGGTCGATCCATGGACGAATCTCTCCAATAGCTTTACTATTTAGAATGGTCCAATCTTTGTCAGATTTGTCTTCTGGCTTCTGTCCATTGCAGAGTAACACTTCGTACAGATCCTTGCAATAGAGGATATCTTCCATCCGCGGCCTCCATATGGAATAGTTTGAAGATGTGAGCTTGATCATGGTTGAGGAGGTAGAAGACGATTCCGCCATCACGATCAACAAGCTTGTGTGGCTCTGATACCACTTTGTTGGGGATGGAGATGTCTTTCACACACAAAGTGCGGAAGCAATATCTTGCAATCGAGCTTCTGAAAGCTATGTATTGACAAGAGAGTAGCAATAACTTGCAATCGAGCTTCTGAAAGCTATGGATTGACAAGTGAGTAAAACAAAACACAAAAGAATTAACGAGGTTCGGCAATGTGCCTACGTCCTCGGACAATTATAATTCTTTACTTTCTTACTCCACTAAGAATAGTGGGATTACAAATTACAAACTCTCTCTTGGATACACTCAAGAGGCTCACAAACTCTTATACAAAAGTATGAACACACTTTGGTGAAGAAGCACTCGAGGTAGCACCGTCCGGAAGAACACCGCAAGCAAGGAGCACCAAGAGCACCACTACTTCTAGCACCAAGATTACAAGGGAGGATTAACCAAACATCTCCCAAACCATCTCCTTATATAGCCATAAGGGAATGAACCTTCTCCTCCAAGATTCGTTTCATCCAATGTTCATTAAGCTTGGGAACTCCAAAAGTCATTAGACTTTCTCCAAGGTGAATGAACCTTGGGAACATCAAACCCTCTCTCCAGTTAAGGAGGGATCATCCAACAGATATAATATTTCTAGTGTGCAATTTCTTGTCAGCCATCATATCTACTAGACTACTAAAGTTTATGCTGAACATAATATTATACCCATTAATGATCTTTCCCACTTAAAACTGGATTGACATCTAGTTGAGCAAAATATTTCAGTGTATAATTTTGGTTATTTGCGTGTGATCATATTATTTGTTTTATTATGTTTTTGTTTATTGTTTTACTAATCATTAGCATGATATTGTGTCTTGAAGTTATTGCTTTATAAAGGTTTTTTGAGAGGTTTGGTGAATGTTTTGAATGCCCATCTTCCGATTTGGATGCCAATGAAGCAACCATAATGTAGCCTAGAACCCTTATATTGTTCCTCAACCATTCCAGTAATTTTATTCCCGTATAGAACCGCAAATTATGTAGTTTCTTGATGATTGGAGGGACTGGGTGCTTGTAAGGCATGGTGGAATGCTTGGCTCAATGCTTTATTAAGCGGTTCTCGTTACGCGCTTGGTCCATGGTTGGCTACTGATTAAATCGAGTTACTCGGGTGGTTAATCGCAATCATGTGACAATGTGGAATATTCGATAAATCGATCTCATCCACCCGATTAATCAGATTAAGTGGCCGACCAGTCAGCCAATTAATCACTGATTAATCCTTTTTTTCTTGGAACACTTGTTTTGTTGAAGTTGGACATCAGGTTCTTCTAGAATATTATCTAGACTATGAAAATGCAATACTTATGGCATTATATATTGTTGAAACTGAAAAATAAAAATTATATCGCCTTATTCCTTTGCTATACACACTTTCCAACACTTGATATAAATTATAAAGTATAATCATCTGTTCTACACTGTTGGTTTACTAAGTAGAGACTTTTAGTTGCTCTCTTTTCCTGTTGGTAGGTTGTTTTGGTATTGGTTATTATTGTGGAGGAATAAGAGATTTACTTGAAGATCAGGTATAGACTAGAGTGTCATTGTAGTGTGAAGCACTAATGGTGCTACGGCATAATGAAACTATCTGGTTGGAATTGCTTGATCATGAGTGAGAAAGACATATTTTTACTTGTAGTTAGAGCAAGAACCTTGTATCAGCCTTGCATCCTCGGCATTGCTTGGCATTGGAAAGGGCACCATATGTTACTTATTGAAGAGATGATTTGTTTCAAGAAAAATGGAGAAACTAGACCTGTTTGGGTTTCTAACTGGAGATGCCAATTCTCCAGTCTGCTTTAAGTAAGAAGTATTCAACCTGCATCCTAATTCTTGTAATAATTTAGAATGGCTAACTAGGTCTACCTACATGTCAACTAGCCACCTAGGTTTAATGACATGACCTTGTCATGCTCATAGATACCTTGGCTTGAAATTTGGCACCAACATAGAGGGTTGAGGTTAGGTCGATAGCTGATCATAAAACTTAAATCAAATCTTGTAACAGTCCGACCTCCGACCATATTCTGATGGGAGAAGGCTTGGATGATGATGATGGTGATGGATTGGTTTAACTAATTTACTGTGTTCTGCATGGTAGTGCAACTAAACCACTATCCGAAGACTAAACATAGGCTTAATGGGTTCCTGGGGTCTTCCTACATCTCCAATCATTTTCATGGGTTTCATTGAAGTAAATGCATTCAAATAAGTAAGCAACCATATGTTATATAGTATTCTGAGTTTTTTGCCTCCATGTTAGCAATTGCTTTAATCAAGACGTCATCATGTTTATTCTCATTGCATATAGGCAATGGTGTCAAAGATGGACAACCCTTAGGTGTCTAGGAGGCAGCTTAGCTCCTAGGAGAGAGTACGTGGGGGCTAAAATAGACCTGACCAGCATTAAGCATTTTCTTATTAGAAATAGTTAGCAACTAAAATATATCACCTGTTTGGGAAAGAACTCTAAAAGACAAACCATGATAGACCTCGAAGAATCTGAACTAAATGTTAACAGTAAACCAAGAACTAAAGGTTCAATGTAAGCAACAAATAAAGCATTAACAAACCAAATAATAGTAGAACATGTGCAACTAAATAGATGAACTAATCATTATTCAGCAAACAGTTTGTAGAGAACAAGCAAGTTAACAAATGAGCTTAATATTATTCATCATTATGAGACCTACTGGCCTAAACATTCTTAGATGAACCTTGGTGGGTTTAGGCAGGGCCTAGGTAGGCTCCCAGTACCCAAACTGGTCAGGCCATTTGAGATAAGCAGCCTAAGTCCTAGGTAACATATCTTTGTTCCCGATGGGGACTTGGTGCTTTAAGCAACCATTTCTCACAACACTGTATACGGGTCTAATGAGATGCTCCACTTGGCTGAAAACCCTCACCACAACCATGACCCACTTGTATCAGATACAATGACTGATGCACCAAATAAATCACCTTATCGATGATAACCTTTATCACAAAAACTATGTAGGTGATTCAAAACATACATTAAAGCACACGGAACTTGCACAAAGATCCTAACACAAAGTGGACTTTCATCCAGGCAAGTGGTATTTGTTCTGTAGTAAGTAAAGAGGATAGTGGAGCAGACAGTGAGTGTGATAAAGATGGTGTATTAGCCATTTTGCTGGGTAGCAGTAGACTTCTCTGCTTATTTTCTCTTCTCACCAAGAGCTCTACCTGTAGGCTTCAAGTTATTAATTAAACACTATATGAAACTAAACAAAGGACAACTCAGATTGAGAGAGATCAGCTTAAAAAAAATGTGAGATCGGCTTTAACCTTCCAATTTCTGATGTGGCAATGAGCCCATGGAATAGACGATTTGGGAGGCCAGGTAAAGCAAATTGGAGACCAAGGACATCCATCTTCCACCCATAAACGTTTCTTAAGCTGTTATGAGCACGGTATTGCATTTATTCACCTCATGAACGAGATACTTGGTCAATTTTTCATTCACTAAGAATTCCTATGGCTTTAATTTATGTATGGAGCACGGGAACATAGGGACTTCCATTTATAAAGCTGTGCTTCAGCATCAAGATGGATGGGCCAAATAGTTTGCCATAAAATTAAGTTGTCTAGGTTTGTCATTATAGAGGTGAAAGCGATTATTCTGTGGTGTAGGTTCTGCTAAGTTGTGATAACAATGTTTCTGCTTCTAAGATACATGTGCACCACTTGTAATGGTTATAGCCTATGGATAACCTTTGCCTAGAGGGTGTGTTGGGATTTAGATATAGGATATACTATATACATGGTTCAGTTTGAACTGGTAATTAATGTATCATATCTCTACAATTATAATGCCGGCTTGGAAACGGCTCAAAAAATGAGCCGTCTAAGCCGTTTATATATCCTCCATTAATTAATAATTTTTTTTAACGATTCTAACTACCACCATATATATATATCTCACATAAAAATAAAATAAAATTCTTATAATTGTCTAACATATATACAAATTTGTATAAACATATATGTAACAAATCCAAATTAAAATATATTCAATATTAAAATTATATTTAAATTAAAAATATGGTATTATCTAAACATATATCCAAAGTTCTACAAAGATATCTATAACAAATTTTAATTAAAATATATTCAAATCATATTTAAACTATTTTAATATAATTTAAAATTTTATCTAATTTTTCAATATATATATATATATATATATATATATATATATATATATATATATATAAATTCAAATATATTCAAATATTTAAACTGTTTTTCAATAATATCAGGGAAAAAATTATTTTACGTGCAAGTGGATTTACTAGTGTCAAATTGCCGGTCAATGGAAAACAAATGGTTGGTCTAGTTTTGCAGTGGGCTAGTCACTGGTGAGTAGTATTCTTGTCATGAAAGTAACTTCTAAAATGATGGTGTGATGATATTTAGGGGGAAATAATCAAAGGGTATGGTGAGGAGATAGAGCCCCTGAGGCTTGATGCAAGGGTCGCAGTATTGGTGTCGGAATTGGATTCCGACCCTTCTTATGAATCGATATTGGCGGTTTCGATGGTTTTAGATTGGAGTTTCGGACTTCTTGATTTTGGAAATCCAAAAATTAATAAGAAATTATTTAAAGAACTTGAAAAATATTTGATAGATTTAGGCATGATCTTATGTATTATTGTTTTTTCATGTTAGTTTTGAATGGAAAACTATTCAACATTGCAGAATTGTTCATCTGCAATAGATATTGTTGTTTATTGTACTTCCTATTAGACAACGTACTCCTAAAATATATAGTTCCAAATCAAGTTTGCAGTAGCACCATCGGAATTAATATTTGACCCTTCCCTGTGAATATTGGTATTACCCGTTCTGGTTGTTGCTAAGTTTCAGATCTGAGTTTCAGAGTCACTGTTTTCAGAAATCCAAAAAATATTTGAAGTCATTTAAAAGCTAGAGAAATATTTGATACATTTAGGCATAATCTTATGTATTATTTGTTTTTTCATGTTAGTTTTGAACGAAATAATATTCAACATTACTGAATGGTTTATGCTTTTAGACAAAGTACTCCGAACATATATAGTTCCAAACAGAATACTATTAGGATTTGTGAATGTAGTCAATTTATAATATATGGTTACAGTGTGTCGATGAGGAGTTATATATACAAATGTGATTTAAGATATATGAATGTTGTGAATTTAAGATTTTAACTTCGCTAAAACCGATACAATACTACCGATACATATTGATATCGGTTGATACTGTGAACCTTGGTTCGATGATCTAAAAAATCTAGCATTAGTTGATTGACATTATGATCAGGTCTTATAAATCTTAATGTTGACCTGTTTTGGCTTCAAATATTTGTCTTTGTTTATTTTTCCTACTTGAATCTTCCTCCAATTGCAAGTCATCCAGCTGTTAAAACCAACATGTTTCCCACAAACAAAAGATTTACTTGCAAAATTACTGTTATTTGCTGCACAAAATGGAGTTCTTCTAATGGGCAAGAGTTAGCTGAGAAAACACAACTTAATGGGGGTTATTCGGTCACCAGTTTCTTATTGGTCATATATTTCCTGCATCTAGGACTCTTTCAAATAAGTATTCCTGCAAAACAAGCTTTTGATGGGTATTGCACCCTTCTCCATCCGTTTTTCAGTTTTAGCACCATCAGACTTCATAACTAGTACTTGTAGTTTGCTATCTCATTGAGCTCATTCCATTTCCTTTTTTCTGAGCAGGATGATTGCTGATCCATCTTTCTTATATAAATTACTGCTAGAACAGTTTGCCACAATCAGTTCTTCTGTCTGGTGGGAGGTGACGAACCGCAAAGATAGGTATTGGTTTGTCACAATAAGAACATAGAAGATTTTTTAAATAACTGCTCTCACGACAATGGACTTTGTCTTGCGCAGGATTAAGCAAGAATGGAACTTGGCACTAATAAATGTTATGACATTGTCAGCTTGCAATGTTTTCGTAGTTTGGTCACTTGCACCTTGCCGTTCTTATGGAGACACATTCCGATTTGACTTGCAAAATACAATACAGAAACTACCGAACAATATTTTTGAGAAGAGCTATATAATGAGAGAATTTGACTTGCAGAAAAGAGTTCATTCTTTCTTTTATAAGGCTGCAGAGTTTTGTCTAGTTGGAATGATTGGAGGATCTATTCAAGGCGCTTTGTCAAAATCCATCTCTTCCAAAAAGGAGGGAAGGTTGGTAATAAACAATATCTCATGCTGTCTTTGGTTTGGTAAAGGAAAGTGGGAAAAATGTTTTATGTAGATATGGAATCTCATTTACATATGATCAAGTTTTATTTTTCTTTCCTTTCCCTCACTTTTTTAGCAACCAAACACAACCAAAGTGAATCCTATTTACTCTAGTGTAAGTTTCTTCAAGATGGCAAAATTACTATCATATCCTATGAATACTAGTCACATTTAATTGCAGGTTAGCAGTGACCATTCCATCTGTCCCTACCAGTGCCCTTGGATATGGAGCTTTCTTAGGACTTTATGCAAATCTGCGCTATCAGCTGTTATGTGGAATGGATCAAGCATTCTTTTACCATTTTGATGTTCCAGGAGTGGCTATCTTTTTAAGCACAGCTATGAGGTAGCTTTCTAGCCTTTCATATATTGTTATATATTTATGTTAAATATGTTATCTCCCATATATGGAAATTTATGAATTATTTTAGCTAAATTCCATCTACTGATAATCTGGACTTTCTGATTATTGGTCCAGTTTAAAGTAACTTAATTTAAAATAATAACTTAGATGCAACCAAGTCAGGTGACTTACTGTCAAGTACTTTCTCATATTTATAAGTGAGATCGCCTTGGAAACCTTAAATTTAGATGAATTATGTGGTTAGGATTCATTCATATAAAATTCTTTAAAAGTTTGATGTCATCATTACACTTCATTATTAATTCAATGAAGGTTTGCTAGCAGCTAGATGATCCAAGTATCAGTATAAGTTTATGTTTGTTTTTCTCTTGATATCTTATCTATGAATCAAAGTGTACTATAGCCTGGTCTATTATGGTTGCATCATCTGTCCAATCGATCAATTTAGATCTTGGATAATATAAAAACAACATAATCCAGGTTAATACAATATTCTCTCCAGACTAATGAAAAGGATACATATCCTGGTTTCTGAAGAACATATAATTATATCATCTTTGATGTTTGAAAAATTAAAAGAGAAAATGAAAATAAATAATAGCTATTCGCAACAACACATAAAGGGTTTAAGGGAAAAGTTTTATGTTTAACTTTGGAATTGATTTTCACTTACTAACCTCATAAATTTCTGGCCCTTTTGAGTTTTTTTCAATAGGTAGAAATTTGATATCACCACTCCTGAAACCATGTAGTTGATTAAGTTAAGATTATTGAAGCCATTACTTACAAAAACATGCCAGAATTTGGTATGAATTTAGTGGTTCTACTAAACTATTCTGTTTTATGATGCCTCTTGGAAGCTTCACAAAAGAATCGAAGCCGTTTTATGACCTGTTGTCAACCTGATGTCAGTCCTGTGATTGTTCCAAACTTTTGTAAAGTAGCTACGAGCAAGATATAGAACCTTGGCCATAAAACCTAGAATGGAAGGCCACTTGGCATGTAGGTAGATCTACCTTTATTTGCAGTTAATCTCAACCAAGGAGCACCATCCAAGTTTCTCTGGATAGAAAAGAGTTTAGGAGCAATACAAAATGATTTTATATGGTGAACTGTATTCCTCTTTATTGCAGATTAAGCCATAAGGGCGAAAATGAATGACAATTCACATACAATAACTCTTTTAAGCTTTTTTCGTTTTCCGATGTTACATTATAATCAATAATTGACATCTTTCTGCTTGCACCTTAGTATAGTATTTTTATGGTAGTTGCATGTGTGCAGGGCAATGCAACTCTTAGAAGCCAGAAACTCCTAGGAGGTCAACGAATCTCAGTAAGAACCTTCGATTCGGCGTTTCTTACTTGGGAGCTCGTTTGGAGCTCGTTTCTCCGATAACGGGAGCTTCGTTTCTCCGGAGACGGAAGCTCGTTTCCCCGACGACATGATCGCTTCACATTATATGACCATAATTTTAGAAGATGACATAAATTTTGTGAGAGAAATTGGAATATTTTCAATACACATTTATCAAAGTACCAACAAACTAAAGATTTTTTACTTTGACGTCATAAAAAAATAACATGCGAAAGATCTCTCTGTAACTTTGAACTAAACTTTATAAATTCTAATAAATTTTAAGATATTTATAAGTTTTGATAACAATAATTAATAAACATTAAAAATTTATTAGCGTACGCTCCCATCACGCTCCCAAATTTAGAATCTTCTAAGTAGTCGCGCTTCCCCGTCCCCACTCCCGCCTCCGCTTCCGTCCCCGCTCCCGCTTCTGGCTTCTAAGATGCAACTTGATTGAAGGAATGGCTCATAACGTGGCAGATTGCAAGTAAATGATTCATGAACAATTGAATAATCAAGATATTTGTCACGTTTAAGCCTACATCCTGACACTCAGGCTCTTCTGTCCGAGTAAAGCAATTTCTTGTTCTTGATATTAAAAAATAAATTTAAGATGGTGCCTTAAAAACTAGGTTGCATAGACACGGATTTGGATATGGACATGATACAGACTCGAGTTGGAATGAGGCTTTTTAGAAAAAAAAAATGGGATACGGGTGCAACGTGCATACAATTATTATATATATACATGAAAACATATTTTATACATTACATCTTAACAATATCTATATTTAAGCATATTTTGGATAGTAAGTAGGGTTGAGAAAGCATAGTTTGCAGTATTGGTGGATGCCGAAACCGATACCGGAGTCATCAAAACTACCAAAACAAACCCCCAAAACTGCCAATTGAGAAATGTCCGATATTGATACTACAAACCATGTCAGAAAGTTCTTGAAACGATTCAGTGCTCATAAATGTTTCTCACATCTTAATTATTCTTGGCACAATCACAAATATGCCAACATCACTTTCAACTATGTTTTGGGTCTCATTGTAGATTAGACATGGGGAAGCCAATCTTGTCTGATATGTGTCAGATACGGAATACGGTCCTCCCGAGGAGTATCCATGCAACATGAAACATAACTTGTTTGAAAACAGTTGTATACATTACCTAGGCCCCTCCGTAGTCCGTACACATACTTGTTGTCGCGTTGGGTTAGGCTGTTTGTCCTGCATGGACTGTGTTTTCCATGCTAGGTGAATGCAGGCCCTGCCTTAGCTTGCTTAGTTTCCCCCTTATAGTCTGTTTGGGACCTATGGTAATGATAATTTAGTTAATTGCTGCCTTGCTTTTTTCCTTCCCCCTCAATGTAAGTGAATAATTGGTCAGGAAAAAATATTAACTCGTTCAGTTACTTCTTTACTTTTTAGGATAATTTCAGAATAATAGTATGCAAGTGTTTTAGGCAAAAAACTAAAGAAAGAATAAACTCCTAATTAACGACACATTTCCAGTATTCCACATTGGGGATTTTACACAATACATCCACTCAACCACCATAGTTATTCCTGGAAATTGATTTGTTTCTTTCTACACTTTTCAATCTGCTGACTTTGACAAAAGGAACAAATTTACCCTCAAGCTCTTGTGGACAAGGTACATACCTATCTCCTTCGTGCATCCCCGTTACATACCTAAGATGTGCTCAACCAATGAAGGAAGAATAATATCTGCTAATTAACACATCTTCAGTATACCTAAGATGTGCTCAACCAAATGAAGGAAGAATAATATCTTGCTAATTAACACGTCATCTTCAGTATTCACTGTATTCTACATTAGAGATTTTACGCAAGCTCTGTTATTTAGATGCAGGAATAGGTACACACCTATCATCTTTATGCATCATGGTATGTAGTATGGAAACACAGATACAACAAGAACAAAACTTCTCAACCGAATTTTTCTAGTAGCTACAACGGGTTCATTTTCCACTGGATGCACATATGTAGAATATACGGTAAATCTAAGGCTTATTTGCACTTAAGTACCCTCAACTTTGCCCTATGTTCACATTGCTACAATGACCTTTTTATTCACATGACCACCTTGAACCTCTTAGTTATTATCACTTTGCTAGATACTGTCAGAATTGACGACTTTAGGATGATTATACCCTTAAGAGATCAAAATATTACATCCCCAGTCGGATTTAAGTTGGAGGTTGCACCCTCCGCCTAGATTATTATATACCAGCTGAGCCAATTACTATTTCTAATTTCATATTGAATCTATTCCATACTAGTTCAAAATTAATTCCTAAATTAGAAAAATATCTGCCTTTACCTCTACCTCAAAATAAAGGTTTGTGTAGACCCCATATCTGCCTCCGACTCCATTTCCTTCTAAACATGTTAGAATGTTTAATCCAACTAGTGGAAAAATACAAAGGCTATTATTCATATCTATTGTCGAAATTAATGGACCAAAATCAAAAAGTGAAATTCTAACCACTTTATATATATATTGTGTAATGTGCCATAAAGATGAATGCAATTTCATATGACAAATTGGATCATCTTACCTCTTTGTCTAGACTCTTTAGAGTCTAGGAAAACATGGAGAGTGCTCCTTGGTTACATGAGCTTAAATTGCAATCCAAAAGGTAGGTACCTGCATGCCAACCGACTACCTAGGTTTTATGGCATGTACCTCTTATACTCATAGCTACCATGGCTAAAAATTTGACATCAACATAGATGGTTGACGTCGTGTCGATAGACGATCATTATTCTAAAAATCGGCCTAGGCAACGCTTAGGCGCATAGTGCCAGCCCGATGCCCGCCTAGGCGTCCACCTAGGTCCCTCTAGCCCCCGACTATGCATGTTTTTAGGTTTTGTAGATTTTTTCCGCAATTTTCACTAGATTTTTTGGGGGGGAGTATATATTTCTTTTTTAACTACGCCCGCCTAGGTGGACTAGGCGCTAGGCACCTGGTGCCAGTCCGACATGCGCCTAGTGCCTTTTACAATCTTATAGACGATTATAAAACTTTGTCAGAGCTTGTTTATGCTCTACAGTCGACCCCATTCCAATAGGAGAATGCTTAGATTATGATGACGATATATATATATATATATATATATATATATATATATATATATATATATAAGAATCGGCCTAGATGGCGCTTAGATTTTAGGCGTTTGATGTCCGCTCGATGTCCGCTTAGGCGCTCACCTAGGCCCCTCCAACCCGCACCCGGTGCCTGTCACGCCCCGATTTCGGCTAATCGATAATCGTCCCCCGGGCGTGATGCCGTGCACGCGTAGGGCGCGCGTGCACAAGGCCTTAGGCACAAGGATATTCTTTAGAACAATGCAACAGAGTGGACATATAAGATAACACAAGGTTGAGGCATAGAAAAGTTTCTCTTTTTATTCATAATGAACATCTTTTTACATCGCTTGACTCAAAAGTATAAAATGCCCCACGGGCTTACAAACTTGGACGCAAAATGAGATAGCCGATCCATACATTATGTCCCTTTTACATAGATTCAAAAACACAAAACACCTTGGGTGCGAGTAAGCACCATCGCCTTAGCGATATTCAGCAACGGAGAGAGTGAAAGGCTTCTAGCTTGAGCCTCCAAAAGTCTTGGCCACGAACCGCCAAGGATCCCAAAAGTCCGGAGAGAACTTCAGCTCCTCGCCGCGTTGCCTTGCGCCGGGGAACCTGCTACAACGAGGGTCAGTACTTCGAAAAGTACTGGTGAAGGCTAGCTGCTCAACTTTACCAAGCTCATGAGATGAGATCTAATGAGTATGCTACAATTATGTTCTTAGGTGGGTTTCTATTCTTGCCTAGATCAGATTTCATTTAGCAGATATGCAAGAACAAAATAACATAACTCCACATGCCACCGTTCGGTGACTTTACCTGTACCGTCTGAACCACCTGTACAACTTACCATAGCCTTCCCTGTCACGAAGACATAGTTAGTCTGCACAGTTTAAATATACACAATATCTTTCTTTGTTGTTTAGGAGCCATCATGGGTTTAGTCTGGGCTGGCGGCGACGCTTGCAGCGCGGGTAGCTAGCCCCGCTACAATTCCCCGCTCCCTGTGCTAACTCATTAAAGCACGACTAAGAAAGTAGATTCCGCCCGGGTCGAAACGGCCGGGTGCCCCGGTAACCGTTCGCAGGAACCTGGATCCCTTGTGCACAAGAATTCCCATGACCATTTCTATGAACCGAACTTCATAGATTTACTTACTAGCGATTTAAAGAACATCATGTACGAAACTGCTTACTGTACTATCACAATCAACCAACAAGTTATATGAAATAACATGCAGCAGTTTTATAAAAGAACACTTTGAACTATCAATAAATACCAACCCATTAAACACCCAACGAACATGCATGCATCAATGAATTTATGCAAGGTTTTGTATGACAAGCAATGGGTGTTCCAAGCCTACTTCTTATCTTATCTTGTTATCCAACTTGTTACTTAATTGGTATCGTTTGATTGAATGCACAACTGAGTCAATTTTTATTATGGACGGAGCCCTTGGAAAGAAGGTGCTTATCGAAATAGAGCCACTCACAAGTTTGGTTGAATAGGAAGAAGAAGGAGAGACCCCTAAGACTCCGCTCGCGCGTCGTCTACACGATCACCTGCACGCACCAACGGATGATCAATACCTCCTGCTTCGGTCTCCAAGGCTCGATACGAAATGCGAAATCCTAAGAACGAAAGCAATAAAATCCATTGAAACCGTTCAAGAAAACGCAAGTCATAAAACCAACAAGAAAGCAACCAAGCGGCACGAAAACGGACAAGAAACCAACGCAACGGAAAGGCCCCTCTCGACTCTGCCGCCGAGTCCATCCTCGAGACACAATCCATTGTATATGGGACCTGATTCCGAAGAAACCAATCCATAGCGAGGAAAGGATCTTAATTCAATCTGTCCCGTTCGGACGGTCGTAAGTATTTCTTGGCCGCGCTCCCCGAATAGGGGGAACGGGGCATTACATCATAACCATCCAAAAGAAAGTTTCGTCCCGAAACTTAGAAATAGAACCTACCACTAAGGAATAATGAGGGGAACCTTTTCCTCATATCAGCTTCAAGTTCCCAGGTCGACTCCTCGACCGAGTGGTTCCGCCACAGGACGCGCACTAGCGAGACGGTTCGGTTCCGCAACTGCTTCTCTTTACGATCCAAAACTTGGACAGGCTCCACCGCGTACGACAAGTCCGCTTGCAGATTCAACTGCCCCAAGTCGACTATGTGGTTCGGGTCGTGTACAAACTTTCTCAGCTGAGAAACGTGAAAAATATCGTGTACTTCTGATAGGGCAGGCGGCAAAGCAACTTGATAGGCGACCGGAGTAACCCGTTTGAGAACTTCAAACGGTCCAACAAATCTCGGACTTAGCTTTCCTTTTACTCCGAACCGCATGACTCCGCGCATAGGCGAGACTTTCAAGAACACATGGTCCCCTTCAAAGAATTCAAGGGGGCGACGTCGAGCATCGGCATAACTCTTTTGTCGGCTTTGTGCTGTCTTCAACCGTTCACGAATCAACCGAACCTTTCGGACGGTTTGTTCAACCAGCTCCGGCCCAAGGATTTGCCGTTCTCCGACTTCGTCCCAGCAGATTGGTGACCTACACTTCCGCCCATACAAAGCCTCGTACGGAGCCATCTCGATGCTGGACTGATAACTGTTGTTGTATGCAAATTCGGCCAGCGGCAGGTAGACGTCCCAACTTGACTTCGAATCGATCACGCAGAGGCGCAACATGTTTTCTAGTATCTGATTCACTCGTTCCGTCTGACCATCGGTTTGTGGATGATAGGCTGAGCTGAACTTCAACTTGGTCCCCATCGCCAACTGAAGGCTCTCCCAGAAACGCGAGATGAATCGCCCGTCCCGATCTGATACTATAGAAACTGGCACTCCGTGCAGCCGGACTATCTCGTCAAGGTAGGTCTGGGCGAGGCGATCGGCGCTCCAAGTACTTTTGATGGCAATGAAGTGTGCAGACTTGGTTAACCGGTCGACGATAACCCAGATTGCGTCGTTCCCCCGTTGCGTCCTTGGCAGGCCAACAATGAAATCCATGCAGATGTGCTCCCACTTCCATTCCGGGATAGCAAGATTTTGCATCTCCCCGCCCGGCCTCTGATGCTCTGCTTTCACCCTTTGACAAGTTATGCATTGGGACACAAAGAGTGCAACATCTTTCTTCATGCCGTGCCACCAGAAGGTCGTTCGGAGGTTCTTATACATCTTCGTGCTCCCGGGATGGATCATATAGGCTGCGTAATGAGCTTCCGCAAGGATCTCCTTTCTAAGTTCTGAATCATCGGAGACGCATAGCCTTCCTTTCACCCGCAACGCTCCATTTTCATCTACTGCAAAGTCCTTCGCCTTCCCCGCTAGAATCTGCTCGTGCATCTTCCTTAGGAAAGGGTCGTCTTTCTGAGTAGATGTGACCCGCTCTATTAGGTTGGGTACGAATCGCATTTGAGCGACCCGCGCGCCACGATATCGAATTCGGAGTTCGATGCCCATCTCTTCTAAGTCCCTTCGTAACCTGCGATCGACTGACAGAGATCCAACGAAGATCCGACTCAAAGCATCCGCTACAACGTTCCCTTTTCCAGGCGTGTAGTCTATCGTCAAGTCGTAATCTTTTATCAATTCTAGCCAACGGCGCTGACGAAGGTTGAGGTCCGTCTGGGTGAATAGGTACTTCAAGCTCTTGTGATCAGTATAAATTCGGCAAGGCACTCCATAAAGGTAGTGTTGCCACAATTTCAGGCCAAAGACAATTGCCGCTAATTCCAGGTCGTGTGTAGGATAATTTTTCTCGTGCTTCTTTAGTTGCCTGGAGGCATAGGCTGTCACTCGATCTCGTTGCATAAGTACACACCCCAAGCCTTGCCCGGACGCGTCGCTAAATATTTGGAATCCCGAGATCTCGTCTGGTAGTGCAAGTAACGGGGCAGAGGTGAGGCGATGCTTTAACTCTTTAAACGAAGCTTCGCAGTCGGCGGACCACTCAAATGCGACTCCCTTTTGTGTGAGGCGAGTCAGAGGTAGTGCAAGTTTGGAAAAATCCTTCACGAACCGTCTGTAGTAGCCCGCTAGCCCGAGGAAGCTTCGAATCTCGCTAACGGATGCAGGTCGCTTCCACTCGACAATGGCCTCCACCTTCTTCGGATCGACTGAGATGCCTCCCGCAGAAATGATGTGCCCGAAGAAAGATACACTACTTAGCCAGAATTCACACTTACTCAGTTTAGCATATAGCTGGTTGTCCCGAAGAGTTTGTAGCACGGTCCGCAAGTGCTCTGCATGTTCTTCCTCACTCTTCGAATACACCAAGATATCATCGATGAATACTACTACAAACTTATCGAGATAGGGCCGGAACACAAGGTTCATTAAACTCATAAAGGCAGCGGGTGCATTGGTTAGTCCGAACGGCATCACCAGGAACTCATAATGGCCATAGCGAGTTCGAAAAGCTGACTTTGGCACATCGTCTGGCTTGATCTTTAGTTGGTGATAGCCCGAACGGAGGTCGATTTTAGAGAATACCGTGGCAGCTTGCAACTGATCGAAAAGATCGTCTATTCTTGGAAGAGGATACTGGTTACGAATGGTTGCTTTATTCAATTCTCGATAGTCGATGCAGAGTCGCAACGAGCCATCCTTTTTCTTTACGAATAGTACAGGCGCACCCCACGGAGATACACTAGGCCGAATGTATCCTCGATCTAGCAAGTCTTGCAACTGTACTTTAAGCTCCTTCAATTCTGCCGGGGCCATTCGATACGGCGTCTTGGAAATTGGTCGAGTTTCTGGGAATGTGTCTATAGTGAACTCTGTCTCTCGATCGGGCGGCATGCCTGGCAACTCGTCGGGAAACAAATCAGGAAAATCCGCCACAACGGGAATAGACTCAACGTTTGCGCAATCTTGCCGAGTGTCTCGAACGGACGCTAAGTACCCTTCGCAGCCGGAGTGAATCATCCGTCGAGCAGACATTGCTGAGATCACCATGCAGGCATTCGACGCTTTCGACTCAGGACTGCACGTGAAGCAAAACTCGATCTCGCCGGGCAAACGAAACATGACTTCCTTTTTCGCACAGTCGATTGTAGCTGAACAAGCGCCGAGCCAATCCATCCCCAGAATAAGATCGTAGTCCCTTATGTCTAGAACTATCGCATCTAATGACAATCTCCGTCCCCCGATGCAAATGTTACCTTCACGACAGACTAAGCGAGCCGATAAATCTACGTCCGAAGGAGTGCTAACACTTAGGTTTAAGCCTAGCGGTGTCATAGGGAATGTGTGTTCGGCGGCAAAATCCGCCGAAATGAAGCTATGTGTTGCACCAGAATCAAACAATACTCGAGCAGGTACATTATTAAAAAGTAATATACCTGACACCGTCGTGTTCGATGCAAGTGCCTCATCCCGAGTCAAAGCATAGACTCGTCCCTGAGCGTTTTGCGGTGCCTGGTTCGCTCGTTGAGTTTGCCCTTGACCCTGAGCTGAGTCATTATTCTGCTGCGGACGGTGTGAAGATGGATCATTGGAACGGGTTGGACAATTACGAGCAATGTGGCCCATCTTGCCACAATTGAAACATCCTCCTTTGCTCGCACGACATTCGCTGACGTGGTCTCCTGGCTTGCGGCAGTAGGCACAATTTTGTCCTTGCCTTTTTCCTTGATTCGAGTCTTGGGAGCCGCCGTTGTTGTTGTGGCGCTTATGCGCGTTGTTTCCTCCTGTGTTGGCAGGACGCTTGTGATTGTAATTTTGCACAGCGCCGGTGCGAACTGGAGGATACTGCGACTCTAGGGACAGTGCATGATTCAAGGACTCCCGCATGGTACGATATTGAGTCACTACGACGTGAGCACGGATAGAAGGTCGTAGTCCGAGCTCGAACTTTCGTGCACGACTTTCGGCATCGGCGAGCTGAGACTTGGCAAATTTTGCAAGTCGGTTGAACTCTGAAGCGTATTGACGCACCGTCATGTCTCCCTGCTTCAGTAGCGCAAACTCGTCTTCCTTTTCGCGACGGACGGCGGGTGGAAGGTATTCCTCCACGAAGGCCTTGCGAAACACGGACCAGGAGATAGCCGTTGTGCCACCTTCACTCAAAATAGCTTGCTTGTGCACATCCCACCAGTCATGTGCATTTTGTCGGAGCTGAAGCTGGGCACACGCCACTTTCTTGGTCTCGTCTAGGCACAGCGCTTCAAAGTGGTCCTCCAACTCGACCAGCCAGTCCATCGCTAAGGAAGGGTCCTCGGTGCCTTTAAACGTAGCACGGCACATCTTCTTAAATTCTGATATCGACACGATTGACCCATTCTCGCCTGAGGGTAAGGTACCCTGGGAATTCTGCGGTCCGGTGGCTTCAGCAACTATAGGCACGGTTGCGGGGGCGTATGCAGAATGATTGTTGGCGACCATATTCGTCACCATTGTTTGCAGACTATTCATCTGCTTCTGTTGTGTATCCGCCTGAAATCGCTGCGCCACGAATTGAGCCTCGATCCGTGACTCGAACTGACTCTGCCGTAGTTCAGCTTGTTTCTGCTGCGTCTCCATCAAACGCATCATTCGCTCGAACGGATCGGCAGAGGGTGCGGCAGCTGGACTCCCAGAGCTGGGCGAGGTGCCTGAACTACTCGCTTGCACCTGCGCCACCATCTGCGCTTGTGCCCCCGGCTCGGAAGTCGTTCCTTGAAAGGAAAGTAACTTGTATTAGTCTCAAGGTATATTATGGACTCACTGTATGGAACGTATCTCATTTTGGCCAAGCGAATTCAAGGGTCTACTCGGAAGGAACAAGGTCCTCTTTAGAAACTTTCTTTGTGAGATCAAAGGATCTGAAGCATGCTTTGATACCAATATGTCACGCCCCGATTTCGGCTAATCGATAATCGTCCCCCGGGCGTGATACCGTGCACGCGTAGGGCGCGCGTGCACAAGGCCTTAGGCACAAGGATATTCTTTAGAACAATGCAACAGAGTGGACATATAAGATAACACAAGGTTGAGGCATAGAAAAGTTTCTCTTTTTATTCATAATGAACATCTTTTTACATCGCTTGACTCAAAAGTATAAAATGCCCCACGGGCTTACAAACTTGGACGCAAAATGAGATAGCCGATCCATACATTATGTCCCTTTTACATAGATTCAAAAACACAAAACACCTTGGGTGCGAGTAAGCACCATCGCCTTAGCGATATTCAGCAACGGAGAGAGTGAAAGGCTTCTAGCTTGAGCCTCCAAAAGTCTTGGCCACGAACCGCCAAGGATCCCAAAAGTCCGGAGAGAACTTCAGCTCCTCGCCGCGTTGCCTTGCGCCGGGGAACATGCTACAACGAGGGTCAGTACTTCGAAAAGTACTGGTGAAGGCTAGCTGCTCAACTTTACCAAGCTCATGAGATGAGATCTAATGAGTATGCTACAATTATGTTCTTAGGTGGGTTTCTATTCTTGCCTAGATCAGATTTCATTTAGCAGGTATGCAAGAACAAAATAACATAACTCCACATGCCACCGTTCGGTGACTTTACCTGTACCGTCTGAACCACCTGTACAACTTACCATAGCCTTCCCTGTCACGAAGACATAGTTAGTCTGCACAGTTTAAATATACACAATATCTTTCTTTGTTGTTTAGGAGCCATCATGGGTTTAGTCTGGGCTGGCGGCGACGCTTGCAGCGCGGGTAGCTAGCCCCGCTACAATTCCCCGCTCCCTGTGCTAACTCATTAAAGCACGACTAAGAAAGTAGATTCCGCCCGGGTCGAAACGGCCGGGTGCCCCGGTAACCGTTCGCAGGAACCTGGATCCCTTGTGCACAAGAATTCCCATGACCATTTCTATGAACCGAACTTCATAGATTTACTTACTAGCGATTTAAAGAACATCATGTACGAAACTGCTTACTGTACTATCACAATCAACCAACAAGTTATATGAAATAACATGCAGCAGTTTTATAAAAGAACACTTTGAACTATCAATAAATACCAACCCATTAAACACCCAACGAACATGCATGCATCAATGAATTTATGCAAGGTTTTGTATGACAAGCAATGGGTGTTCCAAGCCTACTTCTTATCTTATCTTGTTATCCAACTTGTTACTTAATTGGTATCGTTTGATTGAATGCACAACTGAGTCAATTTTTATTATGGACGGAGCCCTTGGAAAGAAGGTGCTTATCGAAATAGAGCCACTCACAAGTTTGGTTGAATAGGAAGAAGAAGGAGAGACCCCTAAGACTCCGCTCGCGCGTCGTCTACACGATCACCTGCACGCACCAACGGATGATCAATACCTCCTGCTTCGGTCTCCAAGGCTCGATACGAAATGCGAAATCCTAAGAACGAAAGCAATGAAATCCATTGAAACCGTTCAAGAAAACGCAAGTCATAAAACCAACAAGAAAGCAACCAAGCGGCACGAAAACGGACAAGAAACCAACGCAACGGAAAGGCCCCTCTCGACTCTGCCGCCGAGTCCATCCTCGAGGCACAATCCATTGTATATGGGACCTGATTCCGAAGAAACCAATCCATAACGAGGAAAGGATATTAATTCAATCTGTCCCGTTCGGACGGTCGTAAGTATTTCTTGGCCGCGCTCCCCGAATAGGGGGAACGGGGCATTACAGTGCCCGTCCGACTAGCGCCTAGTGCCTTTTACAATATATATATATATATATATATATATATAAGGAGGGTTCGAGATCTTCGCTCTTAAGCATCCCCATATGTTTTCCAGACTAGCAGCCATTTGATTATATTTCTTGACCGTTCTGATTAGGTTCTTAAAATATCCAATTCTTTGTGAGATTTTGATCTAATCTAAACGGTAAAAAAATGCAATCCAACGACTGCTATTTCGGAGAACTTATATGGATACTTAAGAGCGAAAATTCCGATCTCCCATATGTCAACAAGCATTGACCCAAGTCTTCGAGACATAAGGATCCTAGAAACTGAGTTAGAGGTTCGAATTCCCTTGCATGTACTATGCACTTAATTAAAAAAAGGGATATAATTGTAATATTTTAGGTAACCATTGATTGAAAGTTGGATCTAGACTGACGATCTACCTGACAAGAGGATTGTGATACCGACATCAGTGGAACATGCGAAGGAGATTAGTTCGAATGGTAGATCGAGAAAGATGCAACAAATTCAAACCGACGAAGGAGATCAGCTCGAATGGTATATCGAAAAGGATGCAACAAATTCAAATCGAGGATTAACGTACAAGAACTAGACCGAGACCAAGTTCGGAGAGATTAACGTAATAAAGACACGAGCTTAAGCCGGATAATATATGTAGACTTACTACAATTTCAAAAATAAATAAATAAATAAATAAATAAATATGTATATATATATATATATATATAGAGAGAGAGAGAGAGAGAGAGAGAGAGAGAGAGAGAGAGAGAGGTGTTCAATTGACACAAAAATTCTTACACCAATTCTAAACCATCAATTACTATTCTGGTGATTGATTGTACACCAAACAAATATAGAAAGGTCTAATAAATTGGGTTTTAAATTACCATTATAATAACAATCTAATAAATGATAATAGGCAGTTTTGATGATGCAATTATTTTTCGTTCGCCTGTAGCATTAGTACAGCTCGACATGACTGTTGACTCATGGTCTTTCCCTTTCTCAATGATTCTTTCCAAGACAAGAGGAAGCCATATGAATCCGACATCGCTCGTACCTACCGGGTTGAGCCATCAAAGGGAAATATTTGAGAAGAAGCTCAACTGAGTTGATATCCTATCCGCTTTTCTTGATTAGATGCATGTCCTTTTACTCTTGTATGATCCGCTCTAGCTTAGCATATCCGCCAAGGTAACTGCCTGGCTATGATGATGGCTTTCCAAGCAAATCTCAAAGAGCATATCATGATCCAGTTCGCTACTTCCTCTCTCTTTGTCGTTCCCTTTTTCATCTGCACTATCGCAGCCAATAAAAAGGAGGAAGAAGATACCTAAAGATAAATCACATCTAATCCTCTGATACCTTGTAGTTCTCCTCAGTCATTATTTTATGGTTTATAATCCAACTCATTTAATCATCTCAGCCAGTGCATTGAAGGTTTAATACCGAGTGCTGCTTGAAGTTTTTCTTAGTTGGTGAGTCCCTTCGTTGTTGTTGTTTTTCTTTTCTTGGGCCGAATCGATAAGAGTTGCTTGTGAGCCTAGTCAGAGCTTGAAGAACAGAGTTTTCAAGCTTGAACTGTTTGTTCAAGCTCAGTCCTGTAATTTCATGCCATGAACAACAATCTGGATTTTGCTCGGCTCAAATGTACCTTAGTCTCAACTCTCAAGTGATAAGGATCCATGATTTTTTTTTCCATGCAAGGTAGTTGAAAACAAGAGTTGTGTATGATTCCATTTTACTGTGAAATAAAATGATAGAAGCCTGTAACAGCAACAGAATAAACTCTAACAAAAGAAACTTAGATACCACTCCACCAGGCACTGTAAAAGAAACCATTGCACATTTATCTGATGCTTTAATTATTATTTTTTCCTTACAACTGGCTAGCTTGTGTAGTTTGTATGTGAAACCATGTGTTTAATATAACAAAATAATGTTTTTTCATCTCATTGGGATGTTTTTATCCTTTTTCATTGCTGGGAGAATTTTTTCCATAGTGTTTCTTCATATGGGCATGTAAGTAGCAATTATAGCTTTAAGAATTGCCATTTTAGATGCCTATCCATCGGCAGATCAGTTCAAAATCGACCGTTTAGAACGTGTAATAATAAACTTTTACACCATGTCAATTGAACCTTATATGTATATTTGTTTTTGAAATGATAATTATTTATTACAATTTTTGGTCCCCTAATGGTCTACAACTCGGTTTGAAGGCCACAATCCGGCCCGAAGGCCCGCACCTGGCCAGACTGGCCCGCACCCGGCCCGTCTGAACCTTGCCGCACCCGGCTGGCCTTATGGTTGCTCATATTAATTCCCACCACCACATGGGGAGTTAATGTGCTTCCTCAAGGCTTGAATCCAAGACCTTTGGAGGGAACTACTACTTGGGCTATATATACACACACGAGGATGGAGAGTCGGTCTATTTTGGAGGTTAATTTATCTCCGTCTCCGCCTCCACTAGATTTGCCTTTAAATCCGCCTCGAGTCGGTCTTGGGGATCGGAGCTCCGCTAGATCGACTCCATTTGCATCCCTAGTCCCTACCCACATCCCAAAACCCTAGATCATTACCACAAATCTTCTTCCTCCTTCACCCCCAAATCCTATCCCACCATCCTATACCCTAACCACCACCACCACCACCACCTTCTTCCTCATCCCTAAACACTAACCCATTACCATCATCTTCTACCCCCTCCCTAAACCCACCACCATCATCTTCTTTCTCACCACCACTGACCATCCTCCCTGAGCAGGCGCACCCCACCCCACCCCACCACCACCATCACCACCACCACACACACACACACACACACACACACAAAACACCCTTCATTAGCATCTGCTTCATTTATGTTGACAATTTCATGGAGTTTATGCTATTTGATTGATTAAACAAAAAGGTTCAGGTATAAATGTGAACAAAAAGTGTCACAATAGCAAAGTGAACATAGGCAACGTTGAGGGTATTATGTGCAAATAAGCCTAAATAAAATGCATAAACAAACATCCATGCTCCCCCTATGTTTACACATGGATCATGATCTGCAACCATGCATTATAAGGCCAGAGTCTGTAAATTCTCAGTTCGTACTGCAAATGAAATGTGTTTCGTCCTTGCATTTTTACCATTGGCTATTCTCAAGATAAGTGCACGGGGAATTGCAGACTATGTAAATTTCTTTCTTTATTTTTTTCTCCTAGTTCCAGGTATATCGTGGCATCGAATCTTTGGATAATTTCCCTTAACATGTAAAATGTTAGTTTCCGAGTATTGGCTATTTTCGTCTATTTCTTTTAACTGTCATATACATGTGCAGAATATTGAATGTTCAGATTGGGGAGAAATCCAGGCTTGCTTGGCTTGGGATTGAAGTAGATCCTCTCCTTCAGTCAGATAATCTGCTGAAAGCCTACAATAGACCTTCTGAGGCTGCTGCAGACCAATTTTCTTCAAACTGGTTCATTTCCAAGAACGCCGTCATCTCTAGACTTGGGTTACTAGGCATCAAACAGGGGAGTGGAGATTCTGAGGCCCCTGCTAAAGCACGAAGAAAACGAGTTGTTAGGAGAAAGGTCAGCTCGACTTCAGCTTAACAATGCTGTACATATGAAGAATTTTGGTGGCGGCTATGGTACCTGATAAAATGGGAAGAGTGCTTTTGGTAGCAAACTGTTTACCTCGGCAATTAGGCAAATGGAGAGGGTTACATTCAAGATTTTTCTCTTAGCTTCGATTGACAAATTTTTTTGCTTTCATCATTATATAGGAGTAAGAAACTGAAAGATACTGTCAAGTTCCCAGCCCTTTCAGTAGGCATCCTTCTTGTGTAGTTGGGAACGTTGGCTTATTGTTACATTGGCTTTGAACATTCTGGACTAACAAAATATTTGTTCTTTTTCAATACAAGCTATCACTAGTTTAAACACAATTTTAGTAGAAGCTTCCATGTTTCTGTTAAAACTCCCATTCACGAGGTCATGGTTAGCCTGAATAGTTCTGTTGGAAAGGCAAATGTTAAGAGCACTCTTTTTTTGCAGTCCTTACCATTTTAGCATTGTCAAAATTTTGGTAGTTCCGATTTTATATGGTTGTTAAAATTTTGGTAGTACTGGATATGTACAGGATTACAAAATTTTTGATAGTCTCAGAATATTTTGACAGTCTTGAATATGTACAAGACTGTTAGAATTTTGACAGTTCTACGACTGCCAAAAGTGTAGTGCTCTTAACATTTGCGGTAGGAAATTGATAGTCCTCACTGGGTAAGTGGCATCTTATCAGTTTGGAGGTCATCCACAACCACAAACTACTTGTGGAATCCACCACCAGACTGACCCATTTTCTTTCAGAAGTGCCAGGAAGTGGCCATCTTCTGATTCTGATTTGCCAAACAAATTAGATCTTCTTTTGCAGCTTATAAATTCTTCATGAGCAAGCAGATCCTCAGCCAAGACCAAGCCAGGGTAAATTCCTTCCACCCCAAAACATCGACTACCTGGCCGAACCGACGCTGTTCCCTAACCCAGCCGCCATGTTGGAAGGAGATAATATTGTTGTTTAACTACCCCAAAGTGCCTACACAGCCGGCACTAGGCAATTGAAACTATTTATAGCCGTAAGTCTATAAGACGGTTATTACAGAAGACCCATAGAAAGCACAGCCCTTTGGGTGAAACACTGTTCCTCAGAAGTGCTTCTCCTGCAAACACGGACTTTTAGATGAAACTTCTAACACACATTTATGGAGGGTTAAAAGTAAATACTGCTACGTGGATGCACGTTCTTACGGTTTGCAAGGTGATGCTGTCACGCGACAACAATTGAACGAGGAGTGGGAAGAAATATAGAGATACAAAATATGCAAAATATACATCTTCTTATTCTTTGTTTGAAGGAAACAATTTAACGGATAACACTTGCCCTGGGCTAAATGTCATAAAATGTAGGTGAAGGATATAGAGATGTAGCGTAGTCTAGGGGATAGTATCCATCTTGATGTGGGTAATGATTACTACCATATGATAGTCATGGTTGT
Organism: Iris macrosiphon; assembly: GCA_036927795.1. Classification (NCBI taxonomy): domain Eukaryota; kingdom Viridiplantae; phylum Streptophyta; class Magnoliopsida; order Asparagales; family Iridaceae; genus Iris; species Iris macrosiphon. The sequence goes on along the minus strand of JAYESA010000055.1, from coordinate 433,057 downwards.
TGTTTCCACCTTGTGGGTCATTTATCGACCCTATTATTGTTGTTGTATTCATTTATGCACTGTTTTTGCATATATATATATATATATATATATATATATATACTAGTATATATGCATGTGCTTTGCACGTATCTTGGAGTGGATGATGTTGATGAGTTGATTTAACTTTATTGTTTTTAATTATATAGGTTAAGAATTTAACCCTTCAAATTCCGTGGGAACATCTTAGAAGATTTAGCAAGTAGTATGAACCCTTCGATTTCCGTAATACATTAATGAATCTCTTAAATGGTTATCAGTGGAATTTATTGTAGGTATTCTTTTAATTAGTAAATATATTGAAGGGCATTTTTGGGAAAAAAACTTCCACGGTGAAGCCTACTTTTGGCATTATATAGTAGAATAGATAGAGATAGAGAGAGAGAGAGAGAGAGAATAAGGGAGGTGAGGTGGCACCTCACTCTCAAAACGAGGGAAGGGGATTAAGTGCAATTTGCCAATTATGAAATGTGTGGTTGGAATTGTGACACGTCACCGCCACCCTTGTTTTAGAAGTGAGGTGCCATCTCACCTCCCTTATTCTCTCTCTCTCTCTCTCTCTCTCTCTCTATATATATATATATATATATATATATATATATATATATATATATATATATATATATATATATATACGAGGTTATCAATCGTTGGATCTTGTTTAAGTCATCTAATCTTAACCGTTGATTTGAATGGTTCAAATCAACGATTAAGATTAGATGACTTAAACAAGATCCAACAGTTGTAACAAGAAAATGCTTGGAGATGCATAATAGGGGATGTAGATCCCTTCTCTCTCTCTCTCTCTCTCTCTCTCTCTCTCTCTCTCTCCTTTTCTACAATACAAGCATTGTATCTATACATTCCATACAATTGCATTATAAAATTGTGAAAGTACAAGAAAGTCCTTCTAATCTTAACCATTGGATCAACAATCAATGGTTCAGATTTTGCTTGTATCGATACAAAATTTGTATTTAAGAATTTTTCATATATATATATATATATATATATATATATATATATATATATATATAGTAATGCTATAGAACCATCTGGGTAGTTTCATATTATGAAATCATCCTATGTTACATGAGTTGGATTCGGATTGAGTGGTTGAGATTAAAATGTGTGGACCCCATTACCTTTTAATCTCAACCACCAAATCTAAATTCAATCCATATAACATTGGGTGGTTTCATATTCACCCAGATGATTTTAGATCTCATATATAATCTCATATATATATATATATATATATATATATATATATATATATAGTAGCTGAGTCTAAGGATCTTCTAGACTTTCCGCTCAATAATGCATACTCGAAGGACCACGACCCTAGAACATGAGTTTGTGATCTGACATTTGTGGAATTTCAGTCTCAATGCTCCAAAATTTTCGTTAAGCACCGGGGGTTTATTTCCCTTAAAAAATGTTACGGTTGATTTAGACATTTCGGGGAGCTACCCTGCAAACGCGCAGAACCATGGTTTTATGAGTTGGCACAAGTACAGGGATAGGATTCCTGTACAAAACCTGGAAGTACCTTCAAACACTCTCCTGGATTAGCAGCAACCGATTGTGTCCTAGCTGAAGTGTCCATACTATAAATAATTTGAACAAGCGCGTATCCACCAGTCTCGCCGTGTCATGTTGGTTTCGGTGATTGCACTAAAAGTCCACAAATACTATCAACATAAAGGACACCTTTAAAGAAATGATACTAGCACTCTCAAGATCGAGAAGAAAGCACCTTCGACTCCAACTTTTCCATTATTCAATAGCTCCTGCACAGGAATTTCACCTGCACATGAAATTTCACTGGGCTGAAGTCATTCCGTATCCCAATTTGTGGCCTAGACAAATTTATGGATGGGAACATAGGCTATCTACCAACCAGCTAAAGCAAAGAATTAATTTCCCACATCCTGGAATCAAATGATATTCCTAAAACAACTATGCTGCAACCATTTTAGTAGCGCATCAGAACAACAATACTAGCTCTCATGTAGTTGCAATTTCATTGTTCAGTGCAATACAGTTCAGAATAACAGAACATGTAGTTAAGCAGGAAGAAAACCTCTTTAGATTCGCATAGTTGCAACAAGAAAAGAGAGAGAGAGAGAGAGAGAGAGAGAGAGAGAGAGAGAAAAGAAGAAGAAAAGAGAGTATTTGTAATCTAAACAAAGCCATGGCAAACTAGACATACTAAGGTTATAACTAGAAGGCTGCATTTAGTCGACCTCCTCCATCTTGCTCTCAGCATCATTATCCTCGAGCGGTGGCATATCAGCATCAGCTTCCTGCACGACATCTTCCTCATCAATGCTCAATCCCAACTTGAGCATCCTGTGAATCCTGTTGCCGAAGGTGTTTGGGTCGTCAAGGCTGAAGCCAGACGTGAGGAGCGAAGTCTCAAAAAGAAGCAACACAAGGTCCTTCACCGACTTATCATTCTTGTCTGCATCCGCTCTCTTCCTCAACTCGTCCATGATGGCATTCTCGGGGTTGATCTCCATAGTCTTCTTGGACGACATGTAACCAGCCATGCTTGAGTCTCTGAGTGCTTGAGCCTTCATAATCCTCTCCATGTTAGCAGTCCAGCCATACTCACCAGTGACCAAACAGCAAGGAGAATCCACCACACGGTCAGACACAACAACTTTCTCCACCCTATCACCAAGAACTTCCTTTATCACCTTGCAAAGACCTTCAAACTTCTCCTTCAGTTCTTCTTTCTTTTTCTTCTCATCCTCACTCTCATCAAGCTTCAATCCTTCCTTTGTAGCAGATACCAACTTCTTTCCCTCAAATTCCTTGAGCTGCCCAACAGCATATTCATCAATCGCATCAACCATGTAAAGAACCTCATACCCCTTCTTCTTCAGCTTCTCGAGGAATGGGGAATTCTCAACAGCCTTCTTGCTCTCACCAGTGATGTAGTAGATTTCATTCTGACCATCCTTCATCCTGGTCACATAGTCCTTGAGGCTGGTCAACTCGTCTCCACTCTTAGTTGAGTGGTATCTAAGGAGCTCAGCCAACTTCGTCTTGTTAGTCGAGTCCTCGTGGATGCCAAGCTTGAGGTTCTTCGAGAATGCCTCATAGAACTTGTTATAGTCCTCCTTGTTCTCAGCAATCTCAAAGAAGAGCTCAATGCACTTCTTGACAAGATTCTTCCTGATAACCTTCAAAATTTTGTTCTGCTGTAACATCTCTCTAGAGATGTTGAGAGGCAGGTCCTCAGAGTCCACGATGCCCTTGATGAAACTCAAGTACTCTGGGATCAGCTCCTCACAGTTGTCCATGATGAAGACACGGCGGACATAGAGCTTGATGTTGTTAGGCTTCTTCTTAGTGTCAAAGAGGTCAAATGGAGCCCTCTTGGGGACAAAGAGAACAGCCTTGAACTCAAGCTGGCCCTCCACAGAGAAGTGCTTGACTGCCAAGTGTTCCTCCCAATCATTGGTGAGACTCTTGTAGAAAGCAGCATACTCTTCCTTGTTGATCTCTTCAGGCTTCCTCATCCAGATTGGTTTCTGCTTGTTGACCAAAGCCCATTCATGGGAAACCTCCTTGATCTTCTTCTTTTTCTTCTCCTTCTCTTCCTTGTCTTCATCAATATCTTCAACCTTGCCTTCCTCATCTTTCTTTTCTTCTTCTTCATCTTCATCATCAGAGATTTCCTTCTCAGTAGTCTTCTCAGTCCACAAGGAGATCGGATAGCTGATGAACTCAGAATGCTTCTTGACTAGATCCTTAAGCCTGCGCTCCTCGAGATATTCCAACTGTAAAATGACAAAATAACTGCTTGCATCACAAAACTACATATTACATGAGTGTTTCTACCAGAGAGAGAAAACTACTGCAAGGCTTATTGCTACCTAATACCATCTGCAGCTTTTGAGTAGTTTCAGGCCTTTCAGCATTAAGGTTAAAAGAAGTAAAATCTTGTATATACCAAATAAAACATTGCTTCAAGGTTAGAGGGGATCTCTAGATGACTACACTTGATTATAATCTACTTTAAAACGGCTCCCCTCATCATAACACATTAAGACATGGTCTCTTTAAATTTGGGCTAATAAAATCCTTGTCCATAGACTCCATACCATGTTAAAGAATCCCTTCTCTCAGGACTCAATTTCTTGAACAAAACTCAATTATACACCCACATATCTACTAAAAATAATCTTCTTTGAATCTTTGGAAACAAGAAGGTTCATGCTCCTCTACATAACCTACAGAATTAGAAAATGACAGAGAAAAGAACAACAAACGGAAAAGGTGAACATTTAGGCTTTCTTAGGTATTTGCTTCTACTTTTCAAAAAAGTAAAACTTATGAAAGCAGCCTCACCCTGCTTTCATTTGCTGCACCAAAAATGAACTAAACTACTCTTATGTGCTGCCTTTAGAAAAAGCATAAGCATGCCAAAACTAAGCACAACAAAAATAAGAAGAATCTCAATTAAACTCAAATGAAAAGAAAAGGTACTCTTCATGAAAAGCTTATTAATGTTTCAGGTGGACTACTTTCACAAGCTTCTTCTGCTTTTTCAAAAATAGAAGCAATATCAAAACCAGGACTAACATGTCAAATTTGACATCATTGAAACTATACAAAAGTGTAACTGGTATGAACAAGGGTCTCAAACTACATTACAAAGACACCACCATTCTTGGAGTGTTCGTCCTTCCTAGATCAAAACACATCATTTTTACACAAATATTCAAACAATAAAGGATTATACTAAACCAAGATGGATTTAATCTAACAAATGATATACGGATATGTTCATATATATGACACAATCAATCTCAAACTACATTACAAAGACACCACCATTCTTGGAGTGTTCGTCCTTCCTAGATCAAAACACATCATTTTTACACAAATATTCAAACAATAAAGGATTATACTAAACCAAGATGGATTTAATCTAACAAATGATATACGGATATGTTCATATATATGACACAATCAAAAGCATTAGTTTCCAATCAAGAAATTACTCTTTAAAGCGCATAAATGATAGTAATTATACCTGATCTTCCTTCAGGAAAAGAGTCATCTTGGTTCCCCTGCCAAGATTCTCTCCAGAGGTATCCCTCGTAACTGTGAAAGACCCTCCAGCCTGAGATTCCCAAACGTACTGCTCATCATCATTATGCTTGGTGGTCACAACCACCCTCTCGGCCACAAGGTACGCTGAGTAGAACCCCACACCAAACTGTCCAATCATGCTCACATCAGCACCAGCAGACAATGCCTCCATGAACTCCTTGGTTCCAGACCTGGCAATGGTGCCGAGGTTGTTGACAAGATCTGACTTGGTCATTCCAACACCGCTGTCAATGATGGAGAGGGTGTTGGTGGCCTTGTCAGGCACGATGTGGATGAATAGCTCAGGCTGGGCGTCCAGCTTGCTCTTGTCGGTTAAGCTTTCAAATCGAATCTTGTCAAGAGCCTATAAATAAAATTAGGGCATAAATCAATCAAAATGACCTATAGGTAACAAGAAAAAGGCCCCTTTTCAACAAAAGATTATTCAATAACTAAATTTTTATTATCAAACAATCTCTTATGTCATTTTTTCCCTCTGTATACAAATTTAATATGATATGGGGAGAAATGGAATTCTTTTTATTAATAAACATGTAGGAAACAAGAGCCTATAAATAAAATTAGGGCATATATCAATCAAAATGACCTATAGGTAACAAGAAAAAGGCCCCTTTCAACAAAAGATTATTCAATAACTAAAATTTTATTATCAAACAATCTCTTATGTCATTTTTTCCCTCTGTATACAAATTGAATATGATATGGGGAGAAATGGAATTATTTTTTATTAATAAACATGTAGGAATAATTTATTTATTTATTTTTTGCTTCATAACAAGTTAGATATTTCAAAGAAACACACAATTATGAAGCCTATAATTTCGGTAGTACATCTATGAAACAAATATTTGAATTTTTCATGTTATTCGTACTAATTGTGGTTAATTACTAAAACTAACACTACTTTAATAGCTCAATCTTCATAATAAGTGACACATTACAATCAATTAACAAACTTGTACTTCCAGTGGACATTACTCTTCACCTACGCGAAAGATCAAAGCAAAATAAGAGGAATTTAGGGTTCTACTTGATCGTAGGCACTATCTAACTTGAACTCCCAACGCATCACAATTAATGACAGATAAGAAACAATTACTCTATGCACACTAGGCAAAGTAAAGGGAAATTAGGGTTCCACAAAAACAAAAGTTAGACCTTTAATTCAGGAAGTACACCTACCAGCTAAAAGTTGCAATATTCTGCTGTTATTCCTAAGAATTGTGGACTATTATTATTCACTAAGTACCAATATCTTCTACATTATACTTCGTACTCGAACGCCTAAGATAGAAATCAAGGAATAAAAAACGGAAATTTGGGTTTTCCAAAACAAAAAAAAATGGATATTTATTTCAGAAACAACAACTATAAACAAAAAGTCACAAACTTTCGATCTATTATTACAAACTACACGTAATTTAGTGCCAAAATCTTCTACATCCTTATACTTCACACTCTATGCTTATTAAAGAAACCAGATCAGGAAAAAAAAAAAGATAAGAGGAAAATTAGGGTTTTATGCTCACATCGGAGGCATTGCTGATGAGCTCGCGGAGGAAGATCTCCTTGTTGGAATAGAAGGTGTTGATGATCAAGCTCAGCAGCTGGTTGATCTCCGCCTGGAAAGCGAACGTCTCCGTCTCGGTCGGCATTTGAGAAGAGGAATAAGAGAGAGAATTGAGAAAATATGGTTTGTAGAGGAGGAGAGAGAAAATAATTAGTGTTTGGAGAGAGAAATAGTAATATTTTGGAGATCTAGGGTTTGTGGGAGGGTGGAGTAAATATAGGAGAGCAAGGAGAGGAGGATTGGGGTTCTAGATCCTTCCTGGAGTTTTTAAGTTTAAGTTTAGTTATTGGTTAGAAAAGAAAAGTAGGGCGGACGAATCGCGTGTGAGGAGAGACTGAATCCGTCCGGTTTCTAGATCCTTCTATCTGGTCTTTTTTTCTTTAAGTTGGTATCTGGTCTTTATTTGATGGGCCTATATTCTCAATGGGCTTTGGGCTTTGATTTATTGGGAGATTTTTTGAGTTAAATAAATTTTATTACAAAAAATATAAATTCTTTTATTAAAAAAAAAAATCCATTTTCTTTTTCTGCTTTATTTATCTGCCGCAACTGAGTTTTTCTAGCCCACTAAGGACTTCTGAAATCATGACAAGTGTGGCTGGACAAAAAAAAGGATACGTGTTGCGTTCTCAAAATCAGTGGCTCTCTACCGTGGCTCCGATTTTGCATGAACCCGATTCTGACCAGCTTTGATTCTACGAAGCTCCATTTGCGTTATGCGATGCTCTTTAAGGCTCGAATTTATGCGTGGTTCGTATTTATGTGAGTGCTTCATCCTGCGAAACTCGAATTATGCGAGGCTCCCATTTTGTAATTGCTCCATCCTACAAAGCTCTTTCATGTGAGCTCAAGTCGGAGCGTGGTCCGGGTTGACCCAGTTTGACCGGATTCAGATCGATCTAAATCCAATTCGGTGGAAAGAACGGACTGCACCGGTCCAATCGGTTTAACAGCCGACCAAGTCCGAATCGGTGATCCGGTCTGCGGTGGATCGGGTCGAACCGGTCTGGGTTCGGACCGATTCACATTCGGGTCAGACCAACCCGATTATTTTTTATTATATATATTTTATATATAAGTTATTTGATATAAGTTAATAAATTTAACTTAAAAATTATAGGTGTTTTGTTACTAAGTTATTTTTGTATAATTTTAAATTTATTTGTTAGTAATTATTTTTCTATAATTTATGTAAAAAATTATATAAGTATCAAATAAGAAAATTTTATTTGATTTGATATTTATATAGCTTTAAGTATAAATTAAAATCTAAATATTTATAAGTTGAAATAATTTGTTATTAGTTATACAAATTTAAATAGAAAATTATTCTTTCGATAATTAAAATTTTTAAATGTAAACAACACTAACTAGTCTAACAAAAATACAGTTATCACTTAACTGGAAATTTTTTTTTATTGAAGATAATTTTTAATATATATTATTTTTGTTACATAAGTCCTGCAACATATATTTGTGTCTTAGCTTCTCAGCCTCTCTTTAAAATTTATTTGTAATACTGCAAATAAAGTTTGAAGAAAGACTGAAAGCTAAGACTCAAACATAAGTTGCAATTAGGTTTAAATATACCTATGACTTATGTAACAATAATAAAATATATTAAAATTGATACATTTTTAAAAATATATATATAACATTACTAGATATCTATACACATTTTCAGATATATGCATAGCTTTCTTGTACTACAGTTATGGTCCCATTTGAGTCATTTTCTACAATGCTAGCATTCAACAAGAACTCTTTTCGAAGATCTTTCCGTATAGTGCTGATTGTAAACTCCGCTAAAATGATGCCAAATTTTCGATTCAAACTCTAGTTGCAGTGCTGGTTGAGGTTGCGGTGCTGGTTGAGGTTGCAGTGCGGGTTGAAGTTGTTGATCTTCCAGTTGCTGTTGTGGTTGCTAATTTTTCATGATAGTATATAGTCTCTTTACACTAAATTGCTTATAAATTTTGTAAGAGAGGAATAAAATTTTGTAAGAGGGAAAAAATTGTGTTGTGTTTATTTTTCATGAATTATGGCCTATTTATAGGAAATTTTTTGGGCCAAATGAGCCCAAATACCCTCCAAAAAGAGTTGTTATAATGTGTATTTTTGTCATTTTTAGCAAAAGTATCAAAATACCCTAAAATGGTCATAATTTTGCCACTGAAACGGGATATTTTGATAAAAATACCCCCCCAACGGTTATATTCAAAATAATAATAATAAATAACTTTCAACAGAACCGGGCCGGGTCGGGTAAACCGGGCTAGTCCGAATTGGACCCGGCCCAAACGGAACAGACAATGGGCCGGGCCGGGCTTGTGGGTCGGATCCTCCGACCCAGCCCGGACCCAGGGGGGGAGAGTGGGCCGGATCGGGCCGGTCCATTGTCCGGGCCGGCCCATACCGATTTTGACTGGGCCGGGCCAGGTTATGGACCGCCCGGCGCATCTAACAACTTGATATGAGGCTCGAGTTTATGTGCAACTCCGATATGTGAGACTCACGAAGTTTTCATTTCTGTGGAGAGGTGGGGAATCCATGCCACGTGGTTGCTTGCCATAAATGTAGTCATAAAGGCAACGACCCACGTGGGTGACTGCAAGTTGCCCCTCCTAGGGTTCCAATTGGAGTTTGAGATTATTTTGGAGTCTCTTACTAGTCCATTTCTAATCCTTTTTAGCCCGTTTCCTTCTATCTTATTGAAGTTGTTGTATAAATTGCAACAGTCTTAAGGCCATTAGTTAGAGTGCTAAGTGTTGCTTTGGTAGTTGAGTTTTTCTATCTTTCGGATACGTATATGACTGTATTTTCGTATTTCAGGATTTGAATGTTTCATAATTCTTAAAGAAATTATTAATATTTATTATGGGAGTTGATTTTGCTTTTGGTTCTAAATTGAGTTATGCAATTTGGTATGGCCCAAATCATGCACTTGCTATTATTATTATTATTATTATTATTTAATATTTGATATAATAAATATTATTTTTGTTTACTATTATTATTATATATTAATAATAACTCTCTCTCCATCGAACTCGAGTGGCCCTTGTGGTTACCGGGAAGAGACATAAGACCCTAACTGGGTGGCGGAAGATTAGTGGATCGAGCCACAGAGGCGTATTATTCCTTCCATTTATAAACGGTGGAAGTTGGAGAGCAGTGGGCCCAAAAGGCATGCAATTACGTCGAGCATTTAAATAATAATAATAATAATAACTCTCTCTCTCTCCTCATTTTCTCTCATCTCCCTCTTTCGGTCGAAAGAGAGCAGCAACCCCCTACCCTCTCTCTCTTCACTCTCCCGCTAAAGTTCCCTTTCTCTCCCTCTCTTCTACCACGTCACGTTCCACATAACCGAAAGTTATCACTGGACGTGATGTCATACACGTCTAAATTGTACTTATACAATGCAAGTATAAACACGGTAGATAAAATATTTTAAAAATAAACCATTGCAACATAATTAAGCAAAAAAAGTTGAATGGACACAAGATATACAAAATGATTCTCTTTATTGATAATATAGCAGTAAAATTTACAATAATTCGAATCCAAAGAAACAACTTGATTACAATCTCTCTCTCTCTCTCTCTCTCAATACAATGAAACATACCACAAAAAGGAAGTCATCTATGTCTTCACAGCTTCAAGCGCCAACCGAGATGCAACGTGTAACATTCATTTCTAGATTTCGTATTTCTAATTTTTTGGTATTTTAATTTTTACTGAAAATTTACTTATATTGTGTTTTGTATTTTCATGTATATGTTTGTTGTATTTTTCGTGATTTGGATTTTGTTTTGATATGAGAGGCTACCTTGCACTTGTAAAATACCATTTGGCATTGCCATGGACCCGTGCTAGAACCCGTGCGTATAACACAAATTTTGATTTTTTTTCGATAAAGGATTTTAACAGTTAGCCCCGAATTCTGACGTTATTCCACGAAACACCGTCGGTAATCCGTCCGGCTACTATTGATTTAATCCATTTATTAACCAAGTCACGCTTTAGACCATTAATTTTTTGGTTTTGTTTCGGATGGCCCCGAGAAACAAGATCTAAATGGATCTCGTACGACCGTGCCGGGAGCTAATAGAAGGCGAGCGAACCCACGGGGCGGAGAGAGGTGCGAAAAACTTTTCTCGAGATATCTTCCAAAAGGAGAGTGGTTCAAGGATCCACTAGGTGACCACACATCTAATGGCTCCCCTTCACCCCCTCTTTCTATATTTGTTGGGCTCGACAAGGAAGCGTTTGCCAACCCACCTGAGATAATCAACCAATATACGAACACTAAGCACATATGAAGACAATTATATGGCGGTAACTACGTGTGAGACTCGTCTCACAGTATTCATATTTTATGCGAATACGTATTTTTGTGCTATTTATTGTATTTTATTGGTTCCCAAGCAAGCTCAAAAAATCTTAAAATTAAAATTTTACTACCTGACCGGTATACCGACGGTCATACTGACGATATACTGCAGTGTACAAACGGTATACCGATTTATTGGAACCTAGAATATGCTGTATTTTTTCTCTCTCTAGACCGGTATATCGACGGTGTACTGGACTGTACTGACGGTATACCGATCGTGCTCTTTCTTTAGAAATTTTTGTTTTTTCGTGATTTTGTTTTGATACTTCTGGCTTTTTTTGGACACGCGATGACGTGACCTGATTTGGACATAAACTTACATGGCTTCAGATGACTTGCCTTGATTTGACTTGGCTTTACTCGGTTTCACCCGGCTTTGCCCTGTTACACGTGATGACATGATTGACTGGACTTGACTTGGCATGACTTTACATGGCTTTATCGGACATGGCTTGACTTGGTTTTACTTGGCTTCGGATGGACATGGCTTCACATGGTTGTACATATCTTTTCCTGGATTTAGATGGCTTTATATGGCTTCACTTTGCTTTACCTTATTTTACATGGCTTTACCTGGCTTTACCTAGCTTTACTGGGTTCACGTGACTTGGTTATTGTAGTAGCTTACGTGAGTCCATTTGTGTAATGTATATTAAACTTGTATATATTACTATTAGAACTTATTTTGTTATATCATGTCTAGGATGGATTCTGTGGAATGCCACACCTGGATTCATACAAGAAACTGCTAGGGGTTAATAACTAGATATTCACTTAGTACATGGCTAGAGATTTTTTCAGATTGCATGCAGTCCCGGTTATTCATACAGTTATCTTGTGGAGGCATCAGACCACAAGATCAGTGCAGCAACCGCAGATTCAGAAGCTTTTACCTCTACAGGCTCAGGCATTCCAACAGAGGTCGCAACAGTATGTGCAGGCCCATACACAGGTGAGACCTAGTGGTCAGCAATAGAGGGGACCTGTACCCAGAGGGCAGGGTCGAGCCTTCTTGCTATCGATGAAGGAGGCTTTGGTAGCAGGAGAGGTGGTAGCATGTACCATTCTCGTTCACTTTCATTCAGCTTCAACTTTTTTTTGATTCTGGTGCATCACATTCATTTATATCTGCATGCTTTGCGACACTAGTTGGATTGGTGTCACACCCGATTCCGTATTTGGTATTTCTTAAATTTTTTAGAATTTAATTTTTTCTGATAATGTATCCCTTTTTTTTGTTGTTGTTGTTGGTTTATGTCATTTTATTTATTGTTATTTTTTGTTGTTGAGAGTGACTACCCGGGACTAGTAGAATATCTATTGGCATTGCCATAGACCCGATTTAGGATCGATATGTAGAATGGACACCTGGTTCGGTTTATTTGATCGAACCCACGACTAAACCATCCCCCTCTTCTCTTATTATATATATGAGTATTCTCTCTCTCCTTACTCATTTTCTTATTTTACTTGCTTCTTTCTACCTCCTCTCCTTCAAGTCCCCTCTAGCCAAACCCTAGCCCTAGGGAGAAGTTGTTGTGACTTGGACCGTGAGAGGTAGAGACTCAGAGCCACCCAAGGCAAGTACATCTTGCTCAATGATGAAGTCATGAATTTTGGATTTTTATATATATATGTTGTTTTTAAAAAATGTATTTGATAAAAAATGTTCTCCTTGAGTTGATGATCATATTTAGTTCTTAGAGTTTTGGATTTTGATGTATAGATTTTGTAGATCTAAGTTCTAAAGTTTAGGGTTTTCTTGGGCTCCATGTGGTTTTCATGGTTTTGATCTAGTAAAACATTATGTTTTAGAAAAATAGTTTTCCTGGTGATAGAGCATTCCATTTCGAGAATTTTGGCTTTTGGTTCTCATGATTTGGAGTTAAAATAAAGTTTTTATAAAGAAAATAATTTTTGAATTTTTGGAGCTTTTTCCATGGAGTTGTGCTGCTTTGGGACGGAGGAGTTCCATGCGCCCAGCTTTATACGTCTTTTCAGCATGACGCTTATCTTGTTAGGCGCATGACTGTCTCTACATATGCGCCCCTAGGCTGAATGCATAGAACACTTAACACATGAGATTTCCCAAAGGGCAAGTGTCCATGCGGCAAGAAACTCATAAGGCCAGCTGTCCATGCAGCCAGTCTTCCATGCGGCCAGTAAGCCCATGCGTCCCGTTTACCATTTGACTTAGAAGCGACATATGTGTCTTTTCTCTGCACGTTCTTTTTGTGGTGTCTCGTTCCCCCTTTTCGAGGAGCGCGGCTAAGAAATACTTTCGGTATCGTTCGATCGAGATAGATTTAATCAAGATATTTTCCTCCTTATGGATTTGCTTCTTCGGAATCGATTTTCATATTCAGTGGACCATGCCCCAAGGATGGACTTAGAGGCATAGTCAAGAGGGACCTCTCCGCTGCAAGTTTTCTTGCCTAGTTTTCGCTGTCGCCTTGTTGCTTTCGTGCTTTTGAGTTGGTTTTCGGATTTGCATTTTCTTGAATGGTTTCGATAAATTTTATTGCTTTTGTTCATTGAACTATATTTTATTTTGAGCTTGGAAAGAGTAGAAGAGGTATTGATCATCTGTTTGTGACAATGCAGGTGATCATGCCGTAGATGTCGCACGAGCGGAGTCTTGAAGCACTTCTTTCCTTTCCTCTCTCCAACCAACTTGTGAGTGGCTATAATTCGATTTAGTTGACCCTTCTTCCAATTTGTCACATCTAAAATCTTACCTTCTTGATTGTTCTGATCAAACAATACCATAATAACTAAAAGATGTCATGATAAAATGAAATATACTAGGATTACTTTTGCTTGTCAATCAACTTGTGAACGGTTACCTTGTTGCATGCTAGTTCACTTAAAATATTTTTTATAGTGTTTAAATTCTAGTTAGAATATATTCTTCTTCTATGATTGTGCTATGTATAGAACACACCTTGCTATGTAATAAACTGATCAGGGAGACTATGCAGAACAGACCATGCCATGTTATTTATCTCGTGCTTGCGTTGCTTTATACTTCATCAATTGATAACATAATATTAGAGGCCGCTTGATCAAATACAACTTGTGCACAAGATTTTTTGGTTCCTGCGGACGGTCGCTGGGGCACTGGCACCGATTTGATCCCGACGGAGCTTTACAATAAGTCTAATGTACAAGACGGGATGGCATATAACGCTTCATGTTTCTTGCGTTGCACACCATCCTCGTCTATGACTATAACTCATCCATTATGGCATCATGCCAGTGATCTCCTCGTATATTTAAACTGTGCAAGTTAACTATGTCTTCGTGGCAGGTAAGGTCATGGTAAGTATTGTGCAGGTGGTTCAGACGGACAGGTAAAAGTCACCAAACGGTGACATATTTAATTCAGTAAATTTTTATATTTATTTCTTGCTTGTAAAATTAAACTAAGGCAAGATATAAAGACAACAAAATAACTTGCATGCTTTATATAAATAATGTGTTGATTGGTATAGTTGGGTTAGCTCACCTTCACCAGTGCATTTTGATGTACCGACCCTCATTGCAACAGGTTTCCCGCACCAAGGAGATCCTGCAAGAAGCTAGAGCGACTTCCCAATCCAGTTCACCTACCGACACGTCCAGTTCGTTCCCTTGAAGCATATTTTGAAGTTCCAGGAGCTCGTGCACATACCTTATGCAGCTCCGAGGAAAGGTGATAGCTTCGCCCAAAGGTGTCTATAGCTTTAAAGTTTGTAAAAGATGTTCATTATCAATAAAGAAAATGTTTTCATATTTCAATATTGTGTTCAATTATCTGCGTACTCTGAATATGTGCTCGTTATATAAAATACCTTATACTTGTGTGTTGTGCAACCTAGGCACGCATGGCATCACGCCCGGGGGACGAGTATCGATTCTACGAAAATTGGGGCATGGCACTTTCCGTGCACACCTTTTATGCTTTTGTCTTTTCTTAGACACACATTCATGGCATGTCACATCAATTACTTTTAGTCACTTTTCTGACACTCCTTTATGACCCATCACTTAGTACTTGTCCCGAAGAGTGGACTCTGCCTAGAGCATGCAGCTAGTGGGTGCATGCGGCCAGTGAGTCCATGCGGCCAGTGGGCGCATGCAGCCATAAATCCTTGTGCATATTTTGTGTTTATTTTAATTATGTTCATTTGCTAGTTCCTTTTAGTGATTATTGTTGTATGCTTCCTTATGTTGACATAGGTTTATGTTACCAGACAAGTTTTACATGTTAGTTCATGAGACAAGTTTATGTACAAGTTCACCATTCTTACGACACCGTGGAAATATTTGTGTATGGAAATCTATTGCATTTGGCATCGAGAAATCGAGTATGAGTATTGTCCAATGTATCGCGTATTACGAATACGATAACTCATGAAAAGCTCGTACTCGTGACTCGTTATTCGAGGGAGTTCACAAGTGTCCACGACTCAAGAACTTAAAATACTTTAGTAATGATTAAACAAGATAAGATTTACCTAGATCATTGGGAGGGAAGAATATTGTGCTACCGGCTACCCCGATCTCTAAGGGTCCCATTCAGCATGTAATAACCCTGCTAGGCAAGGGCTCCATGACTGACCAAGTTTATGCTTGCTGCGGCACTTACAAGACAAGTTTATACAAGTTTATGTTACAAGACAAGTTTATGTTTATAAAGCAAGTTTATGATCACAAGTTTAAGTTTATGCTTATAAGTTTAATTTTTTTTTATGACAAGTAACTAGTTATGTTATTGCATGGTTGAATGTGCATTTAAGTTTACTAGACAAGCATACCCTTGGCCATCCGGGTTAATTGCAGTGTCGGTGGTAGCAATATTCTTAAAACATGCATTTAGTAATAAGGCCTGTGATAACCCTAACTAGTTAATCATAGCAAGACGTAGAGTTGTTTGGCCGTGCAATGAATATTGTTACTTTCATTTATAGCTCGCTTTTCTAGTTTTATTTTTCTCTCGGCACGTGGTTAGGGTGCTAAGTTCTGCTCGGGTAAAGGTCTGCAACCCTGGTCCTTGTTTGGTTTAAGGGTTGTGGTCCCGATCCATAGTAGTTCCTATGCACTCTTGCCGCTCGTCGCCTTACTTTTATTTTTTTTATCTTGTTATCAGTTCTTCCAGTATTATTCTTGAGACAAGTACATTGGTACAGTACAAGTCTCGATCAATATTTTTTTTTATGTCTCTTTCTGCTTATGTTGTGATGTGTTTGGTCTATCACCTCGAGCTCCTTTGTGGTACTTATTGCTTGGGGTTTTGACCCCACTGGCTTTGCATGGCCAGGTTACCCCGAAGAGAACCAGGATCCACCGTATTTCTACCAAGATAACTCGCACTCATAGGACTGCGGCTGAAGCTCGCGAGTGAGTTTTTTTTTCCATCCCTCGTCATGATTACTTTATTTTATGGTGTTTAGCAAGGGAAAAAGTTAGCTCCTTATATTTTTGAGACTACGGTCAACATGATGTATATATTGGACCATGACTGGTATATTTAATCATATTATTATACTCTGCTAGTGCAAAATTTTGTATTCACTAGCTTCATGATCATATATGACATATAATTTGGGACGCCTTTTTACTTTCATGTATGATGATATACTCTTGTACTTGTGTTGCTGGATTGAGATAATATGATTTGTCGGCCTTAGGACTGGCGTCATAGCATGCTAGAGTTCACACATTTGTCTTCTAGACAACCTTAACATATTGCGGCTTACTTCGGTATTCTAGAAGGTGCGATTGGCCATGTCAGTCCTCGTATTTACCCAGTATTCTGGGAGCGGGGCATGACAAAATTTTCTTTGGTGGCCCATACAGGTCTATTTTTCAGACTTGTGGGAGGACTCATATTGTTAGAATCTCAATCCTCTATTATCCTTGACTGAACTCTACTTGCAACATGCACCTCTCACTTTCCTTGAACTTTAAACTTGCTTGACATGATTATTCCATTCTCGTCCCTTGTTGATATCCTTGTGTCCTAATCCTTCAAGGATACCCCACCCGCTCCTCCTTTCGAGGGTTTTATTGCTCCGATAACTCCAGCAGATACATTAGTAGGATATATTTTGCCACTGAACCAAGGAAAAGCGTCAGTAGCCCTTTATCAGCCATCTCCATAAGTCACGCATGCCCAACCAACACAATCAGCTCCACCACTCTTGTCGGAACGACTAGTTTATCCTGCTCCGTCATTCATACCAGCCCAGCCAGCCCAGACACCAGTTCTTCCAGTACAACCAGGGCAGGCAAGCTCGCAGACCATGTTAGAGATAATCCAAGCCATGATGATGGTACAACAACAACAACTCCAACTTCAGCAACAAGTGGTCCAACTCTGCCAACAGTTTCTGCAAGGACAAGAACAGACCAACACTACTCTTTGGCAGGGAGTTAGAGTGGCACTCGATAACAGTGGGCATTATACTCATAACTCGGCGACCAATGTTAGTCGCATTCACCCAACCAAGTTCCTCGGCACAGAAGATGCAGTTTCAGCATATTCTTGGCTCTAGGACTTTGAGGCCATCCTGGATGCAACCAAGACCCCAGATGATGAGAAGGTAGAAGTCATAAAGTTACAACTATCAAATCTTGCCCGAGATTGGTGGACAGCACAAGAAATGATGCTTCCAAAGCCTATTGACTGACAGACGTCCCATTGACTGGCAGACGTTCAAGGAGCGCTTCCAGTGTCAGGACTCGCGTCCAGTGTGAGGATACGAGTATGTGGATATGTCCAGCCTACGCCGCATCATCGGCGGTAGAACGATGTCTAGGTGATCAATACTATCTATCACATCTCACAATAATATATCATAACCTGTCAATGATAATCTCAACTCCATAAGGAGGACAAGATGGATATATAATAGCAATATCAATACTCAATCACAGGAAAACTATAAGGAAGATGAAACACACTATATGATATAAAAGGATCAAGAGAAGTCTAGAAATATACACATCTCAAAACATCAACAATGAGTCACCAATATAAGTCTTAAATATAATACAACTCAATATCTCAAGGTTGGAAACAAACCCAGTATAATAAAAATGCTAAACTAGCTAAGTCACTACAAGTGTCTCTTCTCCGGGACTGGCTCCTCCCGAGGGTCCTGGAAATAACTATCATCTTCTCCCGGTCCATAGAAGGTAGGACAGAAGTCCTCTAAGTCCTCTAAAAAATATTATCCAATCAGGATTGGAGCGAAGCACGTAAACTAATAACAGTTCCAATTAAATTGATAAAGACTATAAAACAGTGAGTAATGAATATACATGATAGAAATATAATACTGAAAATATAAGAAAATAGGTAAAAATAGATAATCATCTCACAGGGAAAATAATGAGCAGTGAGTAAGCAGATGAATATCAGTCTCATCTAGCACAAGATGGAATAAAATAATAAAGTAAACTAGTTAAGTGTTTGAAATATTAGTTTGTTATGTGATCGACTTGGGTACAAGATCAGGCTATACCATATATGATTGGCTATGCACAAGTAGAGTAAGGGATTAGGTCAATAACGTATGATTAACTATGCACAAGTATAAATAAAGGGGATCAGGCCAATCATATATGGGGAGCTATGCACAAGTAATAAGATCAAGCTACACCCTACGTGTGGTGAGGGTGAACTATGCACAAGTAAGTGGGGTATGATCATATAACTTGTTAATACTTCTCACGTCCCCCGACTAGTATAACGGATCCAACCATGGCACGTTACGACACATGATTCACAAAGCAGGGGCCAACATACTCCTGAATCGGTATCTATATATGTACATGAATCACAAGACATGTACAAGGTCCACAAAAAATAATGTCTTATGACGGGATCCAGGATATACTAATCCGTGTAACATCGTGTCAGAAATCAAGTACAATACTACAAAACTGGAATCATAGTAATCGTCAAAGTAATAAAAACTGTCAGAGAATGTACTCACATGGTATCCGGTGCAAAAAAATGTAAACAGTGCTCAACTGGAGTCCAAGAGTCCTAAAGATGGAATATCAGTGTTAAAAAGTGATATGAGATGATAATCATGCTTAATTAACTAATGGTGATATTTTTAGGCTCTTCTAGGTCTTTACTAGGTTAACTAGGTCAATACTTTGCTAAACTAGGTTATAATAGCCTATATTAGCTAACACTAGGGTATTCTAGATCACACTAAGGTTAATCTAAGGTAATTAGTTTATACTAGTTAATACTAAATAATATTTATATACTTGAGGCTATTTGTATATAAATAACTCATACATAGATTTCAAGTTATTATCTTAACTATATAACTTACCTTAATTAGATACTTATAGCATGTACCCTTTACCTAGTCTCAATATTAAACATCTACTTATATTAGTACATCAATACTAATGCCTACTACTATATTTCAATACCTTCATATCACAACTATACCTAAACACTAACCCAAATACCAAGTATCTTGGTATCCCATTGATACCCATTGTATCTAGGATACCTACAATATATACCTTAACTAGTTACCTTATTTTTAGCAGTACTTTAGCCTACCTAACACTTAACTGAAATACTAAATACTATGATACTTATATATATATATATATATATATATATATATATATATCATAACTTGGTATTAGGCAATTACCCATACTTAGTATCAATAACCTAACACCTTATTACCTATGTCATATCTCAATACCTAACATATACCTCGGTGTCATACCAATCCCTAATATCACTCACCTAGTATCCCAATACCTCACTATAGAACTAAAATATCATACCTCAACAACCCACTATAACCCCTTACTCTATACTTACAACATGGTACATGAGCATCCCAATCATTCATCCAGAACCAATTACCTTACACTCAATCACTGATACAAACATCGGCCTACCCCCCTTACACCCTCACTTCATACATCACCTTAACTTATCTTACCTAGTACCAACACCCCCATGACATGTACACCCAGTTTTGCATACTGACCCAGGCACTCCACCTCAACTGATATGTATCAGTCACCCCTTGGTATCATTAACTAGTATTTCACCCTTGGCTTAGTATATAGTCTACTACCTATACTATACTTCATACTTTAGCCATTGCCAAGATACCATGATGCTAATTCCTCTTCCAGTAATCTCAACACTAGACACTAACCTCTCACCTCATAGGCACTGCCTACAATCTAAGTGTATATATATATATATATATATATATATATATATATATATATATATATATATATATATATATATGACATATAGATGTCACACTAACACTGATGCCTACGGGTCCTCCTTCATTGCAAGGACTCCCACTTAGCACTTGTTGCATCTGCAACGCAACATATACTGAATGATACTAACACAGACATTGCACATACTAATACACTATTGTACACACATGAATTCACTGAACTAGATAGATGTGCACTCCTATAATACACTCTTCTACCCCTTGATTACACCGATATTGACACACTGATTAGCACACGATCAATTACACACTTCCCCTTGGCCCTCAAGCATGCTTCTACAACACAGGTATGCCACATTGATGTGTCTAACTCGTAATACACCCATAAATTGGTACCAAGGTATAACTCCTCCTGACACATAAAATCTGGACATCCCAAATACTGCAACCTATTGCTCGACCCATGCTTAGTTCAGAACTGAGGTGCTCAAGTACAACTCAAGCTCGAAACTGAGAGCCCCTCAAAACACATATCCACCCTCACAATTCGGGTGTTCACTGATACTTCCCCATGAAAAACCATACATCAACATCAATTAAAATTCAAAATACACACACACCTCAATTGGAGTCTGCAGGTTGAATCCAGATTCAACCTTTCCTTGGTCTGAACACCGACCCCCCTGATACACTGTAAAACCCCTAATCCTAAAAACCGTATAAATCTATTTTTAATTAATTATTAATTAAAGTGTAGTAATTATGAGCTAATTAGGGGAAATAGATTTTATTTAATTTTTATTTTAGGTATTTGTGAACTTAGGGGATTTATTGGGCCATTAGGAATTTTTTCTAATTTATTTCATGTAGGAGACCCTTTGAGCAGTTGCTAGCTTAATGGTATGTATTAATATAATTTTAGAATTTTTCTATGAATCTATATGTGTGTGTGTGTGTCTATATATATATATATATATATATATAAAAGAGAAATAAAGAATGAAAAAGAAAAAAAATAAAACAAATTACCTTAATGGATCTCAAACCCCCTTTTCCTATCCTACCCAAAACCTCCTAACCCCATGAGCCCTAAACAGCTAGTATATAAAACAACAACAACAACAAGGCTGCGCCCCCCCAACCCCGTGCGTGAAGACTTCCAACGCCTCCCTCTCTCTTCTATATATATAATACTTCACCTCTCCGAAACCAAAACCCTAACCCTAATTCATATTCTCCTTTTCCCATCTAGACCTAGCGACGCCGCCCTCAGCCACCAGAACCGCCGCGCGGAGCCATCTCCGGCCGACCGATCAACTGCGCGCCCCGCGCGAGCACCGCGCCGCGCAGAAGCTACAACAACTTACCTCTCTTCCCATACGGTTTCCCGCGCCCTCGCTTGACCAAACACGACCCCGTCTTCACCGGTACGTTCACCCCTTAACCCTCTTCAATATTTGTGTGTTAGTTGACCTTGAACAGCACAAAATCCTAGACGAAAACAGCGTCCAAGTTGACAGAAAAAGACAACTTTTGGGTATCGCAGAAAACTACGGTAAACTACCTATGTTTCCGAATTCGTATCTCCCACCACAGAGATCCGAATTCAAATTTTCTTTTTGGTATACGGAGACCACTTAACCTAGTTTAATTTTTGTTAATTAACATTAAATTATTAACTGATGTATGTAGAATTAAATTCGTAGGAAAACCCTGAAAACTTATTTTTTCCAGATTTCCAAAATTTACGAAACGGAGCGCGCCCCGCCAAACGGGACCACCCCGCCGTATACCAAGTGTACCAAAAGGTGCACGCAGCATACCCGGACATGTAAGATTTTGCAAAAACTGATTCGAACGGGTGTGCGCGTCGAAATCAGCCCGTATCCGCGGACAAATCCCGTGTCGTAACTTTTGTGAAAGCCGTGCGCATTTTGTGCACGCTCGTCAGATTGCGACGAAACTTGTGCCACTGGACTCGTGGTAATGCGCTGGTCCTGTGACCCAATTTTTACGCAATTCTGAGATAATTGACCAAGTCGCCAATTGGCGGGTCCTACGGTTGACTTTTTGGGCGAATTTGTGTTCGACTCATCGGATTCCATATTTGGATATACCATTGAGTTCGTATTGACATTTAGAGTTTGTTTGACCTATAATTTGTCTCATTTAGAGACTTTTACCCTTGGCATGCTTTTCGGTGCAAAGTGGGCCACATGTGGACCCCACTTTGATCCAAAATTACCGTTTTGCCCCTGTGTCCAAATTGGACGAAAGGGAAGTACTTTCTAGCTATTTTGCTTATTCTGGGAATGTTGGTGATATCTATTTCAGCATCCGAAGATATTTGTTCTGAGGCCATAGCTTCTGATCCCGTGTGTGGACTTCTGGACGTTATACTTTGCAGCTTTCTTGCCAGGCAAGATACCTTGCCAAATTGCTTACAGTATTTTGCATGCTTAATATATTTTTGTATATTTATTGCATTTCTGTTTATTTATTGCATGTGTAGTTTTCTACAGTCATTACTATATATTAGATATGTTGACACACACTTGACACTTAGTATCATAGAGGACAATCAGTAGGCGTATGGGCTTTAACCGCTCTGGTAAACCATAGTAACTAGCATGCACTATGGTAGTCGTGTCCGATGGTCGCTACCCCCGAGGTATGTCGATTGATGGAGTCACGAGGGTCGCTACCCCCGAGGTATGTCGGCTGATGATGTTCTAGACGGGTGTGTGAGTTGTGAGGCTTAGATTGAGTAGCCTACCCTTGCCCATACGTCAAAAAGTTATCCTCATTTGCATTCATATAGATTGTCTTGTACAACGTACTTACATATTTTCTACCTATTATGCATGTTTACTGTATTCAAATTGGCTTGCTTTTATGTATCTTGTTACGTCCCTCTAAGGACCTGGCCCTTCCAGGTATTGCTGTTCTTGAGTAATTGCAGGAGCACAGATTCGGATGGTTACATATGTTTCGAGGATGTCTTCTCTTCGAGCCCCGTGGTCGTTAGCTGGTACTCATATATTGTGTTTATTGTGTTATACTTTTCTATTCGAGTTGGTAGTGGACTTGTTTCCATCTGACTGTCATCTTTAGATACTTCTTATTGAGATCTAGTTATATAGATACTGGTTATTTATTTATATTGATTTTCTGTGGATGAGATTTAGATTGTACCCTGTGACTTGTGATACATTTTATACCACTTGTGGATTTGATATTCATATTACAACGTACGTATGGGTTATGGTTTTCATATATTGGAGTTGCCATATCCATGCGGCTGGCATGCTTACGTGTCCTAGTCCTATGTATTTTGAGACTGGAGCGTGACATATTTTTGTGGTGGCCCATGCAGGTCGAGAGCATATTGTCTCGGTTACATTACTGTACCGAGCAAGCCTGTACCTAGGAATAGAGTATAGGATCTCATCCATAATTGACTATGATTCGCTCTCCTTCCAATCTATTCTATTTGAATAATTGTATCCTGCTTGATTTCTGTACTTTCCTGATAATTCCTTGAGTATAGCCCCCCTCCTAGAATATATAAGTCCCTGTTGTTAGATGATAAGTAAGGTAACCTTCCTATTAAGAGTACCACTAGAGTGTTGACACACCACTAAGTTTAGAATATCTAGTGAACCCTAGAATTCCTTATCGATAGATTAGTTTACCATTACCCCTTGATGTATTATGAAGACTTGAGAGTAGTATAGACACTACTAGAGTTAGCTAGAAGTTTTACCATAATGCTTGACCCTAGTATTGAGGAACCAATAGAAAACCAAGATTGAATATTAGGACTGAACCTAACCTTCATAGTTAGATAGTATTGGATAACTATAAGCTTAGATCATTGTCTTATTATTAGTAGACAGCACCTTAGGAAGCCTAGAGGAATATAATTAACACTTTTCCTTGATCATACCTCAAACATAGCAACTAGCATACCACTTCTCCTTAGAAAACCATGATGCTATATAGAGCCCCCTATTTTAATTTCATATGTTGTTCCTCTGCGACCTTAACGTTCGCTAACTGCGCGACGACTAAATTTTGTTTTTCTACTCTTCATCTTTCAACTCGTGCCATCTGACACTTCTGATTGTAAGACAGGTGATTTTATTCTGTGTTAAGGACATATAGTTGTTAGGATTATAGTTGTTAATGTTAAATTTTGAAATTGTGTGCTTAGTAGTTAGAACTTGATGGTTTAAGTTATTCTTGTAGATTATGACCTTGTGATTATCCCTTAGTTTTAAATTGCGTAACATGTACCCCCACCTCGATACGAGTTATATTCCCTTTCCCTTGAGGCCAGTAACTGTTCCATTCCTACTATTGACACTTGCACTAAGACTAAGACTTAGGACGACCATGACCTATGTAATGTAAGAGGATACCCTAATAAGTACCAAGATCTTTCCCTAACAATAGTTTATACATTATTTACAAGGACCAGGTTATTCTGAAGAATTCCCTCAAGGCAATTACAATATTAGTTATTGTTATAAGTTGAGTAGTATACCTCACAACATAGTATCACATAGTCTTTTGACCTATTATTGAAGTGTAACTGAATAACATTAACTGTATGCTAGCATAAGAAGATAATGTTTCATCAGACTGTAGAACTTAAAAGCTATACCTCTATTTGGTCGACTATCGACTTAGACAATGAGTTAGTATAACAACTGTAGAGATTGTAAGAGTCTTATCTTCTTTGAGAACTTGGATTATTTTGTAACTTCTCTCATCATAATCTAGCGTACTTATATTTTCTGTACTACCTTGATTTATGCTGCTATTATAGCCTAGTTTTTGCAAGCTTATTCTTTTATCGAGCTTGCTTATGACATATGTATTATTGGGTGCACACAATGATACAATTGCCTAATCAGAATCGGTGTATTAAGGTCTAGCTAACCTTAGTACGCTTGGTTCGCTCTTCGCATGACTACTTTACATGGATTGAGATATATGGTAGTAGACGAATATACTTGTCCCTAGATATGTCTGACATATCGTATCAGATACATAACTGTACTGATACGAGCATGTAAATAAGAAATTACCAAAATATGATTTCAATCCACAACTGCCCTGACAACTCTTTTTTCGAATTCTTTAATCTCTTTGAACCTCGTACTTGTATTCTATCACCTTCTTCTTGAATTCTTTATTATTGCTCTCCGTCTTTCCTTATTTCGGAAAGACGAAATCTCGTGCTTGGTATAAGTTGACACACTGATAGTACTAGAAATACCCCATAAGGCTAATCATATGACCTAGTGACTCTCTTTTATAATTGATTAAGGACATATCATAGGTGATATGTTTGGTGTTAAAACCTTGAGGATTGAATAACGTGGTTAAATAATTGAGGAATAGTTTTCCTAGATGTATAGCCTTAGGTGAAAGATAGGTAAATTTTAAGTTGGGTAGATTGTAAAATCCTTACCCAAAATTGGACCTACTTGGCTTAGATAGTGAGACTAAGGCTAGATTGAATCCAGTTAGAAATAGAACACAGGATTCTTTTTTTTATTTATTTTTTTGCAATATTTGTACCACTTAGCGTACCATACCATGCTTCGATAATTGGAGCACTACCTAGCCACTGCCTTCCTACAAATTCAACACCCTTATCCTAGTCGTGCCCATCTTCTATTCTGACCTTTGTGCAACTTATAATTAAGCTCCCTTGCGCTACAATTTGGTCGTGCAACATCGTCCATCATTTAAATCTAGCCTTGTATTTTAAACAATGCAAATTATAGCCCTTTAAACATCCCCACGGCAATTGAAAAATCATGGAGGTTAGAATAGAGGAAGGTACATGATAAGCTGCAAATCTCTATCCTATACCATCCTTGACTTTCTACCGCGGCTTAATTTTAATTTCGAGGACGAAAATTTTATAAGTTGGGTAGAATGTAAAACCCCTAATCCTAAAAATCGTATAAATCTATTTTTAATTAATTATTAATTGAACTGTAGTAATTATGAGCTAATTAGGACAAATAGATTTTATTTAATTTTTATTTTAGGTGTTTGTGAACTTAGGGGATTTATAGGGCCATTAGAATTTTTTTTAATTTATTTTATGTAGGAGATCCTTTGAGCAGTTGCTAGCTTAATGGTATGCATTAATATAATTCTAGAATTTTTTTATGAATCTATATATATATATATATATATAAGAAAAAGAAATAAAGAATGAAAAAGGAAAAGAAAAAAAAGAAAAAAAGAAAAAAATAAATTACCTTAATGGATCTCAAACCTCCTTTTCCTATCCTATCCAAAACCTCCTAACCCCATGAGCCCTAAACCGCTAGTATATAAAACAACAACAACAGCAAGGTTGCGCCCCCCCAACCCCGTGCGTGAAGACTTCCAACGCCTCCCTCTCTCTTCTATATATATAATACTTCACCTTTCCGAAACCAAAATCCTAACCCTAATTCATATTCTCCTCTTCCCATCTAGACCTAGCGACGCCGCCCTCAGCCACCAGAACCGCCGCGCGGAGCCATCTCCGGCCGACCGATCAACCGCGCGCCCCGCGCGAGCACTTCGCCGCGCAGAAGCTACAACAACTTACCTCTCTTCCCACGCGGTTTTCCGCGCCCTCGCTTGACCAAACGCGATCCCGTCTTCACCGGTACGTTCACCCCTTAACCCTCTTCAATATTTGTGTGTTAGTTGACCTTGAACAGTACGAAACCCTAGGCGAAAACAGCGTCCAAGTTGACGAAAAAAGACAACTTTTGGGTATCGCAGAAAACTGCGATAAACTACCTATGTTCCTGAATTTGTATCTCCTACCACAGAGATCCGAATTTGATTTTTCTTTTTGGTATGCGGAGACCACTTGACCTAGTTTAATTTCTGTTAATTAATATTAAATTATTAACTGCTGTATGTAGAATTAAATTCGTTGGAAAACCCCAAAAACTCACTTTTTCTAGATTTCTAAAAATTGTGAAACGGAGCGCGCCCCGCCAAACGGGACCACCCCGCAGTGTACGAAGTGTACCAAAAGGTGCACGCAGCATACCCGAACATGTGATATTTCGCAAAAACTGATTCGGACGCGTGTGCGCGTCGGAATCAGCCCGTATCCGCAGACAAATCCCGTATCGCAATTTTTGTGAAAGCCGTGCGCATTTTGTGCATGCTCGTCAGATTGCGAAGAAACTTGCGCCACTGGACTCGTGGTAATACGCTGGTCCTGTGACCCAATTTTTACGCAATTCTGAGACAGTTGACCAATCTGCCAATTGGCGGGCCCCACGGTTGACTATTTGGGCGAATTTGTGTTCGGCTCATCAGATTCTACATTTGGACATATCATTGAGTTCGTATTGACATTTAGAGTTTGTTTGACCTATAATTTGTCTTACTTAGAGACCTTTATCCTTGGCACACTTTTCGGTACAAAGTGGGCCACATGTGGACCCCACTTTGATCCGAAATTTCCATTTTGCCTCTGTGTCCAAATTGGACGAAAGAACAGTTCTTTCTAGATATTTTGCTTATTCTGGGAACGTTGGTGATATCTATTTCAGCATCCGGAGATATTTGTTCTGAGGCCATAGCTTCTGATCCCGTGTGTGGACTTCTGGACGTTACACTTTGCAGCTTTCTTGCCAGGCAAGATACCTTGCCAAATTACTTACAGTATTTTGCATGCTTAGTATATTTTTGTATATTTATTGTATTTTTGTTTATTCATTGCATGTGTAGTTTCCTTCAGTCATTACTATATATTAGATATGTTGACACACACTTGACACTTAGTATCATAGAGGACAATCAGTAGGCGTATGGGCTTTAACCACTCTGGTAAATCGTAGTAACTAGCACGCACTATGGTGGTCATGTCCGATGGTCGCTACCCCCGAGGTATGTCGATTGATGGAGTCACGAGGGTCGCTACCCCCGAGGTATGTCGGCTGATGATGTTCTAGACGGGTGTGTGAGTTGTGAGGCTTAGATCGAGTAGCCTATCCTTGCCCATACGTCGAAAAGTTGTCCTCATTTGCATTCATATAGATTGTCTTGTACAGCGTACTTACATATTTTCTACCTATTATGCATGTTTACTGTATTCAAATTGGCTTGCTTCTATGTATCTTGTTACGTCCCTCTGAGGATCTGGCCCTTCCAGGTATCGCTGTTCTTTAGTATTTGCAGGAGCACAGATTCGGATGGTTACATATATTTCGAGGATGTCTTCTCTTCGAGCCCCGTGGTCGTTAGCTGGTACTCATATATTGTGTTTATTGTGTTATATTTTTCTATTCGAGTTGGTAGTGGATTTGTTTTCATCCGACTGTCATCTTTAGATACTTCTTATTGAGATCTAGTTATATAGATACTGGTTATTTATTTATATTGATTTTCTGTGGATGAGATTTAGATTGTACCCTGTGACTTGTGATACATTTTATACCACTTGTGGATTTGATATCCATATTACAGCGTACGTATGGGTTATGGTTTCCATATATTGGAGTTGCCATATCCATGCGGCTGGCATGCTTACGTGTCCTATTCCTATGTATTTTGGAACTGGGGCGTGACATACACCCATCTCTTAACACATGAGACACACCACCAATCACTCAAACTAAACTCCAACACTTTTCAAATCTCTGAACACGCGATCACTAATATATATATATATATATATATATATATATATATATATATATATATATATATATATATATATATATATATAACTCACTCAAGACAAATACCAAATACTTGGTGTGCACTTGTGATGCGCACCTGTATTGTCTCCGATATGCACGATACGTACCACGAATAGCCGTACCAAGGTGGTACACCCATCCACACATGATTAGAACATTCAAACAATGCTTTATATATAAATAAATACTTATTATAACTAATAAAAAGCAATATAATGGGAATTAGGCACTATTGGTACCAACACATCCATTCTACCGACACGCACCATGACATATTATCACGCTCCAGATCCAGAATACTAGAGAGCGAGGGAATGACTCAGCCAACCATACCTTGTGGAATACCGAAGCAACCCACAATGTGTTAAGGTTATTTAGAGACAAGGTGGTTCATACTACAATCAAGTCTTCTAGGGTCAATGACTTCTATATCTCAATTATTCAAACAAGTAGCAATAACATATAATATTTTAGAATAAGCAGTAAGGCGTCCCAACATCGCATCAGAATATTCTAGAGCTCTAGCAATACAAGTGATATGCCAGATACACAATCAAAAGTATACATAATAGTGAGTCAGCTACGGTCTGAATATATTACATGTCATATAGGGAACTAGTGTCCAGATTCTCCGGCTAACAGGTGCCGGTTGGCTAAATGTCCAAAAGATTATAGTTTACAAAAGATGAGTAGTGAATGAAGGAACCCATTCGTGACCCTCAGTAACCATCCTTCTGGTGCGTGCCATTATTGAGGGAGATATACGCTTGATCCTCAGGTGCTGCCTCTAAACCTGGCCATGCAAAACCAGTGGGGTTAGACCCCAAATAGCAAGTACCACAAGAAAACACGAAATGAAGAAACAAAGCCAGTTCTGTAGCATGAGATACTTAAACCAACAATCAGCATATGTCCCATCCATGACATGATACGACATTCCTTCACCAAACAAGGACTGGAAGTTCCATATCACATCAAGATAGAATACGCCCCTTGATTATGGTCAAGCTAGAATAACTCTGCATCATAGTTTCAGTCCATAGGCTATCGTAGCACAATAGCTCAACCCAACAACCAAACAAGGACATGAGTTGAACTATCATGCCATGACAGTCTATGTCCCTAATTTTACTCAACAGAAGGTACAATACACAAGCAGTGATACAATATTAAGTAAAATAACATAGTGATAACAAGTAGCTTCGATCCGTGTTCCGTTGTAACACAATAGCGCAACTCAACAACCAAACAAAGACATGCGTTAAACTTTCATGGTGCAACGGTCCACTTCTCTAACTAAAACAGATTTAACGGCCAAACATGTGTTACGTCTTGATATGTGATCTCTGGGTTATCCCAGTAATGCAATATATAATTATCCTCAGATCGTGCCATAATCGATCAGGGCTGGCTGAACCAATGATATACAAGCAAGAATATATGATGCACCAGTCCCTTGCAAAGGCCCTGAGCTAATTTAATGATAAGTAGCAGTTTCAGGCTTTCTATAGGAAAGACACTGGCCTGGCTTATTGTCATGCCCCGATCTCCCGCAGGCAAATCGGCCGTCCCCGCTAGGCGAGAATCACCGCGCCAGCGCTCCCGCAGGACAATCGCTTCGGCCCATCTGGACGTGATGCCGCACGAGCGTAAGCCGCGCCCGTGCAAGGCCGTGGTTCATTGGC
The DNA here is from genome assembly GCA_036927795.1 of Iris macrosiphon. Lineage (NCBI taxonomy): Eukaryota > Viridiplantae > Streptophyta > Magnoliopsida > Asparagales > Iridaceae > Iris > Iris macrosiphon. The sequence goes on along the minus strand of JAYESA010000055.1, from coordinate 402,251 downwards.
TGGCGGTAGGAGATCTAAGCCATTGAGTCGCACAGATTGTCTAAGTGCAGCAGAATTATAAACGCATAGGCAATTTGATAACAAGTTAACTGAGTCGACAATAGCGAAAGCATTGAATAACACAAGTAAAAGTAAATCAAACTCTTTATTGATATTGTACAAATGTTACAGGAGGCGTATAGCCGAGATTACAAGTCGCTTAAGCCTCTCTCTCAAAAACAGTAAAAGCGTGCCAAGTGGCTATATTTGTAGAATAATACAGGCGATGTTCTAACATTATGTCTTGTATATGTTCTTCAGTTTCGGATGCAGCGCTCCAAGGCTCCAGAGTGAACTCTACGCCTTAGTGCACACGAAGGAGGCATCCGCATCGAACGCGGTTCTCTCGCACCCTGCAAACGATCTGGTGTATTATCAGTACATTGAATGCACTGTTGGGGAGGCTACTCGCCCGCTCGACAAATCCAAACACGTAACATAGGTTCCGTGCACCAACTATTTTATTGTCTTTCTAGTTGTGCCTTAGAATCAGTTTTATGGCATATATGAAAGGCCTAATCTGATTTAGAACCCGCTCGTAGCACACTCGTGTGGCAGTGTGTCGTGCGATATAAGAGGAAACACGGCAAGACTTACCAACTTACCAATTCTCCTTTCCTGTCCAAGTACAAACCAAGTTAATTCAAGCACAAGCATTTATAAACATTCAGGGGCAATACCATATGCAACACGAGTGTGCTACGAGCGGGTTCTAAATCAGATGCATAAGTTCTTCTTTTAAACTATAGAACACAGGTATACTTGTTACTCAGATTCAGGAACGATTCACAGATTCATTGTTCTTTTATCAGGATACTTGGATTCAGATTCTTAGATGCAATGCAATGACTCGCACACGGATTGCCACTAAGCGAGTATGATCATGTATGCACAGGAGTCGCTGGTGTAGCCATTATGGATATAGTCGCAATAAGGCGGTGGTCCCGATGCCCCGGCAATCCGACCAAACTTATCCGTGCTAGGAACAAACTAGCGCGACTACCGGATCTTTCCCCTAGGCCAGATCGGTCCCGGTGCCCCGACGCCCCGTCCGAGGAGATCAAGCTCGTGCAAAAGCGTCCACGACTGAATGAATGAGTTCTTTGTTGTTCTTTCATTATTCTGAGTAAACGGCAGTGGTTGTAGGCGCAGGTCATGATCCTCGCTACAAGCCATCCCAGGCCGTTCCTGACTCTGTGGTTTATTTATTCTGAATTACACACAAGTTGATATAAGAATCCTTGAATTATGTTCAGATGCAACTTGACATGATGCGTTCCCCTGGTTCAGGGATTGCCTTGGCGACCTAACGGTCCCGGATACTTTCAGTGTTCATACTTTCACGAAATGACTATTAGATAGTCTTCCGATGGTTTGGATGAAAATAAGGCAAGATAGCATTCACTAGATATTAGCATGCAATTATATGACAAGCTCTGAATCGAGACAATATATAAGCAGGCAAGCATGCATTTGCATAACATAAGCATTCACATTAGCTCGGGCCCGAAGGTAAGTCGAGTAGTGAAACCGTAAGGGAATTCTCCGAGCGACATGAGCTAGAGTCGTGCAGTGTAAACATGTGAACATTGCACTAAGAAGAGCATATACATGTTGTTCTATCGAGGCATAACAGGGTCCAGTTGCACAAGGCAAAGGTAGCATGCAAGGGTCTGATTATGAGCAAAGTTTCATTTCCATGTTCTAGCACAAGCAATACCATTTGGGATTATTCCCTTAGCTAGGTGCGTTGTATTCTTATTAGCATGCAGGAGGTGATTCATCTAGCGACTAGCATGTATCGTTCCATATTTTAAGTGTGCTGGCTAAGCAAAGACAAGTTCACCGTAGCCACCCACCTTAGCGATGATTTGTCTCGATTGAGCGATACTCCGAGTAAGCCTCTGAAAGCCTAAGTCAAATTCTTGTAGGGCCAAGTCTGGATATCCTTTGCCTTAAACGAGTATTATCGCCTGAGTAAAGCATGTTGGGATATTGCACTTTTGCCGTTTGAATCGGCAGTCCGCTTGAGCGGAACGGGGTGTTACATCATACACCTCTCATAAAAAGTCTCGTCCTCGAGACTTACTGAGGGCAGGCCCTACTATCGCATTACGGAATCTATCCAAACGTAGCAATCGGTACCACTAATTCCTTTTGAGCATAATCTCCTACTCGATCCTTATGCCGTGTCGTGTGTATTATCGAGTTAGGCTCATTTGCACCTTAGCGCGGGACATGTTGCTTAACGCGTGGTTCATTTCAATCGATCTTGATTAATGATCTAAGATTAAGGCAAACTTATACAAGTCATTATACTTGTTCAGATGGATATTCACTTGCACTAGCATTTGAGATCAGCATATCGCGAGTCTGGATCGTGCACATATTCGAAGTGCTTCAAGCATATGCATGTCAACCAACTCAACGATAGCGAAGTCTTAGCAATCGAGTTTTACATCCCTTTTAGTCTTGGATTATGCACACGTTCAAGGCGTCCCTCAAACATATGCATTCAACCAAACTTAGAGATCGTGAAATCGGACAAGCAACTTGCAAAAATCTCAAGGGTTCGTTTATCAATCACAAGGATACTTCCAATTGGGTCAGTGCAAATTTCTATATCATTTTCTTTCCAACTCAATCAAGTATTTGCACTACCGTTAAGCACGATCTATTTTGTTTATCGATTAGCGTACATCTGTTATGGTCAAACTTAGCACTCATTATGGTTCTCAAGTCTAACCCTAAATCTTGATGCCCTAGTTCTATAGCTTTGTTCAAGCAATATGCTAAAGTCGGTAACACAGGTTCATTCACTCGGCACAGGGTCGTCTACCTAATTGCTAGGTCAGCTCACAAGGTCATGGATATAGGTTCAAGTACACAATACATCGTGCAATCTCGTTGCACGATGCTCGCCCCAATTCCTAGGGTCAAACCATTGTTCATTTGCACGGGGTATTCTACCCAAGTTTGTTTCACTCAGATTTCTAAACTTCGAGCACAGATTTTCCTACACTCAATAACATATTCGTTTGCATGGGGGATGAGTCCGTCCATTAAAATCCACAGTATATCCGAATTGCAGGACAAGTCTAGTATTTTGCATAGTCTATCCCTCCAAACATATTTTTGATAAAATCCTTATCCACAAAACATTTCTGATTCATTTGCATTCAAATTCGTTTTATCGTGTCAAACCAAAAGTCAAGACGATCCATTAGTTTGTCACGCCTCGGTCTCCCGCAAGTTCGATCACCCTCGTCGGACGTGAGATCATCATGCCAATGCTCCCGCTGGATAATCGTTTTCATCCGGGCGTGACGTATGTACGAGCATAGAGTTACGTTCGCACAAGACAAGAACGTTTGAATGTTATGGCTATCTTCGACACGATCGAGATACCTTATCATTTCTCTTTGCTTCATCCAAGTTTTGTATTCGTTCATGCAGTGATTATAGTTTGTCTAGCAAAATCATCCAACTTCACTGTTACCGTTCAGTAATTCGTCCAAGTCCATTCAATTTTTTATACGTTCTATTGATCGAGTTCGTTTAGAATAATCATCGAACATGTTCCCGTGAGTTAGATCATCCCCGCCGTACGTAAAATTACTACGCCGATGCTCCTGCAGGATAACCATTCTCGTTGGGACTGATTTCGAGAGTTATCGTTTCGAACTTGATTTCAAAATCGTTCTTTCAAACTCCAAGCCAAATCCATTATTGTTCATCTCTTTCATTAAAATATAATATTTTTTTTCGGGCTAACTTATTTTTCGAGCGATATTGTATTCACGTTCAGTTCGTTTATTTTAATCCGAAATCGCTCGTACGATCCTCTAAGTTTCCAATAAGTTTCCTTAACGAGACTTTAATTTCCATTTCCGTGAATCCCAATTCGATATAAGCCTTATCATTTATTCGAGACATTATGAAATCGTTCAATCCAACTATCGCACGAGACTTATGAATCCGTTTAAATATTTCCTAATGATCATACACCACTCGAAATTGAGTCATCCGATCAAATCCATATTCGATAGTCATCTAAGCAACTATATTCGATTTGTATCTTCCGACACAAAATATCATTCGAGCTATTTCCCAAAATCTAAACACGATTCTCAATATTCGCCTAAGTGATAAATCCGAGAATATTTCTATTGGTTGGCATACTAAGTCTGACTTGCCTTATTCCTGAACGATATCCAAAATCTCGTTTGCAACTTAACTTGCACCAAAGGGTCTTGGCGCGCGATACTCAGCACAACTTAGCTTAAAGGCTGTGTGCAAAGCTAACCGTTCAGGACAATATTCGATTTTGTACTAACTAGTTGGGCAACCATGTATAGGCATTTTGGTTCACACATAATTCACGTTTCTAGCACGAGTCTATCCCCAAAGGGTCTAGCACAGGTTGGCACAAAGGCCAAAGTATTTCAATTTTGTACAAGCAATCACATCATTCACATGCACTTTTCGAAAGTATTTAGACTCATTATTGGAACATTTTGTTTGGACATTGAGAGAGAGTATGCACATAACCCACGAACGAGCTTTCAAAACAGAGAAAATTGAAACGAAGACCAAAGGTGTATAGCCAAGCTCTGATACCAATCTGTCACGCCTCGATCTCCCGCAGGCAAATCAGCCGTCCCCGCTAGGCGAGAATCAATGCCCCAGCGCTCCCGCTGGACGATCGCTTCGGTCCATCTGGGTGTGATGCCGCACGAGCGTGAGCCGCACCCGTGCAAGACCGTGGTTCATTGGCTGGCGGTAAGAGATCTAAGCCACAGAGTCGTACAGATTATATGAGTTCAGCAGAATTATAAACGCATAGGCGATTTGATAATAAGTTCACTGAGTCGATAATAGCGAAACCATTGAATAACACAAGTAGAAGTAAATCAAACTCTTTATTGATATTGTGCAAATGTTACAGGCAGCGTATTGCCGAGATTATAAGTCGCTCAAGCCTCTCTCTCAAAAACAGTAAAAGCGTGCCAAGTGGCTATATTTGTAGAATGATACAGGCGATGTTCCAACATTATGTCTTATATATGTGCTTCAGTTTCGGACGCAGCGCTCCAAGGCTCCAGAGTGAACTCCACGCCTTAGCGCACACGAAGGAGGCATCCGTACCGAACGAGGTTCTCCCGCACCCTGCAAACGATTTGGTGGATTATCAGTACATTGAATGCAATGGTGGGGAGGCTACTCGCCCGCTCGACAAATCCAAACACGTAACATAGGTTTCGTGCACCAACTATTTTGTTGTCTTTCTAGTTGTGCCTTAGGATCAGTTTTATGGCATATATGAAAGGCCTAACTCGTGTGGCAGTGTGCCGTACGATATAAGAGGAAACACGGCAAAACTTGCCAACTTACCAATTCTTCTTCCCTGTCCAAGTACAAACCAAGTTAATTCAAGCACAAACATTTATAAACATTCAGGGGCAATATCATATGAAACACGAGTGTGCTACGAGCGGGTTCTAAATCAGATGCACGAGTTCTTCTTTTAAACTATATAACACAGGTATACTTGTTACTCAGATTCAGGAATGATTCACAGATTCATTATTCTTTTATCAGGATACTTGGATTCAGATTCTTAGATGCAATACAATGACTCACATACGGATTACCGCTAAGCAAGTATGATCATATATGCACAGGAGTCGCTGGCATAGCCATTATGGACATAGTCGCAATAAGGCGGTGGTCCCGATGCCCCGACAACCCGACCGAACTTATCCGTGCTAGGAACAAACTAGCGCGACTACCGGATCTTCCCCCTAGGCCAGATCGGTCCCGGTGCCCCGGCGCCCCGTCCGAGGAGATCAAGCTCGTGCAAAAGCGTCCGCGACTGAATGAATGAGTTCTTTGTTGTTCTTTCATTATTCTGAGTAAACGGCAATGGTTGTAGGTGCAGGTCATGATCCTCGCTACAAGCCATCCCAGGCCGTTCCTGACTCAGTGGTTCATTTATTCTGAATTACACATAAGTTGATATAAGAATCCTTGAATTATGTTCAGATGCCACTTGGCATGATGCGTTCCCCTGGTTCGGGGATTGCCTTGGCGACCTAACAGTCCCGGATACTTTCAGTGTTCATACTTTCATGAAACGACTATTAGATAGTCTTCCGGTGGTTTGGATAAAAACAAGGCAAGATAGCATTCACTAGATATTAGCATGCATATGACAAGCTCTGAATTGAGGCAATATATAAGCAGGCAAGTATGCATTTGCATAACATAAGCATTCACATTAGCTCGGGCCCGAAGGTAAGCCGAGTAGTGAAACCGTAAGGGAATTCTCTGAGCGACATGAGCTAGAGTCGTATAGTGTAAACAGGTGAATAGTGCACTAAGAAGAGCATATACAAGTCATTCTATCGAGGCATAACAGGGTCCAGTTGCACAAGGCAAATGTAGCATACAAGGGTCTGATTATGAGCAAAGTTTTATTTTCATGTTCTAGCACAAGCAATACCATTTGGGATTATTCTCTTAGCTAGGTGCATTATATTCTTATTAGCATGCAGGGGGTGATTCATCTAGCGACTAGCATGTATCGTTCCATATTTTAAGTATGCTGGCTAAGCAAAGATAAGTTCACCATAGCCACCCACCTTAGCTATGATTCGTCTCGGTTGAGCGATACTCCGAGTGAGCCTCTGAAAGCCTAAGCCGAATTCATGTAGGGCTAAGTCTGGATATCCTTTGCCTCAAATGAGTATTCTTGTCTGAGCAAAGCATGTTAGGATATTACACTTTTGCCGTTTGAATCGGCAGTCCGCTTGAGCGGAATGGGGTGTTACACTTATAATTAAGTCAGATATTGCACTCCACTAGTGTTGATGATATACAGTATCCGTGGTGGCCAACCTTTACTCCCAGCTAACTTAGGGTGGTTTGACATGCACGATGACTGTTCCCTCCTAATGCCCTACAAATTAAGTTTTCTAGTGAACCCTAGGTGATTTAGAATCTCATGCCGTGGTCACATGAACATTCATTCCTAAATGTTGCACTTTAAGTACGGACACTCTTGATATGAATCCCCATTGTCTCTTAAAGTTAAATCTGGATTCACCCAAGTGTGATGCAACAATCAATACTATCTAGCCACGGCTAAAGTCACTGTCCAACTACCATATTCGTACAAGAAAATAATTACATATATCACGTAGCAAGTGTACGTGGCACGATGGCTCACTATATATCAAGTAGCACTCTTGGTACGATCAAGTGTATCAGCATGTATACAATAGTCAGGGCAGGAACGAGTTCTAGTATCAAGGTTGTGGCCAAGTTATCAAGTATCAATGTATTCAGGATAGGACAGTCAAATAATGGTCACATTAATTTATTACTTTATTATATAGATAGATAAAATAAGAGTAGTGCGAGGACCTCCCCTCGAGATCAGATCCACAATCCTTAAACCAAACAAGGACCGAGATTGCAGACCCTCCATCGAGTTGAACTATGCCCCTTATTCTGTCCAACGTATAATAAGGTGATCCAGAAAAAGTAGCCTAATTGTCACTACCCAATTCTAGAAAATAGGGTTTTTTTTTTATTTGATAAATAGTGTATTGTATTTAATTATTTATATTTATAATTAATTAGTGCTTGTCTTATTTTTATTTTGATTGTTTTAGGGTTTTGGCTAGCCTGGACCCATGTCAGACCCTAGTGGACCCATGTCCGACCCAGCCCACACCCTTGTGAGAATTATTTTGGGGCCTAGAATTATTATTTTATTTTTAGGAGGTTAGTTGGTGAGTTTTGGAACTAGTTTGAGCGCATTTGGAACCCGAAACCCAAAACCGAGTCAATAGGGGCATTTTGGGAATTTGGTGACTTGTGTGAACCCTTTATTTAGCATTGGCCGGCCCTACCTACCACCCCCACCCGTGAGAACAGCCACAGCAGCCCCCTCTCTTCATTTACTTCTTCTTCTTCATTCCTTCTTCTTCTCCACTTCTCCTTTCTTCTTCCTTCCTTCTCCAAGTAAGCTTTTCTCCATCTTTCTTCTTTTTTTCTTCCATTTCTTCTTCTTTAAGCTAACCCTAATCTTACATTTTCTCTAACCTAGGTGTGAGGAGCTTAGATCTAGTGTGAGAGCTAGAATTGGTGGCTTGGAGCTTGAGGGAGGTGAATTCTAGGGATTGTGAGACTTTGGCCTTGGGATTCCAACTCCCAAGAGGTAAAACCTAACTTTCCCCTTCCTAATTATTTTTGTGTAGTGTAATTAGTGTTGTAGAACCCTCCTAGACCCTAACCCTACCCGTAGGAGAAAGTTGGAACTAGTTTGGGTGAGTTTAGAGACTTTGACATTAGGTTTTGTGTCGAATTCGGATGGAATCCGAATTTGGCCCAATTTTGGGTGATGCCCTAGGTTAGATGGACCTAGGTAGACGTTGTCGGGTGTCTAGAGGGTGAGTGCGTGTCTCCGTTTGGACACGGGAAGCCGTGTCACGGAGAAACGGGCGTTTCGGGCAAAATTGGGGCTTTTCGTCGTCGCCGATTCTAAGTGCGTGTGCGTTTCTGCCACGGACCTAGAATCGACGTGGGAGCATATTTTCTAGGATCTAGATATCGTGTAGAGCGCGTGGGTAAATTTTGGGCCAATTCCGAGTTCGTTTGATGTGCGTTTCAGGAGGTTTTCTGAGCCGCGCACCACGTGTTCGTCGAAATGACCGAACGGCCATTTCGACTTGGTTTCCTCGTTTCGGGCTTGTACGCGCGTTGGGTTAGTATCGGGGAGTGTGTGCTAGAGTTTTCGGACTATATTTTATATATTTTAGGGTATTGGTGAGTGTCGGGGTCGTTGGGCGTGAGTAGGGCGTGTGGGTTGAGTGTTGTGTGCGTGGTTGTGTTTGTTTTGATATGTGTCTATATATATATATATTTATATATATGTATGTGTGTTATATATATATTTATATATGTGTGTGTATTTATATTTATGTACTTGTATATGTATATGTCTATATATATATATATATATATGTATATGTGTAAGTGTGCTTGTGTGTGTGTATGTGTATATATATATATATATAGGTGTATGTGTATATATATATATATATTTTTGATAAGTGTGTGTATATATATATATATATATCTAGTGATATATGTATATATATGTGTGTTTATATATATATATATAGCTATGTATATTTATAGGTGTGTGTGTTTAAGTGTGTGTGTATTAGTGTGTTAGTGTGTGTGTTAGAGTATGTGGATGAGTATATATGTATAGATATCTAGTTATATATATATAGATATATACGTATGTATATATATATATATATAGGATGATATATATGTATATATATGGGTGTGTGTGTGTGTATGTGTGAGGAAGGGGGGGGGGCAGTACCAGCCGCAGCGAGCAGCAGCTGCTGCTGCACTGCAGCAGCAGCACAGCAGCAGCAGAATCAGCAGCAGCAGTAGCATAGAGGAGCAGCAGCAGCGCAGCAATAACAGCAGCCAGCAGCAGCATCATCAGCATGTAGAGCCAGCAGCAGCAGCGCGTTGGCAAGGCTAGTAGCGAGGGGTGTTAGCGAGGGGTGTTAGGTAATAGATAATAGTTAGAGTATATGTTAGATAGATAAGTTAGATAGATAGATAGTAGGATAAATAGATAAGATAGCTAGTTAAATAGTTATTAGATACTTAGATAGATAGATACCTATATCTATGGATACTAGATAGGTAGATAGGTAGATAGGTAGTTTTATCTATCTAGGAGATAGATATCTATATATCTATAGTTAGTTATATATATATAGATATCTTGATAGGTAATATATATATATATATATATATATGTTATGATTAGGTAAGATATGGGTAATCGGGTAAATGTGTGTGGATATCTATATACATAGGTATATACATACTTAGATATATATAAATATAGTAGGTATCTATATTACCTAGCCTAGATTAATAACTAGGTATATAATTAGTAGCTAGATAGCTAGTTAGAGGGCCTTAGGGCGAAACTTCAATACCTTGAGATACCGAGGTATCTCGATACCTTGAGATATTCAAGGTATTGAGTTTCGAGCGGGGTATTTGAGCTTTAGCCTAGGAAATGCTTGGGAGTGATTTTTATATGTTTATATGTATATAATTACGCGTGCTAGCATAGGTTTTAGCGGGTTTAGACGGGGTGCGTGGCCTAGGACGAGGTATCGGATACCGAGGGTATCCCGGTATCTCGATTAGGCGAGTTTGAGAGTTTAGTAGCTTAATGAGCTCGGATTGACCTAGAATTTCAGGGGCACCCTAGTTTGACCTAGCTTTGACCATAATTGTCCCCGTTGACCGTAAAAGTCAACGTTTGACCTAGTTTTGACCTAGAGTTGACTTTTTGGACCCCGGGTTGACTTTTTGACCCGAATTTCACCAGTTTGACCCGTTCGACCTAGAATAGCCCTAGAAGCCTGTTTTTAATTATTTTATATCAGTTTAAATGCTTAGAACCCTGTTTAATCCTTGCTTTTTGCATTAGGTCCTTGCGACACCGGTCCGGACCTCGATCCTCATCAGTTGCTCAGGACATCAGGCGAGTACCTACCTCTGATTGTTTCCATTTCATGATAGCGTTTATATCACCTGTTCTAGAACTGTAATACTTGATTCTGACACTTTATTACACGAGCTGGTACTAGTGGATCCCGTCATGAGGTGCTATCCCCCTTACCGTGTTCAGCGGGTACTCTATCACGTGTATTTCATCATGTGCTTCGGGTATTGATTATCATGTGCTATCATGTGCTTCTTGTGCTCTCGCCTTCGTGTGCGCGAGCTATTATCATGTACGTAGCGTGTTGTGGTTGGATCCAATGGTATTAGTGGGGGAGGGGAGTAGTGAGTTGGTTATATGATCAAAGCCAAACGGTATTCATGTGTATGTCGGTTATGCAACTCACGCATAACGGAGTTATCGTAGTGACTTTCATGTGCAACCTAAGCCGATCATATAACGAACTTGTGCTCAAGGCACTTAGCTAGTATTCATGCTTCTCACCTGCAGTTACTTTTCCACTACTTGTATTGTTCTCCAGTTTACATTGCAGCTACTTCTTGTGCTCCAGCATATATTTATTTCCTGTGCATCTTGATTACTTTTCTATTGCTCGTCATATACACCTTACCATGCATTTGGAGTTGCTTTCAGAGTTATGTACTTCGCTCCAGTCCTGACTGGGCATATTTTTTCCAGAGGATCCTGAGGACTATTGCCCTACGTTCTACGGGCCTGGTGTTGACGACTGTTGTGACCCCGAGGAGGAGTGCGCCGAGGAGACGCCGATAGCACCCTAGTTAGCTAGGTGGGTTTCCTGGGTTATTTTTAGTGGTTTGTATTTTGGATGACTGTACTTATTCTTTTGATGCTGTGATGTTGTAGCTTTTAGACCTGGACTGTATCATTTTGGATTGTCTTGCTCTCTTGGTTCTGGTTTTCTTTGTTTATATCATATCGTGCTTATATTCTTCCTCTAGTTTTGTGATTGAGATTATTGTCATATATATATATTGCGTGGTTGCCCTCCTGTTGGAGAGGATTTTATTCACATATATATATTGCGTGGTTTTGCCCTCCTTTTGGAGAGGTCATGCCGGATTTTTCTGTGAGTTATCTAGATAGTTGGTTGACCTAGAACGGACATTTACAGCGTTCTATCGCCGATTCTGCGGCGTAGGCTGGACGTACCCACGGCTCATGCCCGATTTTCGGGTGCGGGTCGTGACACATTTTTGGTGGTGGCCCATGCAGGTCTCTGCTTTTTAGGTTTACCTGCAATAGGATATAGGAGATAGGCTGAGAGAGAGTGTGCTCAATCACAACTAGGACCCTTCCTACTTCCTTTTGCTATCTTAATTTTTCATGAAATTGTTTTCTTTTGCAATGTTACTGTCCTTCCTTGATGTTATCGTTTCATGCACTATATTGACTTCTTTTGGTCTGTGTTCAGGATGCCTCCGAAGACCAGATCTCAGCGCACCGCCCCAGCAGCTGCCACCGAGAGGTCTGCCACCTCTCGACCTGCCCGACTTCCGGCAGCCGCTACCGCTCCACTCGCCACTCCTGCGGTTGAGGGAGCGTCAGTTTCTCTCAGAGATCCCCTTACTCCCATTGATCCGAGAGCCACCCCAGTTGTCCCGGTGGTACCTCCTCCACCACCGCCTGCGCCAGTGGATGCTACACAGCTGTTCGCGTTCTTCCGAGAGATGATGGATGCGCAGCACCGTCAGGCAGATGTTATGAGGATGGGCATTGAGAATGCTCATCAGGTGGCTTTGACAGCGGTCGACAGAGTGGCTCAGATCCAGCCACAGCCAGAGCAGGCTCAGTATCCTAGGCCGGGTACTATCATCGATTTTCAGAGGATGCGGCCTAAGGAGTTCCGCGGCACAGAGGGGATCCTGTATGCCGACGACTGGATCGAGCATATAGAGGGCATCTTTCGGCTGGCGATGATCCCAGCCAGCATGCAGATAGAGGCAGCGGGCAGCCAGATGTTCGACCTTGCCCTCACTTGGTTCCGCACGGATACGCGGATAGCAGCTCCGGGATTGACTTGGGAGGCTTTTAAGAAGCTTTTCAAGGAGAAGTTCTTCCCGGACGTGGCTCTCAGTGCCTTAGAGAGTCAGTTCGAGGCGCTCGTCCAGGGGAGTATGCTAGTGGATGAGTATGCAGCGGAGTTCTGCCGTCTGGGCAGATTTGTTGAGGGGTTGTCAGAGGCAGCGAAGGCGCGGAAGTTCCGCAAGGGCTTAGCCATGGCGGTCAAGTCCTTGACTAGGAGCGACCGCGAGGCGACCTTCGAGCAGATTGTCAGCGATGCTCAGAGGGCTGAGGATGATTTGGAGCTGAAGACGAAGAGGGGCAGAGACACTTCCGGAGCAGGCAGCAGTGCAGGCCCGGCCAAGAGGCCATTCCAGCAGACCCAGCAGCACCAGGGTCAGGGTCGGGCGCCCTTCCGGCAGGCGCCCCAGCAGCAGAGGCAGGGTCAGCAGCAGGGCCAGAGGCAGCCCATCGTTTGCCCTTTCTGTAAGAAGCCAGGGCACGGATGGGACATATGCAGAAAGAGGCTGGGCAGATGTTTATTGTGTGGCACCGCAGACCACCAGCTGAAGGATTATCCTTCAGCGCTTGCCCGTACAGCTCAGGGCGGAGGAGCCGCTCAGAGGGCACCAGCCAGAGCACCTGCAGCGCAGCAGAGAGGTCAGCCTTTGCAGACTCAGCAGCAGAGGTTCGCCCAGCACCAGCAGCAGCACCGAGGAGGACAGCAGGGGCGAGCTTTTGCCCTGACAGTGGACGAGGCCGAGCCAGTTGGTGATGTTATCTCAGGTTCTGTTCTCCTTGATTCCATTCCAGCACTTGCTTTATTTGATTCCGGTGCTTCCCATAGCTTTGTGTCTGTATCTTTTGCTGTTAGACACCATCTTGTTGCTGAACCTTTAGCTAGACTCTGCAAGATCACGACCGGGGGTGGTATCATCCTAGTCCGTGATGTTTGCAGAGACCGGAGAGTTACCTTGGGAGGCCGGGAGTTGAGTGTGTGCCTACTCGTAATGCCACTTCCGAGCTACGATGTTGTACTCGGGATGGATTGGTTGAGTACGCATTGTGCTAGTATAGATTGTCGTGGAGGCAGAGTTTTGTTTAGTCCGCCGGGTGAGCCAGAGTTTCAGTTTGCCAGAGGAGCAGCGGAGCAGACCGAGGGAGTCTTCTGCGGAGCCCTGGTGGTAGAGCCGAGGTCGCTACATCCACTGATAGAGGAGTATATGGATGTCTTTCCGGAGGAGTTGCCAGGGTTACCTCCGGACAGAGACGTGGATTTCTCTATAGACTTGGTGCCAGGCGCGGAGCCGATATCCCAGCACGTCTATAGAGTCAGCAACAGTGAGCTGATAGAGTTGAAGAAGCAGGTGGATGAGCTTCAGGACAAGGGATTTATCAGATCTAGTTCTTCTCCGTGGGGTGCTCCGGTACTTTTTGTGCCGAAGAAGGATGGGTCGATACGGATGTGTGTCGACTACAGGGCTCTGAATAACCTCACAATCAAGAACAAGTATCCGCTGCCGCGTATTGATGATCTATTTGACCAGTTGAGCGGAGCGAGGGTGTTTTCCAGGATTGATCTGAGGACAGGCTACTACCAGGTGAAGGTCAGGAAGGAGGATATTCCGAAGACAGCTTTTCGGACCAGATATGGACAGTATGAGTTCTTGGTGATGCCGTTTGGGTTGACTAATGCCCCGGCAGTGTTCATGAATCTGATGAACAAGGTGTTCCATCAGCATCTGGACAGGTTTGTGGTGGTGTTTATAGATGATATCTTGGTGTATTCGAAGACCCCAGAGGAGCACGAGGAGCATCTGAGGATAGTGCTGGAGACTCTCAGGAAGGAGGAGCTTTATGGAAAGCTCTCGAAGTGTGAGTTCTTCCTTGACAAGGTGGAATTTCTTGGTCATGTGGTGACTGGAGAGGGTATCTCGGTGGATCCGAGAAAGATCGTGGCAGTTGAGGCATGGAGTGCTCCGAGTTCAGTAGCCGAGGTCAGGAGTTTCTTGGGACTGGCAGGCTACTACAGGAGATTTGTTCAGGATTTTTCCCGGATTGCAGAGCCGTTGTCCAGGCTGACTCGGAAGGACGTGGAGTTTGTTTGGTCAGAGGAGTGCCAGATCGCCTTTGATGAGCTGAAGAGGAGGTTGACGACAGCTCCAGTGTTGACGTTGCCATCAGATTCTGGAGGATTCACTATCTATAGTGATGCATCGGGGAAGGGACTGGGTTGTGTGTTGTAGCAGAATGGGAGGGTGATTGCCTATGCTTCCAGGCAATTACGTCCTCATGAGAAGAACTACCCTACCCACGATTTGGAGTTGGCAGCGGTCATTTTTGCTCTTAAGTTGTGGAAACACTATTTATACGGAGAGCGTGTGGAGATCTTCACAGACCACAAGAGCTTGAAGTATGTGTTTACCCAAAAAGAGCTGAACATGAGGCAGAGGAGATGGTTGGAGTTGATGAAAGACTTCGACATATCATTGCAGTACCATCCAGGGAAGGCGAACGTAGTTGCGGATGCATTGAGCAGGTATCCGGTAGCTATGTGCCTGACTACAGATCGTTATCTTCTGGCAGATCTAGAGAGCTTGGGCATTGAGGTGATAGTGCCTGGAGTTGAGATGCAGATGTGGGGACTGCAGATTCAGTCAGAGTTGGTAGACCGGATCAGGGCTACACAGTTTGAGGATGAGTCCCTGAGGAGCATCAGGGAGCAGGTTCAGATGGGATTAGCAGATGACTTCACCATTGCTGATGATGGTTCCTTGCGGCACGGTACCAGGTTGTGTGTGCCGAGTGGGTCGTTGCGCGAGGAGGTTCTCCAGGAGGCGCATCGATCCCAGTACTCTATGCATCCAGGTGCCAACAAGATGTATAGAGATCTGAGACAGCATGTATGGTGGTACGGGATGAAGCGGGAGGTAGCACGCTTCGTATCCCGATGCTTAGTGTGCCAGCAGGTGAAGGCGGAGAGGCAGAGGCCAGGAGGTTTACTCCAGCCGTTACCCATTCCGGAGTAGAAATGGGAGCATGTGACCATGGATTTTGTTTCTGGACTTCCCCGTTCTCCAGGCGGGAAGGATGCGATTTGGGTCATCGTGGACAGGTTGACCAAATCGGCCCACTTTCTACCATTCAAAGTGGGTACGTCTACAGAGAGACTCGCAGAGATGTATGTGCGCCAGATAGTCAGACTGCATGGAGTTCCAGTGAGCATAGTATCAGATTGGAACAGTCGCTTCACTTCGCATTTCTGGAGGAGTCTGCAGGCTAGCTTGGGCACCCAGCTCAAGTTTAGTAGTGCGTATCACCCGCAGACAGATGGTCAGTCAGAGAGGACCATTCAGACACTTGAGGACATGCTTCGCACTTGTGTTTTGGATTTCAGAGGCTCTTGGGAGGATCACTTGCACTTGGTAGAGTTTGCTTACAACAACAGCTACCAAGCCAGTATCGAGATGTCACCTTTTGAGGCATTGTATGGACGGAGGTGTCGCACTCCGTTGTCATGGGATGATGTAGGTGAGAGAGCTTTGCTTGGCCCGGAGATGGTGGTTGATGCAGCGGAGAAGGTCAAGCTCATTAGAGATAGACTTCGGGTGGCGCAGGACAGGCAGCGGCATTGGGCCGATAGCCACCGGAGACCTTTGGAGTTCGAGGTATAGCTTAGAATCTAGATTTTGTTCTTGTGTTTGCTTGTGATTGCTTGTTTTAGACTAAGTGCAGAGACCTTGTTTGTGCTAGGTTGGAGATCTGGTGTTCCTGAGGATTTCTCCGACGCGGGGCACTATTCGCTTCGGTGGAGGCGGGAAGCTTAGCCCACGTTTCGTTGGACCCTTCCGTGTTCTTGAGAGGGTCGGCGCCGTGGCGTATAGGCTTGAGTTGCCGCCTACGCTGGAGGGAGTTCATGATGTGTTCCACGTGTCGCAGTTGAGACGGTACGTGGCGGATCCCAGTCACGTATTGGATCACTCGGAGATCGCAGTGGGCCCTACTCTTAGCTATCCAGAGCAGCCGGTGGAGATTCTGGATCGGCGAGAGAAGGTGTTGAGGAACCAGACTATTCCCTTGGTTCGCGTCGCGTGGAGGCATCACTCTCCAGGGGAGTCGACCTGGGAGAGGGAGGATGAAATGCGCGAGCGATACCCCTATCTCTTCGAGCCCTGAGGTATGGTTCTTTCTTTGCATTCCTGTCCTAGTTTCGTCTTTTAATTTCGAGGACGAAATTATTTTAAGGAGGGTAGACTTGTCACTACCCAATTCTAGAAAATAGGATTTTTTTTTTATTTGATAAATAGTGTATTGTATTTAATTATTTATATTTATAATTAATTAGTGCTTGTCTTATTTTTATTTTGATTGTTTTAGGGTTTTGGCTAGCCTGGACCCATGTCAGACCCTAGTGGACCCATGTCCGACCCAGCCCACACCCTTGTGAGAATTATTTTGGGGCCTAGAATTATTATTTTATTTTTAGGAGGTTAGTTGGTGAGTTTTGGAACTAGTTTGAGCGCATTTGGAACCCGAAACCCAAAACCGAGTCAATAGGGGCATTTTGGGAATTTGGTGACTTGTGTGAACCCTTTATTTAGCATTGGCCGGCCCTACCTACCACCCCCACCCGTGAGAACAGCCACAGCAGCCCCCTCTCTTCATTTACTTCTTCTTCTTCATTCCTTCTTCTTCTCCACTTCTCCTTTCTTCTTCCTTCCTTCTCCAAGTAAGCTTTTCTCCATCTTTCTTCTTTCTTTCTTCCATTTCTTCTTCTTTAAGCTAACCCTAACCTTACATTTTCTCTAACCTAGGTGTGAGGAGCTTAGATCTAGTGTGAGAGCTAGAATTGGTGGCTTGGAGCTTGAGGGAGGTGAATTCTAGGGATTGTGAGACTTTGGCCTTGGGATTCCAACTCCCAAGAGGTAAAACCTAACTTTCCCCTTCCTAATTATTTTTGTGTAGTGTAATTAGTGTTGTAGAACCCTCCTAGACCCTAACCCTACCCGTAGGAGGAAGTTGGAACTAGTTTGGGTGAGTTTAGAGACTTTGACATTAGGTTTTGTGTCGAATTCGGGTGGAATCCGAATTTGGCCCAATTTTGGGTGATGCCCTAGGTTAGATGGACCTAGGTAGACGTTGTCGGGTGTCTAGAGGGTGAGTGCGTGTCTTCGTTTGGACACGGGAAGCCGTGTCGCGGAGAAACGGGCGTTTCGGGCGAAATTGGGGCTTTTCGTCGTCGCCGATTCTAAGTACGTGTGCGTTTCCGCCACGGGCCTAGAATCGACGTGGGAGCACATTTTCTAGGATCTAGACATCGTGTAGAGCGCGTGGGTAAATTTTGGGCCAATTCCGAGTTCGTTTGGTGTGCGTTTCAGGAGGTTTTCCGAGCCGCGCACCACGTGTTCGTCGAAATGACCGAACGGCCATTTCGACTTGGTTTCCTCGTTTCGGGCTTGTACGCGCGTTGGGTTAGTATCGGGGAGTGTGTGCTAGAGTTTTCGGACTATATTTTATATATTTTAGGGTATTGGTGAGTGTCGGGGTCGTTGGGCGTGAGTAGGGCGTGTGGGTTGAGTGTTGTGTGCGTGGTTGTGTTTATTTTGATATGTGTCTATATATATATATTTATATATATGTATGTGTGTTATATATATATTTATATATGTGTGTGTATTTATATTTATGTACTTGTATATGTATATGTCTATATATATATATATATGTATATGTGTAAGTGTGCTTGTGTGTGTGTATGTGTATATATATATATATAGGTGTATGTGTATATATATATATATATTTTTGATAAGTGTGTGTGTATATATATATATATATATATATCTAGTGATATATGTATATATATGTGTGTTTATATATATATATATATAGCTATGTATATTTATAGGTGTGTGTGTTTAAGTGTGTGTGTATTAGTGTGTTAGTGTGAGTGTTAGAGTATGTGGATGAGTATATATGTATAGATATCTAGTTATATATATATAGATATATACGTATGTATATATATATATATATAGGATGATATATATGTATATATATGGGTGTGTGTGTGTGTGTATGTGTGAGGAAGGGGGGGGGGGCAGTACCAGCCGCAGCGAGCAGCAGCTGCTGCTGCACTGCAGCAGCAGCACAGCAGCAGCAGAATCAGCAGCAGCAGTAGCATAGAGGAGCAGCAGCAGCGCAGCAATAACAGCAGCCAGCAGCAGCATCATCAGCATGTAGAGCCAGCAGCAGCAGCGCGTTGGCAAGGCTAGTAGCGAGGGGTGTTAGCGAGGGGTGTTAGGTAATAGATAATAGTTAGAGTATATGTTAGATAGATAAGTTAGATAGATAGATAGTAGGATAAATAGATAAGATAGCTAGTTAAATAGTTATTAGATACTTAGATAGATAGATACCTATATCTATGGATACTAGATAGGTAGATAGGTAGATAGGTAGTTTTATCTATCTAGGAGATAGATATCTATATATCTATAGTTAGTTATATATATATAGATATCTTGATAGGTAATATATATATATATATATATATATATATATATATATGTTATGATTAGGTAAGATATGGGTAATCGGGTAAATGTGTGTGGATATCTATATACATAGGTATATACATACTTAGATATATATAAATATAGTAGGTATCTATATTACCTAGCCTAGATTAATAACTAGGTATATAATTAGTAGCTAGATAGCTAGTTAGAGGGCCTTAGGGCAAAACTTCAATACCTTGAGATACCGAGGTATCTCGATACCTTGAGATATTCAAGGTATTGAGTTTCGAGCGGGGTATTTGAGCTTTAGCCTAGGAAATGCTTGGGAGTGATTTTTATATGTTTATATGTATATAATTACGCGTGCTAGCATAGGTTTTAGCGGGTTTAGACGGGGTGCGTGGCCTAGGGCGAGGTATCGGATACCGAGGGTATCCCGGTATCTCGATTAGGCGAGTTTGAGAGTTTAGTAGCTTAATGAGCTCGGATTGACCTAGAATTTCAGGGGCACCCTAGTTTGACCTAGCTTTGACCATAATTGTCTCCGTTGACCGTAAAAGTCAACGTTTGACCTAGTTTTGACCTAGAGTTGACTTTTTGGACCCCGGGTTGACTTTTTGACCCGAATTTCACCGGTTTGACCCGTTCGACCTAGAATAGCCCTAGAAGCCTGTTTTTAATTATTTTATATCAGTTTAAATGCTTAGAACCCTGTTTAATCCTTGCTTTTTGCATTAGGTCCTTGCGACACCGGTCCGGACCTCGATCCTCATCAGTTGCTCAGGACATCAGGCGAGTACCTACCTCTGATAGTTTCCATTTCATGATAGCGTTTATATCACCTGTTCTAGAACTGTAATACTTGATTCTGACACTTTATTACACGAGCTGGTACTAGTGGATCCCGTCATGAGGTGCTATCCCCCTTATCGTGTTCAGCGGGTACTCTATCACGTGTATTTCATCATGTGCTTCGGGTATTGATTATCATGTGCTATCATGTGCTTCTTGTGCTCTCGCCTTCGTGTGCGCGAGCTATTATCATGTACGTAGCGTGTTGTGGTTGGATCCAATGGTATTAGTGGGGGAGGGGAGTAGTGAGTTGGTTATATGATCAAAGCCAAACGGTATTCATGTGTATGTCGGTTATGCAACTCACGCATAACGGAGTTATCGTAGTGACTTTCATGTGCAATCTAAGCCGATCATATAACGAACTTGTGCTCAAGGCACTTATCTAGTATTCATGCTTCTCACCTGCAGTTACTTTTCCACTACTTGTATTGTTCTCCAGTTTACATTCCAGCTACTTCTTGTGCTCCAGCATATATTTATTTCCTGTGCATCTTGATTACTTTTCTATTGCTCGTCATATACACCTTACCATGCATTTGGAGTTGCTTTCAGAGTTATGTACTTCGCTCCAGTCCTGACTGGGCATATTTTTTCCAGAGGATCCTGAGGACTATTGCCCTACGTTCTACGGGCCTGGTGTTGACGACTGTTGTGACCCCGAGGAGGAGTGCGCCGAGGAGACGCCGATAGCACCCTAGTTAGCTAGGTGGGTTTCCTGGGTTATTTTTAGTGGTTTGTATTTTGGATGACTGTACTTATTCTTTTGATGCTGTGATGTTGTAGCTTTTAGACCTGGACTGTATCATTTTGGATTGTCTTGCTCTCTTGGTTCTGGTTTTCTTTGTTTATATCATACGTGCTTATATTCTTCCTCTAGTTTTGTGATTGAGATTATTGTCATATATATATATTGCGTGGTTGCCCTCCTGTTGGAGAGGATTTTATTCACATATATATATTGCGTGGTTTTGCCCTCCTTTTGGAGAGGTCATGCCGGATTTTTCTGTGAGTTATCTAGATAGTTGGTTGACCTAGAACGGACCTTTACAGCGTTCTACCGCCGATTCTGCGGCGTAGGCTGGACGTACCCACGGCTCATGCCCGATTTTCGGGTGCGGGTCGTGACACTAATCAACAAGTAAGTACATGTAGGACCTGTAAACTCCCTCGATTTATTCTGTAGATAGTCAGGGTTAGATTTGGAAATGTTGGTTTTATCAGCAGATGTTGAGGTTTAGAGTGGAGATAGGTTTGTCTATTATTTTTAATTCATTTAATTTAAACCCTTGGCGCGCCCTAGCATTGCTAAATTATTTGGAGCCCAATATCAGCCGATAAATTCCATCGGGCTATTGTACTTCTGACTTGACTCGCCAAATTAGGCACTGGACTTTTCCGTCAATCAAAAATTAGTTTTCTTTGTGCTCTAAATTAATTGCACAATTTTCCGAAACTGTAATCCATATTTAATTCCGTGTCGGACACCTGTGTCGTTATCCTAAATTTTGAGATACCAACTTAACCCGTTAAGCCGGACCAACTAAAGGGTCCAAGACTGACTCCAAGCCCCCACCATTTTTGACCTTTGTGTCATTTCCGAATTTTGACCCCAAGTGCCCCATTTAATTTGAAAGTGCGGGACGCTTTAATTCTATTTTAAATCGGGGATACCAATTTTGTCTAATCCTATTTTAATCCTTAATTAATCCCGTTGGCCATAAAATTAAACCCGTGCCAAACCCCAACACCCCCTCGTCATGCAAACCATCACCCGCAATTTTTTCCACAATTTTAGCGTCATTTTATGTGTTCGTACAATTTCCCGAATTTAAGGGGCTAAATTACAATTTAGTAATTTTGGGTGCCCTCACCCCATTGGCCAAACTAAATGGAGAGGTCACAAAATTGGGTCCTAATTTTACCCATCCATTCACCACTCTTCATGAAGAAATTATTTTCTTTATGACAAATCTCCACCCTCCATTTTAAATAGGAGCATCTCCACCTTCCATCCATTTTACAATCCCCTATAAAATATCACCTCACCCCACCCTCATAACTCACCACCGGCCCTAATCCCAAGAAAAATCTCTCTCTCTCCTCACTCATCCATTATTTCTCCATACAAATTATTCTCCTTCTTCCTTTATTATTTTTCCTCTTCCTTTATTCTTCTTCTTCTTCCTGTATTAATCATCTCCCTGAGAGAAGCCTCCGGCCGACTGATTTGGCCGACCCACCGTGGCCGACCCCGTGGCTGACCCCACTTTCCATCGCGGCTGTCCACAGTAGCCGGCACTGACTTTCCCCCCTCCCGCGCCGGTCTGTACTGTGCATCCCCCTCGACCCTTCTTCTTTCATTGCTCCGGCGGAGCGCCGACTGCAACCCGCTCCGGTTACAGCCCCGTCGACCGGCTGAGAGCTCCATGACCCGTCGACCGGCTGAGAGCTCCACGACCCGTCGACTGGAGCAGTCCACGACCTGACCGGTTGAGAGCATCCGACCGTCCGGCCCGACTTTGACCGACCGCTATTTTCCCGACCACCCGCAGCATCGTGCATCGTCCCCGCCGCCCACTGTGCTCCGACTGGTTGTGCAACCCCCGACTGGACTGAGCAGCCTCCGGCCACCTGAACCAATACGAGCCGGCTTCCTCCCACTTCCCACCTCCATTTTTACGACACCAGTGGCGACTCTCCAGGACATAGCCGTGTCCGGCTTCAGCAACATCCTCTCCGCCCTATCCTTCCTGCTGGCCTTCGCCATCCTCCGCCTACAGCCGGCGAACGATCGCGTCTACTTCCCGAAGTGGTACTTGTCGGGGTCCCGGGAGTTATCGAGGAGACAGGGGAGGGGGATGATGGAGCTGAACCTGTCGACGTACCTTACTTTCCTAACCTGGATGCCGCAGGCGCTGGAGGATGAGCCAGACCGACCTCATCGCCCACGCCAGGATCGACTCCGCCGTCTTCCTCAGGATCTACATTCTCGGTTTGAAGATCTTTATACCAGTGACACTCACAGCCCTGGTAATCCTTATTCCAGTCAATGTTTATGATGGAACATTATCACGTCTTCACACAGAAATAGTTTACAGCAACATTGATAAGCTTTCAATTTCGAATGTCAGGGTTGGATCTCAACGGTTCTGGATTCACCAAGTAATGGAATACTTGTTCACCATGTGGACTTGCTATTGCCTCTACAAGGAGTATGATAATATAGCCTTTATGAGGTTGCATTTTCTGGCACCACAAGATCACCGTGTTGATCAGTTCACTCCTATTTATAATGCGAATAAATTTGCCAAGCTTATGAGAAGAAGGGACCGACTTCAAAATCGGTTAGACTATTACCAGCTCAAATTTGAAAGAAAACCTGATAAGAGACCAACGGTAAAGAATGGATTCCTAGGCTTTTGTGGTGAAAGAGTGGATGCTATTGAATACTATACAACACAGATCAGGGAGCTTGAGAAATATGTACTGCGGGACTTGAGAGCTTGGACGCGGTACCGGGACCCCGTCATCAGCAGCCGCACGCAGGCAAGTGTACCTTGCCACCCTGTATTTCAGATTACAGTTATTTATTGTTCTTTATGTACTTTGTGCATGAATTATGTTGACGTTTGATACTTCGCGTCCGGTTCACAACCGGGAGAAGACGTATGTTGTAACGTCTTAGAAAGATTGTTGGATATTTCGTAGCATCTCGATATGCGTACCTGAGTATATCGACACCCCAGGACACTCATACACTGTGATCGTGCCAGATTCCTGTATCTTGATACTGACATCATGACCAGAGACTGGAACAACCTTAGGGTCACGTCTGTTGAGTTAATTCTGTGTGTCGAGACTGTAGTTAGAGGTTCAGGTTCAGCGCACAATCGTTGACCGCTTGGGAAGGGGAAGACAGTTACTAGACGTTTGGGCTACTCTGCACGCGCTTATATATGTATATGCAGTGATCCTGTATTATAGTGTAGTGGTATCACCCGTGTGTCTCTGTGCTCGGAGCTACGGTACGACCCGTGTGTCTCTGTGTTCGGAGCTACGGTTTATTTTAGAAAGCCCATGCATCGAACATTATCTTTAAACTGTGTCACACTAGTTGGTTATGATAGAGTACCCTGTCGTGCACTTGTACTTTTTATTTACTTGGCATGTTGTATTTCTGTATCTTGTTACGTCCCTCTGAGGACCTGGTTCCCTGCCAGTTTTGCAGCATAGATAATTACGGAGCATTTGGAGTTGCTGTTGGAGTTGCAGGTCTTGCGGACATGGTACCAGGTACTCATATTATATCTACCGACATTATGGTTATTTTACATTGTTTATTTCATCTGCTGTTATAGCCTAGTTTTTATGGACTCATACTTCTTCTCGAGTCTATTCGAGTTAGTGTGTTATTGGGCGGCCGACTCTAGCACATATAGCTCTTTCTTGTATACTGTTATACATTGTGGATTGAGACATAGAGGTTTACATTTATGGAATATCTAGATAGTGCCCTTTATATTACATCTTATACGTATTCGAGTCAGACCAGAGTCTGGTCGAATGCGTAGCTGGCGTGTCACGTATTCCTGGTCCTACGTATTTTGGGACTGGGGCGTGACATGTTTTTGTGGTGGCCCATGCAGGTTCGATTTAAATCGTCTTGGTCACCTGACTGTGCCAAGCAAGCCTACAAATTAGGAATAGATGTTATGATTATTGAATATGATCTCAATCTATAATCTATTTTAAAACTCTTTGTATGTGATTATCGCCCTTGGACTTCCACTTTACATTCGTTCAATCTTTGTCAATATCGCTATCCTTGTTTCTCGTCCCCTATTGTTCGGGGAGACGAATGTTTGTGACTGATGGTTTCCTTCCAGAAGAAGATCGAAGACCAGACGACAGAAGACAAAATTCGTATACCTTTCTCGGAGAAGATTGTTACCTTATCAGGATAGATTGATGGGTTCTTTGGATTCTAGAACTAGTGTGGAAGGTTGGCAAGAGAGTTGGACCCAGTAGTACCCTACCCGTGCTTGAGGTAACAGTGATCTTGGAAGTACTGAGAGCTAGAAGGATTGTTGATCATGACCTAGAATGATTTATGGGAATGCATAGCCTGATGATGGAAACTAGTGGTTGTATATGATAGCAATACCAGGAATGATATTATGGACTAGAGGAGATAAAAATTTCAAGCTCTCACTTGGAAGATGATGATCTAATACCAGAAATTTTAGTATGTGTCATTATTATAATTGCACTATGTGACTTGGAGAGATGAATAACGAAAAAAAGAAATTCGAGGAATAGAATTTTAGGAAAAACGTTGAGGAGAAAATAATTATACATTAGGCACGAATTTTTTTTCTTTTGAGGATTGATGTTGGAAACAGAACGGGAGAAATTATTTTGAGGTTTAAGACTAGACTATGACATTGTCCTAGACATGAATTGGTTGAGCCAATACCACGCGATACTAGATTGTCGACGTAGTTGCATTATATTTTTAGGCCACCAGATTACCCTGAGTAAGAGTTACTTCAGGGAGCCCGGGAGCATAGTGCCATCTACCTTAGAGGCACACATTGCAGAAGGTGAACCAGTGTACCCCCGTATTATATCAGAGTTTAAGGATATGATTCTAGATAATTTTTTTGGCCTGCCACCTGACAGAGAGATAGAATTTGCTATAGAGTTGACTCCAAGAGCGGAGCCAATTATTTTCCCGTCTTCAGACTAGCACCGAAAGAGTTGGTTGAGTTGAAGGTCCATAGTAGAGGATCACTTGGACAAGAGTTTCAGTCGGACTAGTATTTTTCCATGGGGGAATACCCATCTTAATTGTGCCGAAGAAAGATGGGACAGTATATTTGAATCAGCTAAGTGGCGCATATGTATTTTGAAGATCGATCTTAGATTCAGTTATCATCAGATCAAGGTACGGAGAGAGGACATACCGAAGACGGCTTTTCGGACGTAGTAAGGATACTATGAGTCTCTAGTCATGCCGTTTGGCTTAACCAACGTGTCAGCAGTATTTATGAGTTTGAGGAACAATATTTTCCATCAGTACTTGGATAAGTTTATAGTGGTATTTATCGACGATATCTTGGTTTATTCCAAGAGCTGGGAGGAGCACGAGAGACATCTCAGGATCGTGTTGGAGACGCTGAGACCGGAAAGACTGTATGCCAAGCTCAGAAAAAAAAGAGTTATGATTAGATAGAATAGATAGTATATGCATCAGGACGACTAAGGGTGCGTGAGAAGAACTATCAGACGCTCGACCTAGAACTAGCTGCAGTGATAATTGTACTAAAGCTATGGCAACACTGCCTTTATGGAGAGCGTGTTGGGATTTATACAGAACACAAAAGTCTGAAGTATGCCTACACGAAGAAGGAGCTCAACATGAGACAGAGGCGCTGGCTAGAATTTATGACAGATTATAATATCGAGTTACAGCACCACCCTGGCGAGGGATGTCTTAAGCTAAGCCCATGGCGTATTTTTACGACTCATCGCTAGTGGTTAGAGGATTTTTCAGGAACTCAGGATTGAGATTGTATTGCCAGGCATGGATGGACAGATGGACAGTCTCGAGGATTTAGTCCACATTTATTGAGAGGATCAAGGCAGCCTTGCCTACAGATACGGGATTTAGACGACAGCAAGACAGGACAGAGGCCAACATGCAAACATGACTCAGGATTCAAGAAAATGGAACATTGAGGCATGGAGATCGCCTATACGTTCCAAGTGGCGAGCTACGCCAAAAGTTGATGATCGAGCCTCATAGCTCGATTACTCCAATCATCCCGGGAGGTACGAAGATGTACCGAGATTTGAGACAACATTACTGGTGGCATGGGATGAAGATAGAGACTGCAAGATTCGTGGCAAAATGTTTAGTTTGTCAGCAAGTCAAGGATGAACATCAGAGGACTGCAGGATTATTGCAGCCACTTTCCATTCCCGAGTGGAAGTGGGAACGCATTACCATAGACTTCGTCACAGGATTTCCGCAGAGCCCTAGCGGGAAGGATGCAGTTTGGGTTGTCGTAGATAGACTCACCAAGTCTGCACATTTCTTGCCCTTCAGAGTTGGGTAGTCCACAGAGATACTAGCTGACATGTATATGAGGAAGATAGTACGATTACATGGAGTGCCTGTCAGCAACGTATCGGATCGTGATTCCAGATTCATGTCACATTTTAGCGGAGTATGCAGGAGAGCCTAGAAACTCGACTCAAGTTCAGCACTTCATATCATCCACAGACTGATGGTCAATCAGAGCGCATGATACAAATATTAGAGGATATGTTGAGAGCATGCATGATTGATTTTGGAGGATCTTGGGAGGACCACCTACACTTGATAGAATTCTCCTACAATAACAGTTACCAGGCTAGCATACAAATGGCACCTTATGAGACACTGTACGGCAGGAAATGTAGGTCGCCAGTTTGTTG
Source organism: Iris macrosiphon (assembly GCA_036927795.1). Classification (NCBI taxonomy): domain Eukaryota; kingdom Viridiplantae; phylum Streptophyta; class Magnoliopsida; order Asparagales; family Iridaceae; genus Iris; species Iris macrosiphon. The sequence continues at coordinate 374,750 of JAYESA010000055.1, read as the reverse complement.
GAGTGATATGGGAGAGCGTCAGATACTTGGTCCAGAGTTGGTGACACAGACAGTGGAGAAGGTCAAGCAGATTCAGAGCCACCTGCGTGTAGCACAGGACAGACAGAAATACTGGGCAGATGTACACCATAGGCCATTGGAGTTCAAGGAGGGTGACCATGTATTTTTGAGGATATCGCCTACCCGTGGCACCATCAGATTCGGAGGCAGAGGCAAGCTGAGTCCGAGGTACATCGAACCTTTTGACATATTGGAACGAGTTGGCGAAGTGGCTTACCGTCTTGCATTACCTCCATCATTAGAGGGAGTACATAACGTATTTTACATATCGCAGCTAAGGAGATATGTCGCAGACCCTAGCCACGTGCTTGATCATTCTGAGATTACAGTCGGGCCCAGTCTGTCTTACGTAGAGCAGCCAGTTGAGATCCTCGATCGCAGCGAGAAGACTTTGAGAGGGCAGACGATTCGACTGGTCAGAGTGGCATGGAAGCACCATTCACCAGACTAGTCTACTTGGGAGCACGAGGATTCTATTCGACAGCGATTCCCGTACTTATTTGAGGAGCAAGGTACGAATTTACGTACGGCATTTGATTACTAGTTATTTTAAAATTCTTTTAAGATATTATCGTGCTTTACTTTTAATTTCGGGGACAAAATTTTTCTAAGTTGGGAAGAATGTAAACTCCCTCGATTTATTCTATAGATAGTCAGGGTTAGATTTGGAAAAGTTGGTTTTATCAGCAGATGTTGAGGTTTAGAGTGGAGATAGGTTTGTCTATTATTTTTAATTCATTTAATTTAAACCCTTGGTGCGTCCTAGCATTGCTAAATTATTCGGAGCCCAATATCAGCCCATAAATTCCATCGGGCTATTGTACTTCTGACTTGACTTGCCAAATTAGGCACGGGACTTTTCCGTCAATCAAAAATCAGTTTCCGTTGTGCTCTAAATTAATTGCACAATTTTTTGAAACCGTAATCCATATTTAATTTTGTGTCGGACACCTGTGTCGTTACCCTAAATTTTGAGATACCAACTTAACCCGTTGAGCCGGACCAACTAAAGGGTCCAAGACTGACTCCAAGCCCCCACCATTTTTGACCTTTGTGTTATTTCCCGATTTTGACCCCAAGTGCCCCCATTTAATTTGAAAGCACGGGACGCTTTAATTCTATTTTAAATCGGTGATACCAATTTTGTCTAATCCTATTTTAATCCTTAATTAATCCCGTTGGCCATAAAATTAAACCCGTGCCAAACCCCCAATACCCCCTCGCCATGCAAACCATCACCCGTAATTTTCTCCACAATTTTAGCGTCATTTTATGTGTTCGTGCAATTTCCCGAATTTAAGGGGCTAAATTGTAATTTAGTAATTTTTGGTGCCCTCACCCCATACCCCATTGGCCAAACTAAATGGAGAGGTCACAAAATTGGGTCCTAATTTCACCCATCCATTCACTACTCTTCATGGAAAAATCATTTTCTTCATGACAAATCTCTACCCTCCATTTTGAATAGGAGCATCTCCACCCTCCATCCATTTCACAATCCCCTATAAAATATCACCTTACCCCACCCTCATAACTCACCACCGGCCCTAATCCCAAGAAAAATATCTCTCTCTCTCTCCTCACTCATCCATTATTTCTCCATACAAATTATTCTCCTTCTTCCTTTATTATTTTTTCTCTTCCTTTATTCTTCTTCTTCTTCCTGTATTAATCATCTCCCTGAGAGAAGCCTCCGGCCGACTGATCTGGCCGACCCACCGTGGCCGACCCCGTGGCTGACCCCGCTTTCTACCACGTCTTTCCACAGCAGTCGGCACTGACTTCCCTCCCCCCCCGCGCCGGTCTGTACTGTGCAGCCCCCACGACCCTTCTTCTTCCATTGCTCCGGCGGAGCGCCGACTGCAACCCGCTCCGGCTACAGCCCCGTCGACCGGCTGAGAGCTCCACGACCCGTCGACCGGCTGAGAGCTCCACGACCTGTCGACCGGCGCAGTCCACGACCTGACCGGCTGAGAGCATCCGACCGTCCGGCCCGACTTCGACCGACCGCTGTTTTCCCGACCACCCGCAGCACCGTGCATCGTCCCCGTCGCCCGCTGTGCTCCGACTGGCTGTGCAACCCCCGACCGGACTGAGCAGTCTCCGGCCACCTGAACCAATACGAGCCGGCTTCCTCCCACTTCCCACCTCCATTTTTACGATACCAGTGGCGACTCTCCAGGACATAGCCGTGTCCGGCTTCAGCAACATCCTCTCCGCCCTATCCTTCCTGCTGGCCTTCGCCGTCCTCCGCCTACAGCCGGCGAACGACCGCGTCTACTTCCCGAAGTGGTACTTGTCGGGGTCCCGGGAGTCACCGAGGAGGCAGGGGAGGGGGATGATGGAGCTGAACCTGTCGACGTACCTTAATTTCCTCAACTGGATGCCATAGGCGCTGAGGATGAGCCAGACCGACCTCGTCGCCCGCGCCAGGATCGACTCCACCGTCTTCCTCAGGATCTACATTCTCGGTTTGAAGATCTTTATACCAGTGACACTCACAGCCCTGGTAATCCTTATTCCAGTCAATGTTTATGATGGAACATTATCACGTCTTCACACAGAAATAGTTTACAGCAACATTGATAAGCTTTCAATTTTGAATGTCAGGGTTGGATCTCAACGGTTCTGGATTCACCAAGTAATGGAATACTTGTTCACCATGTGGACTTGCTATTGCCTCTACAAGGAGTATGATAATATAGCCTTTATGAGGTTGCATTTTCTGGCACCACAAGATCGCCGTGTTGATCAGTTCACTCATGTTTATAATGCGAATAAATTTGCCAAGCTTGTGAGAAGAAGGGACCGACTTCAAAATCGGTTAGACTATTACCAGCTCAAATTTGAAAGAAAACCTGATAAGAGACCAACGGTAAAGAATGGATTCCTAGGCTTTTGTGGTGAAAGAGTGGATGCTATTGAATACTATACAACACAGATCAGGGAGCTTGAAAAATATGTACTGCGGGACTTGAGAGCTTGGACGCGGTACCGGGACCCCGTCATCAGCAGCCGCACGCAGGCAAGTGTACCTTGCCACCCTGTATTTCATATTACAGTTATTTATTGTTCTTTATGTACTTTGTGCACGAATTATGTTGACGTTTGATACTTCGCGTCCGATTCACAACCGGGAGAAGACGTACGTCGTAACGTCTTAGAAAGATTATTGGATATTTCGTAGCATCTCGATATGCGTACCTGAGTATATCGACACCCCAGGACACTCATACACTGTGATCGTGCCAGATTTCTGTATCCTGATACTGACATCATGACCAGAGACTGGGACGGCCTTAGGGTCGCGTTTGTTGAGTTATTTCTGTGTGTCGAGACTGTAGTTAGAGGTTCAGGTTCAGCGCACAATCGTTGACCGCTTGGGAAAGGGAAGACAGTTACTAGACGTTTGGACTACTCTGCACGCGCTTATATATGTATATGCAGTGATCCTGTATTATAGTATAGTGGTATCACCCGTATGTCTCTGTGCTCGGAGCTATGGTACGACCCGTGTGTCTCTGTGTTCGGAGCTACGGTTTATTTTAGAAAGTCCACGCGTCGAACATTGTCTTTAAACTGTGTCACACTAGTTGGTTATGATAGAGTACCCTGTCGTGCACTTGTACTCTCTGTTTACTTGGTATGTTGTATTTCTGTACCTTGTTACGTCCCTCTGAGGACCTGGTTCCCTGCCAGTTTTGCAACATAGATGATTACGGAGCATTTGGAGTTGCTGTTGGAGTTGCAGGTCTTGCGGGCATGGTACCAGGTACTCACATTATATCTACCGGCATTATGGTTATTGTTTGTGGTATTAAACGAAAGAACGAAGTGTATATGATACGAGATTTTACACGAAACCTGCCTTCTTTGGTTTACAAACAAACTTGTACAATTTGATCCTACACGAGGATGTGGGAGTACAATTTATTTAATCTGGGTAAATATTGCTATAGGTGTCTGATCTGCAGTCGATCACTTTAGCCCTTGGACCACACGATGATGCAGAAGTGCCGTAGAAGACAGGAAGCAGCTTCGAAGGTTACAAAAGAGGGTGGATGCACGATGCCAAAGTCATCGATCCCTACTCTTTGCCTGAGCTCCAGATTCTCTCTCTCTCTCTCTCTCTCTCTCTTGACCTCTGGTTCGATCTTTCTTGGAAGTTCGACCTTGGATCTATATCTCAAAGTCTCGACCTCGTTCGATCTTCTATTTTGAAGTTTTTTCGATCGTGGATCTGATATTGGTTTTTTTGACCAATTTTTGACCTTGTCCTCTGTTGATAGAGGTATCTATTTATAGAGTTTTGGTGACAGTGACCACTCCGTCGGTGTAGAAACCTAGTAGTGGAAAGTACAGCACCCTTTTACACAACGGTTAAAATAACCAATGCCTGCGTATAGATGATCCTTTGAATGAGCGTATGACGCGGGTCCAACTAAGGGACAAAATGCGTATAATTGCTACGAAGATCACGGCGTAGAAGCCACGTAGGTAGGTATCCCTCGTGTAGAAGAGATGGGCGTAGAAGCCAATGTCTGTCACCATGGCATAGAAGTCAAGTAGGCATAGAAGCCGAAATAGGCGTAGAAGCCGAGTGGTCATAGAGGCCGAGTGGACGTAGAAGCCGAGTGGTCGTAGAGGCCGAGTGGGCGTAGAAGCCAAATGGGCGTAGAAGCCGAGTGAGCACAGGAGCTGAATGGGCGTAGAAGCCGCTGCGTACTGTGCCAGAGTGCTGATGTGGACGTCTTAGCCGGAATTATGGCTTTTGAAGATATAATCAAATCTCTTGCATTAAATGTCAAGATTTGCCACCATCATGTGCATTAAATGCGGAGGCGTATTTTTGAAGGTCTGCAGCCCTTCTGTGCATCAGTCGCAGAGACGTACCTTGAGAAACTGTCACCGCTCTGTGCTTTAGACGTAGAGACGTACCTCGAGAAACTATCACCGCTCTGTGCTTTAGACGTAGATACGTGCCTTGAGCCCCGTACGAAGTGCAGCTTTTGATGTGGCAGGCGGTTTGTCTACTACGGAGCGTAAACATCTCATGTCTGCCTGTGTAAAATAAGACAGCATATCCCTTTGTGCACGTAAAAGTAGTTTACGCAAAGGAGATGGCGGTAAATGATAGCCTGGGTTGCAGTGATGTGCCATCATTATAGCCGTCGTCTGGGTAGCAGTGCAGTATCCCTTTGTCAGAAGTCCAGACGTCAGGTTCATTGCAGGATCTGACAGGTTTACTTCGAAGAACACGAAGCTTCCTTGTACACTTTAATGCTATATTGAAAGCATATGAGTTTTACGCCCAGGAGGCGACGAAGAACCCTATTTTCTGCTTAAGCATCCTGGACATACTGCACTTACGCGGATAGTCCTTTGAGCTTTTAATATTTCATGCTGTGTTTAGCGAAAAAAGCTCTGTTGCACGCTTGATGGCTCTGAAGGCCTCTGTTTACGCTGCTCTGCATCAATATGCTGCGTAGAGCTTCCCAGCGTATTTTTCATGCTTCTACAAGACCCCCTTCAAAGCTTTCAAATTCCTCAAAATTTGAAACGCTTTGAATGAAGCATGAACCGCTCCTCGTAACTCAAAATGTTTCTGAATGGAGTGTTGAAACGGTCGATGCTGACTTTATTACGGATTTATTGGGGACCGGTGTGATCTCTTTCGCCTATAAAAAGGCTGGGGGGTTAACCCGTTCTCCCCACATTTCCATCACCACGCAGAGATGATCGCCGGAGTCCGTCGGGTCGATTTGAGGAAGAAGGAGATCATGTTCTTCCAGCATGTAAGGAGCCGAAGAAGACGGCGTCTTCGAGCAAGTGTCCACTGCAACGATAGATCATGGAAGGATATCTTAGCCTCCCTTGCTCGGGATAATCAGCAACTTTATATGGAGGTTCTTCCAGGAGAAGGGAAGGGTCGTATTGGACCATACAGCTTGCAGGCTGTATATTTCCCCTTGAGACCTCCGCGGACAAGAGCAGACAAACTGTAACTGCTGTCCTCGATCGAGTTGGGTCTTAAAGAAGCCTCAACTGGATCGGTCATGGCATACGGAGCATGGGATCTGCATCATTTATGTATGCCCAGTTCTGTATACTCCCGCCATCGATCTTCTTGTTCATGACTGTTGGTGGTCGATGAACTGCCATGGAAGAAGAGGAAGACCTGCACCGATGCGAGAACCCGGTAGAACAGATTCTGGGGCGGCCTTCCAATGAAGACGAGGAAATCCTTTGTAGACGGGATTTCCCTCATATGTAACCATGAAAAAATGAAGAAAAAACCCCTTGTAGACAGGATTTCCCTCATATGTAATCATGATTCTGATTTTAATAAAATCGTCTTTCTTCTCGGCATATGATCATTTTGCCATACGTTGCTGTGAAGTCTGAATATGTGTAGCTTCGACACGTCTGATTCTTTACGCCGACTCTGTATAGAAAGAGTGCTAGGTCCAGTCTTTTACGCATAGCGAATAGTCCATAGAACGCTATTGAGCATTTTGAATATTTAGAACTGTCCTGTTGCTAGGACTGAGGAACCGCGTAGAGCTCTGAACTATTGTTTTTACTTCTGATGAACAGAATTTTTGTTCAGACTTCGTCTTCAAGAATAATTTCTCGAAAATCCCTTGGAACAGGGTCGAGAAATGGCTGTCAAACTGAGTTGCCATCTTGATAGACGAGATATTCAGACTGGAGTCTGGATGAACTTCGAATCGACCCATGAAGAAGAATAATTTTTTAATGTAGAACTCTGTATGCTTCGGGTACTTGGGATATCTTGAGGTCAAGAACGAGTATCTTCTGTGCGAACTCTTTGCAATTGACCGCTTTGAGGACCGTTCAGATGTACGCGTAATCTGGCCGACGTATCTTTCAGATGTCGTGGAGCATGAAATCATTAGTCTGTAGCCTCTGAGCATAAACTAAACACCATCGAGCATGAAATCATAGACTTGTGGTTCCTGAGCGTGAAGTCGTAGGTTTGTAGCCTCTCGAGCATAAAAGCTACTGAGCACAAAGGCATCTGGGCGTAAAACCCGACTTGTAGCCGTCGAACGTAAAGCCGTAGATTCGTAGCTGTCGAGCGTAGAAAGCTTCTTAGCGTAGAACTGTAGATTTGTAGCTTCTGAAAAGAAAATTTCTCCGAGCGTGAAGTTGCGGATATGTTGCTTCTGAGCGTAAACTAAGCGCCACCGAGCGTGAGATCATCGATTTGGTATCTGCTGAGCGTAAAGTCGTAGGTTTGTAGCCTCTCGAGCATAAAAGCTACCGAGCACAAAGGCATCCGGGCGTAAAACCATAGACTTATAGCTTGCGAGCGTAAAACCGTAGATCTGCTGCTATCGAGCGTAGAAAGCTCCTTAGCGTAGGAACCGCTGACCTGCTTTGCGTGAAAAAACTTTTCGAATTCGCTGACTGTCTGCCTTCTCTGAATAATAGGCTAACGTAGGACCCAATCATAACCGAATATTAATTAGGATATTTGGTTCAGATTTTGAGGAGTCTGTCCGAGGATTCGAGGAGTCGACCCGAACTCTATATATCCCAAGCTTTTGAGAGAAAAACTTTTCATCCGTCTTCTGCGAAAGAGAGCCTTCGACTGTTTGAGTTTTTCCTCTCGTTCTTTCTCCGAGCACTCCGAGTTTTCAAAAATGGCGCCGAAACAAATCCCCTCCACTAAGGGAAAGAGTATAGGTTCTTCTTCTCGTTCTTCTACCCCAGCGCGAGAATCTTCGGTCGGGCAAGGTGAACTTTCTTCTGAGCGAAGCATCCCGCCGACGAGTAGCGCACCCGGCCTTAGAGGTAGAGCCTTTGGGATGACAAAGAATGACGAAAAATCCTTCGCACACGTTGAACGTGACCGCGCTAGGTCGTCTTCTGTGCTGATAGCCTCTTTGAAGAAGATGACACACGGAGACGTTTTCATCTTTTACGCCCACATTTCTAATGTGTCAGCGTAAAAACTCCATATTTTTGCAGTTTTGAGCGTAAAAGCTCTGACTGCTGAAAACTTGGTGTATACTATAAATTTTTTAGCTTTACGCTTGTGGATGGGACCTCCGACATAATAACTAGAATTTTGGCAGTCTGGCATAAAGCACGGACTGTATACCGCCAATTACGCTTCTAGATGTGACTTTCGGCGTAAAATGACCAAATTTTGTGCAGTCTTGGCGTAAATCACAGACTGTCGTTTCTTGGTCTTTATGTTACAAGATTTGTAATGACGTATTTTCCTTGCACTTTTGCAGTTAACTTGCATGAGTCTCCACTGGCCGAGGTGATGGGTTCCGCTGCTGGGATGCTGCACTCAAACTATCTGGAGGATCTGTCTCACGTGACATTTCCTATCTCCGGACCCCAGTATCCTGAAGGAAGGAAGATCTTAATATCGGCTCAGGGCGAGCGGACGTTGCTGAACATGATTAACGGGGAGCCCCTGACGTACATAGACGGGGACCAGTACATAAATCCGGCTTTTCTCTTTGGGGACATGATTGACAAACAGTCCCAGACGAAGCCCAAGAGAGAACCCTGGGTTTTCCCCGCCGAGAGTGTGGTCTTGTATCTGCCAATAATGCAGAGAGATTATCCCATTTCGGCTTTCTTCCATGCGACACATTCTAGGAGGATGTCATGGACGCTGACTCCCGATCTTCACGGTAAGCCGGGGAAGATCTTTCATCTGAAAGGAGCTGACCAGGGGTCGTTTGTCAGCCGCCCTTCCGGCATTGTGATGGTGTTCAGGGGACTGTACCCGGGCAGCGTCCCGAGTGAAGACAGTTCAGTGATCCAGCCGGTCCAATTGTCGACTTTCTACAATGACTTCATGGGGCGAGGGGGGTATACCCCAAGGAGAATCCTCGGTGCAATGGGTGGATCACCCCAACAAACCTCCGATGGGCTTGCCTAGTTGACTGGGCCTTGAAGCATTTTCGGAGAGAGCTGGAGGGCATTGGACTATATGCTACTGTGAGTGCGACGAGTGTTGGGTTGCCTTCCAATCCTAACCTGTTTCTGGCACTGATAGAGCAATACATTCCGCTCACCGGGACCTTCGCCACTCCACTGGGGGAGTTGGGGTTGGCCCTCTATGAGATGGCAGTGATCTCGAGACTGCCGGTGGGGGATACCCCATATGAAGAGTATGTTCCCACCAACCGGGAGTTGGAGGACTCGGACCCTCGGGTTGTGAAGGTGTATCAGGAGCTGATATGCCACTACTTCGCGTGCACCGCTTTTTATGATGAGCCTTCTGATTTGGCTCACACCACTAAGTGGACGTCCTACCTCTTCTTCCACTGGGCCAGGGCCGCCAAGTCGGAGAAAGTTTTGGGGGGCAAGAATGAGCCCGTGAACTGTTTGGGCGTGCTCAGTACCCAGGTTGTCGAGGATCTTATGGAGGATGCTAAAGCTCCAGATCAGATTCTCAATGACGGGGTAGGAAAGTATCCTAAAGGCACTAAGGCCTACAGTTACTTGAGGCGCTGTCGCATGCCTCTGTCTAAGGAAGCCCGGCTGGCTGGCTTTCTCTCCATATGGCTGCGTCGAGTCATAGTGTCCGGCATCGCGTCCGCGGACCGCATTCACCGAAATATCCTGTGGCCTGTCGTGCGTCTGGTGTTCGGGGCAAGACTGGGCTTGCTCCCTGCCATGGTGTGCCGTATACAGGCTGGCTTGAGAGCCATGACTGATGGGCCGCTCGTTGATGAAGCTCGGCGTGATAGCTTTCCCAGGATAGAATTACCATACCTGTACTTGATGGGATGGTTAATTCTTTACAACCCCCGGGTGATGTCTCTTGGCCCTGACAGTAGTTCGGGGGGTAGTTTCTTGTGCTACAAGGACTCTCCCTGGAACGTGAACACAGTTTTAGACTGTCGGCTGGTGCTGAACCTCAGTCACGACTGGAAGCTCCTCTGCACTGTCCCCTCTGTACATCACAATCAGTCAGGGATTAGGCTTGAGGATTTAGGTGGAGAGAAGACCAATCTTTCTCCGGAAGCTTTTAATTGGTTGGTCTGCATCAGACCCTCCCATTTGCTATACAGAAGCGAAGATCATTGCTTCTTCGAGCCCTACTTGCCCAGTCGGTTCGCCAGGCAGTTTGGGTACGATCAGCTGCACGTGGGCAATGCCGTCACCAGCTTCAGGTCCAGGGGCGGACTCATTGATGGAGCCAGGGGATGACAGTATTTTATCATGGGTTGTACGGGAGCAATCTTTATCGTGCCGGTCGTCACCCACTCCACGGAGCTGCGCATCCTCCATTCGTATGTCCAGTTCTACGTGGCGATCAACACCTTCCATCGCAATTTTGACATGCGTGGAAGCTTTAGGGTGCCTTCTCCCAAGCCTGGGGGAAGAGTCGAAGTCCTCTACGTTTTTTCTGACGAGGGTGAGGAGTCCGTCACTCCGGATGAGCCTCTGGTGTCGGTGCCGAGGTGTGAAGTGCCTCCGTCTGCGGGGGCTTTGGTAGTCTCTGGGAAGCGAAGGGCTCCTGCTTCGAAGCAGACTTTCCCTCGCAAGAGGAAGAAGAAGACGGTTAATCGTTCTCTCCGGATTCCTGGTATTGAGGCTCCTAGAGAGAAACCTGCTGTCTCTCCTGCCGGGGATATTTCTTTGATTGGAGGTTCCTCGCCTTTCGGAGAGGGACCCTCAGTTTCGGCTGGCGGTGCCGGAGAACTCCTGCTTGAGGCTGCCGTTGCTGCCACTGCCTCCGGTAGTGGAACAAAGTCGCCTCCGGGGCTGAGTATAAGGTTCCATATACCTTTATTTGGATCAGCGTCGGAAGAGACCCCTTTCGTGCCTGCGAGAGTACCTGGCGAGATTCCAGCCGATGAGCCTCGGTTGGAATTTGAGGAGGACTTGGAAGACCACTTGCCAGTGTCAGCTATCAGACCCCTTTCTCCAGGTATGATAGCCTGCTTAGCATTATTAAGAAGTGATTTAGCTGTACTGGCTGCAGATGCGACATATATGCCGTCGGCCGTGGGTAAATATCGTCTTTACGCCATTCTATTTAGAGGCATTAACATCGTGTCGATATTAACTTTCTCGTCTTCTTTTCAGGGGCAGATGTCTGCAGGGAGAAGAGCGCTGAAGCACTTTTTGGCTCTGCTTTGGCTTCCGGTGGCGACACGGAGGTGCCTGAGTTTAAAGAGTAAGCATCTTCGGGTGCTGGCTCGCCCCGAGTAGTTTCGTCATCTCAAGAGGAGGATGAGCCTGTCATTGTGACATCGCCTCCTGCGAGTATGCCGATGACTTCGACCGTCGTTGTCGCATCTTCCTTGGTTGCACCACCTGTTGAGATGACAGCCGTGGCCACATCGTCTGCAACCACTCCTGGAGGGGGACTCGCCAATATCGCGGCCACGCCAGGCGTTCAATCAGATCTGGTTGCGCTGACCGAGCAGTATACCAGCCTCTTTTATACCAGTTTGAAAATGCTGATATCAATGGTGTTGGCAAAGAATCTAGACTTCGAGCGTCTGAAGAAGGCTTCTCAGTTTTCGATCGGGGCGGTCAGGGAGTTCGGCGATTCTGGGGTAGCTGACGCCCTGGAGGCGATGGTTAATGGTTTGGAGCAACCTATTAACGAATACTTGCAGCTGGCTCGGGGCAGCCTTGAAGCTGAGGTCCAGGCCAGATACGACCTCATGACTGCGCGGCTTACTAAACAGCTGGAAAGCCTAGATAACTCCATCAAAATACATAAGCTGGAGATGGATGAAAGAAAAGCTGTCGTGGAGGAGGCTCTTGCTCTTCAGACGAAGTGCCAATCTGAGCATGAAGGAAATGTAGCGAGGGCCCACAAGTTGAAGGAAAAACTTGCTCTGGCAGAGGAGTGGGCTTCTCAGTCGTTGGCAGGTCTAGATGTAGCGAGTGGTCGACTGAGCACAGCACGACGGGATCTGGAGCGTGCAGAAGCTGCCCGTGCTGGCTTTCTTCGGGCAAGGGCCGAGCTGTCCTTTATGAGCAATCACGAGGCACGGTTGGAGCGGGCCCGCGCTGATGTCTTGGTTTCCAGGAATGAGAGGATAGCTACACTGGTATAGCTGATTCGCGATCTGACCGCTCCCCCATAATGATGTACCCTTTCTTCTTTTTGCTTCCCAGATGTAATTCTGCTCTCTTTTTTCTTTGGGAATAAATAAAAGCGACTCTTTTCTGACTTTGTGGACCCATCATTTCGGAATGTAAATGACAGGTTTGGGCGAGAGTGATATCAGAGGTAGTATGGACGTGATAGACTCTCGATAAACTTTTAGCAGGACATATCTATTCAGAGGTCATACGGACATGATAGAATATGCTTTGGTAGGATATATCTATTCATAGGTCATACGGACATGATAGAATATGCTTTGACTAAAGTTTATAGACAAGACGCTATCAGAGGTAATATGGACGTGATAGGTATCGTATTTTCCAAATTAGTCGAACATATCTATTCAGAGGTTATATGGACATGATAGAATATGACCCAACTAGTTTCATTTTGGAAGTAGTTTTGTCAGAATTGAGATTCTTGCTATATTCCACTTGAGCAGAGGAGGTTAAGCATAGTACCTTTTCAGGAATTTGCCGTTGATAGGAGCCATTAACAGGTCTCCATTAGGCTGGGCTAACCTATAAGCGCCATTTGAGAACGTTGTCTCGATCACATAAGGGCCTTCCCACTTGGACTGGAATTTGCCTTTACTTCTGTGAGTAAGAATCATCGGCCTTCTTACGGCTAAAACTAGCTCGCCGACTTTCAACACTCTTTCCTTTACTTTATGATTGAAAGCTCTGAAAATGCGTGCTTGGTAGAGCGCGATGCGCTGTTGAGCTTGGAGGCATTTCTCGTCTAATCCTTCTAGCTCTTGAAGCCTTAACAGGTCATTCCTTTCTTGAGTCAGCTCATTATTCACGACTATCCTGAGTGACGGGATCTGGATTTCAATGGAGAGAACTGCTTCGCTCCCGTAGACCAGTGAAAATAGGGTATAACCTGTCGGTGTTCGTACCGTTGTGCGGTATGCCCAGAGACATTCGCCCAGCTTCTCATTCCAATCTCTCTTATTTGAAGAGACGAACTTCTTCAAGAGTTTGATAATGGTTTTGTTGAAAGCTTCCGCCAAACCATTAGCAGCTGGATAATATGCCGTAGAGGCAATATTGTGTATCCGATTTTTATCGCAAAATCGATGAAACGCTTGGCTGATGAACTGAGGCCCATTGTCATGGATTATCCTTCGAGTAATCCCAAAGCGATAAATGACGTGATGATTAATGAAGCTGATCACATTAGACGCCTTTACCTCAGCAAGAGGGATCGTCTTTGCCCATTTGGAGAAGTAATCCGTGATGGCCAGTATGAACCGGTGACCTCTGGAAGAAGACGGGTGAATATGACCAATGATATCCATACCCCATGCTTCGAAAGGCCAGGATGCAACCGTAGGATGCAGATATTCAGATGGTTGGTATATGAAGTCTGCATGAATCTGACAGGCTCTGCATTGTCTTGCATAGTTGATCGCGTCTGCGATCATAATGGGCCATTAATAGCCCATTCTTCTGATACGATCCTGTAGCTTAGGACCGGGTTGATGCGCTCCGCACACGCTGTTGTGAGCTTCCCGGATAATCTGCTGTGCTTCGTCGTTAGAGAGACATCTCAATAGCAGTCCGTCGTAGGTCCGGCGATATAGGCATTTGTGAAGATGCATCGAAGTAGAAGCGTAATGATCGTCTTTTGACGGATACTGCTTCTTTGGGGTCCTCCGGCAAGATTTCGTATACGACAAAATCTATGAAGGGACTTCTCCAGTCTCTTCTAGGGGGATCTGTGTTCACAGCATAGCTGCGTTCTATGTGAAAGTTGTTCTTCATACAGAATAAATCTCTGTTAAGAAGGATTATCGAATTCTGCCTTCTTATAGGAGTGGCTAAATCTCAGCTAGACTGGCTAGGACATCAGCTTCCAGATTCTGAGATCGAGGTACATGCTCTAGGAAGAACCCTTTGAATGTCATGGCTATCTCGACCGTTGCTTGGTGATAGGAGATGAGGTCTGGATTCCGGACTTCATATATTCCCCTGACTTGATTGACGATAAGCAGAGAATCACCGAAAGCTTTCAGGGACTCGACCCCCAGCTCTTTGGCGACTTGGAGCCCGATTAGCAGAGCGTTGTACTCTGCCACATTGTTGGAGCATGGCTCGCTAAGAGAATATGCTCGGTAGATAACGAGTTTATCAGAAGTGACCAGGACGATTCCTACCCCTGAAACCATGTTTCCTTTGGGACCAGTCCTGGAGGCACCGTCGAAGAACAGTTGCCATGCGTCACTTTCCATTGCGGAATTACATTCTGCAACTTCGTCGAAAATATCCTCGTATAATCTGGAGGCCTCCGGGATCGGATGAGCAGCTAGGAAGTCGGCCAGCGCTTGGCCTTTGATGGACTTCTGCGGGACGTATACCATGTCATATGGTGTTAAAAGCATCGCCCAAGTCGCGAGTCAGGAATTAAGAGCACTTGGCTTGCTCATCAGTACTCGAAGAGGGTTGATCCTAGAGATGATATGAATAGTCTGGCCGGTGACATAGTGTCGCATCTTCTGGATAGCGAACATCAGAGCCAAGCATTCTTTCTCCACTGGGTTGTACCGGTGTTCGGCTCCGACCATCATCCTGCTGAGGTAGTAGATACCCTGTTCATGACCCATATCGTTCTTCTGTGCGAGAAGAGCTCCTAGCGAATGATCCATCGCTCGAACGTATAGCAAGAATGGTCTTCCCATGATGGGAGACACCAGAACTGGCGGACTGGTGATATAGCGCTTGATATCTCCGAACACTTGCTGACAGGTTTCGTCCCATACGAAGGATACACCTTTCTTCATGAGATGCGAAAAGGGCTGACATCTCCCCGAGAGGTTGGATATGAATCTCCGGATATAAGCCAGACGGCCTTGAAATCCCCAGAGTTCCCTCAGATTATGGGGCGGTCGCATTTCTACGATGGCCTGGACTTTGTCAGGGTCCACTTGGATGCCTTTGGCGGTAATGATAAATCCCAGGAATTTGCCACTAGATACACCCAGAAAGGACTTCGTAGGGTTCATCTTGAGTTGATGTTGGCGCATTAACTCGAATACCGTCCTCAAGTCTTGAATGTGATCATCTTTGAGGCAACTCTTGACGGCTATGTCGTCCAAGTAACATTCTACTATTTTGTGTAAATGCTCATGGAATATGTTACTCATAGCCCGTTGGTATATAGCCCCGGCATTCTTCAATCCGAAGGGCATGACCGTATACCAATATACCCCCAACGGGGTCCGAAAGGCAGTGTGCTTCTCGTCTTCAGGATGCATCTGATCTGATTGTATCCTGAGAATCCGTCCATGAAAGATATGCGTTCAAAACCGCAGGTGTTGTCGATCATGATGTCTGTGATGGGAAGAGGGAACTCATCCTTGGGGCAGGCCGCATTCAGATCTCGTTAATCGATGCAGATACGTATTTTCCTATTTTTCTTTATGACTGGGACAACGTTGGCGACCCAGTCGGGATGTTTGTTCTTCTCGGATGAAACCGCAGGCTATCAACTTTTTAACTTCAGTTTCGATGGCGTCCATCATATCCGAGCGGAACCGGCGTTGGTGCTGCTTCACAGGCTTCAAATCGGGCAATATGTTGAGTTTGTGAGTAGCCACCTTTGGGTCAAGGCCCGGCATGTCCTCATAATCCCATGCAATGACGTCGATATACTCTTTTATCAGCTGGATAACTTCTTCCCTTTCAGCTGGAGAAAGATTGTTACTGATAAATATCGGCTTTGGTGAAAGTTCACCCCCAACATCAACCTGGATAACTTCGTCTTTGGTGGGAGGTTCTCTTTGCTCGAAGCAGAATTCCCACTGCGTATCCATTTGTTGGGCCCAAGAGTTATCCTCAAACGGCTCAGAGTCCTGTTCATCTGCTTCAAAGGGATCTGTCACTACCATATTCACTGATAATGTCTGTTCGAGAGCATCAGGTGAGTCAGAGGGCGACGAGCCGTTCTGAGAAGAGGAAAAAATATCCTCGTCCGATTTGGAGGAGGTGGCATACCCTAACCCGAAATGAGTTCGTTGATAGTAGGGTCGCCGTACAGCGGCGTTCGTCTGCCTCTTCCGTAGTTGAGGCCTGGCTTCTGCTTCAAGTCGTAGCCCATGTTTTGCATGATCCTCAACGCTTGCGGGCTGTATCGGTGAACTTGCATTTTTCCAACATCGTCATTGAAAGAATCTTCCTGGATAGCCGGTTGATTGCGCATGCGGCCGAAGACTATTGAACGATGACTGCTGCGGGTAGACGGGACAATGAAGATAGAATCCTCTTGTGGCCCATACGTCGTGACGACGTTGGATGATGACGCTACTTCCCAGACATACGGACGGTAGGAGTTCATAACTTCCAAGAATTTTTGTGCTATGGGTTCTACCTCGTCACGGGGAGTGGATTCCTGATTTGGAATTTGAGCGTCAATATACTGGAAAAGAGGATATTTATTATCATCTGGAACTCCGTTCCTGGTTGCATTTACATCGGTCGGCTGCATGTTGCGCCGAAGGTTGATGACCAAGGGTGGAGGCTTCTGGTTCAAAGTGATCACTAGAGGATCACTCCATTTTCCTGACCTGGTCTTGTTCAGGTGGATAGCCATAGGCTCCATGGCTTCTGGACGAGTGGTTCGTCCTTTCACTCTGATTGACAGCGGTAGTGTGGCAGAGGGTTCTTCTGGCTCCCGGTGGGATTCCTTCTCTGCCTCGCCCGACACTTCTCCCGTGTGGTCTTGAGAGTACAACACAGCATCGGAATAGTAGGATTCTACTCCTTTAAACGGGTTTAGGTCAGCAACCTCCGTTTGTATTGTTCTTTGGGGGTCTACATATTTAAGACATTGATGTAGAGTTGAAGGAACGATGTTGTGGTCGTGGATCCACGGTCTTCCCAGCAAAATATTGTAGGACACCTCTGAATCGATGACGTAACATATGGCCACCGATCTGAGGTTGCCAATCTGGATCCTCAGGCGAATTTTCCCCAACGGCTTACTTCTTCCGGCGTTGAAACCCACGATTATAGTGGAGGTGTAAGCCAATTCGCTGGTAGGAATCCTCAGCGGTCTGAGCAGACTGTGAGGGATGATGGTGATCGATGATCCCGGATCTATGTGAATCCGATCGACCTCCATGGAACCGACGTACCCGGTGTAATAGAGGGGCCTGTCATGCCTGTTATGTTTTAACAGCATGTCGTCTTGAGTGAAAGTGATATTTGGGACCACTTCCATCACACTGTGGCATTGAGGACACGCCACCGGTTCTTCGTCGGGGGTCTTGAGCAGGGTCAAGCATGCCTCCGCCTGTATCAGTGCTTCACTCAGAGCTAGACGAGTGTCTTGGGAGAGCCTGAGTAGCTCGAAGATGGACAGCCTGGCTGGTGTATTAGCCAGTTGGGCCAGTATGTCGAAGTTGTATGGCTTCTCTAAACCTTTGTTTGGAATGTTTTTCACAGGTTTATCAAAGCGCACTTCTCTTTGCTTCCCCTTGTCCGCCGGAGTTGGTTTTGAAGGACCGGCATCTGGTACGACGGGGCCTGGTCCTGAAGGTTTGGCAGCTGAAGCGTCCGCCGGTACATCTTCCTGACTTGCTCCGTAGTCGTTGAGGTAGGCTTTCCCTGAACGGGTTATAGCAAATACCTCGTCTTCGTCTGATGGCAAAGAAGTTGCGACCATATGGCATGGTTTGCATTTGGAGCTCTTTCTAGACGTAGCCTTAGTAGCTTTAGTCTCCTCCTCGAGCTTTAACACCAAATCCGGATGAACCCACATAATCTTGCCCTGCCGGGTGGTTAGGGGTACCAGGTCATGATTTTGACCCCTAGCTGGAGGAAGATTAACGATGTTCATCGTGGTCCGGGAAATGGGTGTGACACCGTCCGAGACTTCTTGGGAAGATAGATTGCCAAACCGCAGAGAGATCATGTTGGCTGTGACCGTCTTCTCGGTGTTGTGCAGATTGATGGCCTTAGCATCGATTAACCCCTGGATCTTCCTTTTCAGTATGTAACACGCCTTTGTCAGGTGGTGTACGTATATGTGGAAGATACAGTATTTGGGGTCGTTAGTACTGCCGACTTCTTGGGAACGCCTTAGCTCTGGAAGGGTGATCTTGCCACTTTTGACGAGACACTCGAATATACTTGGGATATCATTGTTGTTGAAAGAGTAGACTTCGACGGGCCTGGAAGTCCCGGGTCTCGCTTGTGCGGTTGCCGCAGTCTTTTGCCTGGCCGTATTGATCGCCAGAGCTTCTTTTCCTTTGGAGCTGCGAGGATGGTCGCTGCTGGGAGATGACCTCTTGCCTCTGTCAGAGGCGGAGATCATGATGCCATTTTCGCGCGCCTTGCGACTGTTATCTTCGGCGGCTACTGCCGAGATGATGAACGAGGGCCAATCATGGAACTGATATGGTCCTGTAAACACCGAGACTACGGGAAGGAGTTTCTTCCTGCAAATGTCTACTAACGCAGAGTCTGGAACTCCTGGAGGCATCTGTAAGGTGGCCTGACGAAAATGTTTGACGAAGGTGCGAACGTCCTCATTTTCCCTCTGCTTGACTTCGATGAGAGAGGACATAGACATGTCCATTCCTCCCTCGTAGAATCGCGTGAAGAATAAAGCTTTGAAGTCCTCGAAGGAAGTAATGCAGTTGTCCTCCAAGCTACTGTACCACTGATAGGCTACTCCTGAGAGGCAGCCTTTGAACACCCGAGTGAGGAGGGCGTCGTTCCCTTATAGCAACACCGTCATTATACTAAAATAGTTCATGTACTGACTTGGTGATGTTTTTCCCTCGAACAGAGCCATAGTCTGAGGTTTGTACCTCGGAGGGAAAGGGACCTCTTCCCAGATAGCTGGGTAAGGCTGGTTGATTCCCAGTTTCTTGAGCTGATCTTTGTGCTTCAAGGCGTCAAACTGGGCTTTCAACTCCCGTACTGCCTGTATCGGATTTTCAGTTGGAAGCGGGACTACGGTGTAGTACGGAGTTGGTTGTATCGTGACTCCAACGGGAGGTAATATATTCTCCGAGTGAGGAAGCGGAGGAACTGCTGACTCTTGATCTAGAGCAGGCTCTTGGCTCGGGTTGGATGGTGGTAAGTCCACCCCCATACGTATCTGAGTTGGCGGGACCGATGCTTGAGCCATGGCAGTTGCGTGCTGAGTTAGCATCATCTGGTGCATGTTCTCCATTATGGATTGCATTTGTTTCAGAGATGTCTCCAGTATAGTGATGCGTTGTTCCGCGTTTCCTGACGGCGAAGCTTCTTCGCGTTCATTTTCAATGGCATAAACTCCCATTTCTCTGGGCGTCATTGAAGGATTAGTATAGGTCGCTGCAGAAGTCGACTCTATACTCTCAGCATCTGATCCGGGAGACTGGCGACCCCCAGCGTCGAAATCAGACGAGTACGAAGCTGGTTGCTGTGACCTTGCACGGGTGTTTTGGAACACCCCAGCTTCAGTGTTCCTGAGGAGGTCTTCGAATCTCCTTCGGCTCGGAGGCCTAGAGGGATGACGTCTTGAGCTCGACCCTCCTCTAGGTATGTGTGAAGCCATGTTCACGGATGCATGCGCGGGCTCTTCTTCCTGGAAAGACAGAGAGTAGCTCAACCGGTCGAAAACTGACCGTTTTGCTTTAGAACAGCAGCAGTCAATCACAATCTTATGACTATTACAACATTGCTCGCCAGGGGGCGTAATAGACATGTTGGAAGGTCCCCTCTCCTTACGCTTCTGGATTAGATATTTGCGCAAGTCAGGAGGAGTTGCAGAAGAAGAAGACGACGGCTTGTTCCTTCTGTTTCCATCAGTGGGCATGCGGAGATTGGGCACCATGGTTTTCCCTGTGCCACCTGTGTACAACAGGTTGGCCATCTGGGTGGAGGATAATCCCCGGGAAGGGTGTCTTTCCGCAACCTGAGCTTGCTTTACGTTGTGGGACTTCGTCTGGCGTAATTTGGAGATTTGCTCAGACTGGCGTAAAGCTGAAGAGTTCCTCAGTCGGCCATCGGCTTCCCGCATAATCCGAAGGGTAGGTAGATTGCTCCCTCGCTGGCGTAAAGGTCGAGAAGTTGAGTACTCTGCCACTTGCTTTCCCTTGCGGAGATCACAGCGCTCATCTGGTTCCCCGTAGGGGTCAGATGTTGTCTTGCGCACGGAGCGTGATTTGTACTTCCGATTTGGCGCTGAGGCATCATCAGAAGTTTTGTCTGTACCGCGCGTAGCGGGAGACTGGTTTCTACGCGTAGAGCACAGTGGATACTTCTGGGTTAGCGCTGAAGCTTTGCCCGAAGTTTCGTCTGTACCGCGCGTAGCGGGAGACTGAACTTTACGTGCGGGGCACGGAGGGAGCAATGCTACAACCTCATTGGTCGAAGAGATCGAAGAGTCCACAGAAATGGTAGAGGAGGTCTTGGGCATCCAGACCTTGTGCAGCTTCCTGTTGTCTTGGACGAAGAGAGGGTGAGAGCTACCCCCGGTTCGAAGCATGTCTTCGTAGGCAGACTGGTCGAATTGGACGACCAGTGTCTTCTTCACGGTTCCTACAGATACCGCATCGTGTTGAGCAATTACTTCCTCATAAGAAGAGAAAGACGTCCCCAGCAGAGTCGCCATCTTGTTTGTGGTATTAAACGAAAGAACGAAGTGTATATGATACAAGGTTTTACACGAAACCCGCCTTCTTTGGTTTACAAACAAACTTGTACAATTTGATCCTATACGAGGATGTGGGAGTACAATTTATTTAATCTGGGTAAATATTGCTATAGGTGTCTGATCTGCAGTCGATCACTTTAGCCCTTGGACCACACGATGATGAAGAAGTGTCGTAGAAGACAGGAAGCAGCTTCAAAGGTTGCAAAAGAGGGTGGATGCACGATGTCAAAGTCGCCGATCCCTACTCTTTGCCTGAGCTCCGGATTCTCTCTCTCTCTCTCTCTCTTGACCTCTGGTTCGATCTTTCTTGGAAGTTCGACCTTGGATCTGATATTGGTTTTCTTGACCAATTTCCGACCTTGTCCTCTGTTGATAGAGGTCTCTATTTATAGAGTTTTGGTGACAGTGACCACTCCGTCGGTGTAGAAACCGAGTAGTAGAAAGTATAGCACCCTTTTACACAACGGTTAAAATAACCAATGCCTGCGTATAGATGATCCTTTGAATGAGCGTGTGACGCGGGTCCAACTAAGGGACAAAACGCGTATAATCGCTACGAAGATCACGGCGTAGAAGCCACGTAGGTAGGTATCCCTTGTGTAGAAGAGGTGGGCGTAGAAGCCAATGTCTGTCACCATGGCGTAGAAGCCAAGTAGGCATAGAAGCCAAAATAGGCGTAGAAGCCGAGTGGTCATAGAGGCCGAGTGGGCGTAGAAGCCGAGTGGTCGTAGAGGCCGAGTGGGCGTAGAAGCCAAATGGGCGTAGAAGCCGAGTGAGCACAGGAGCTGAATGGGCGTAGAAGCCGCTGCGTACCGTGCCAGAGTGCTGATGTGGACGTCTTAGCCAAAATTACGGCTTTTGAAGATATAATCAAATCTCTTGCATTATATGCCGAGATTTGCCACCATCCTGTGCATTAAATACGGAGGCGTGTTTTTGAAGGTCTGCAGCCCTTCTGTGCATCAGTCGTAGAGACGTGCCTTGAGAAACTGTCACCGCTCTGTGCTTTAGACGTAGAGACGTGCCTCGAGAAACTGTCACCGCTCTATGCTTTAGACGTAGAGACGTGCCTTGAGCCCCGTACGAAGTGCAGCTTTTAATGTGGCAGGCGGTTTGTCTACTGCGGAGCGTAAATAGCTCATGTCTGCCTGTGTAAAACAAGACAGCATATCCCTTTGTGCACGTAAAAGCAGTTTACGCAAAGGAGATGGCGGTAAATGACAGCCTGGGTTGCAGTGATGTGCCATTATTATAGCCGTCGTCTGGGTAGCCGTGCAGTATCCCTTTGTCAGAAGTCCAGACGTCAGGTTCATTGCAGGATCTGACAGGTTCACTTCGGAGAACACGAAGCTTCCCTTGTACACTTTAATGCTATATTGAAAGCGGATGGATTTTACGCCCAGGAGGCGACGAAGAACCCTGTTTTACGCTGAAGCATCCTGGACATACTGCACTTACGCGGATGGTCCTTTGAGCTTTTAATATTTTACGCTGTGTTTAGCGGAAAAAGCTCTGTTGCACGCTTGATGGCTCTGAAGGCCTCTATTTACGCTGCTCTGCATCAATATGCTGCGTAGAGCTTCCCAGCGTATTTTTTATGCTTCTACAGTTATTTTATATTGTTTATTTCATCTGCTGTTATAGCCTAGTTTTTATAGACTCATACTTCTTCTCGAGTCTATTCGAGTTAGTGTGTTATTGGGCGGCCGACTCTAGCACATATAGCTCTTTCTTGTATACTGTTGTACATTGTAGATTGAGACATAGAGGTTAACATTTATGGAATATCTAGATAGTGCCCTTTATATTACAGCTTATACGTATTCGAGTCAGACCAGAGTCTGGTCGAATGCGTAGCTGGTGTGTCACGTATTCCTGGTCCTACGTATTTTGGGACTGGGGCGTGACAGGGCCATATCTACAGGCTCCTGCCAGGTGCTTAGTCATTTAGCACATGGTCACATCTGGGTCATATAAGTAATTTCAAAGTTAATACATAGCTTCATAATCATTCAATCAATATCCACATTAAACCAAGCAAGTGTCCAAAGTGTGTAAGAAAAATAGGCGCATAGGACAAAGGCGCATAGCAAGGTGCCGCATAACGTGAGGCCGCATAGACAGAGCAAAGTCCACTCTTCGAAAAACATGTGATGTGACAAACAATAAATGCAAGTCAAGTCAAGTCAGAAAAGTGACTGATGTGACATGTGATAAAAGTGACACAAGAAAAGACAAAAGTAGGAAAAGTCGTGCCGAGTCAGTCAGTAGTTATGCGTCCAGAAGAAGAGGGACACATAACTCATGGCCGCATGGTCAACAAGGCCGCATGCTCCTCTGGCCCGCATGCACACTTGGTTGCATGAAATCTTTTGGGACTTAGTAAAATTTTATTCGTTCAAGTTCATGCATTTGGCCAAGGGCGCATGGCAAATTCAGTCATGCATCCAATAAGGTTGGCCGCATGCTGACTCGAGATGAGAAGTCCAGGATGCATAGCACTTCGTGCCGCATAGCACTCCTTCATCTCCACCAAACAACAACTTTTTCGGCCATGGCCAAAAGCTTAAAAAATAAGATTTTATTTCTTCCATAAAAACCTCAAATGATGCCCAAATCCAGCAAAATAAAGTTCTAAACTACTCCAAATAATGTGCTCATCAACATAGAACAAAAAGTTTTTAAAAATATTAATTTTTAAGAGATCAAAATCCAAGAACACTCAAAAATACCAAAAAAAATCCTAAAACTTAAAACTTAGATCTACAATAATCCATCCAACAAATCCAATAATACCAAGTTCTAAATGCATGAGAAATCATATAAGGAACATAATAGAACAAAAATATAAAGATTTCTCTATTTCTTGCAAGATGTACTTGCCTATGGAGAAGGAGAAAAAACCTAAGAAAGAGAATGGAAGAGGAAAAATGAGAGGAGAGAGAGAGAGTGAAGTTGGGTTATATATGGAGGGTTTATGGTTTGGACCATGGGTTCAACTCATGATAAAATCAAACAAAACAAATAAACCAAGAGCCAAGTGAACCAAAGAATGAGTCTAGTCTCTCTACAACATATAACTATGCTAGCAAGAAAATAATTACGCTCCAATTACGTATATTAGAAATGAAGAGTGACACATATCATGATACGGTCTTCCCGTATCCAATTGTGGACACGTAAATCCTCTCAAACTATGAATCACACCTAAAGTCATTATGAGACATTCCTATAAACACCTAGTGGTCCAAATTCGAATTTTCTCCAATTTGGCCACAAAAGTCGATATAACTTTCACCATAGATCTCCTATGAACCTAGTTCCTCTTCCTATGGGTAGCCCTTAGCCAAGAGAAGGTCCCTATACGTTTATTACACTATTTAGAATAAAAATTGATAGAAAAATAGAAGTTATACCTGTTGGGAGATGGATTCCCAATGTATCACCACCAATGGACACAAATAGAAAGTTGGACACAATCCTCAAGCCAATGCTCCCCTCATTAAGTGCTCGTCTAGCAATGACAAGATTCTTAGCCTCATTGGAATAAAAATATGAGGGATAAGATTTGGGAATGGATGGATTATGGTTTACTTCCAATTTGGGGATGAATTAATTAGGAATAAAATGGAGGCTATTAATAAACTAAAAAGAGTATATAGATCCCCTATTAGGGCCGGCCACTAGTCCCCCCCTTATTTGGTCTATGCAATTGTCCACAATACCCCCAATGGTTGTCATAAAGGTTTAATTAATTATGGGGAAGGTTCAAATCCTAATGGAATGAATATTTCATTCATCTAACTAATCTAATAACTAATTAATTCTAATTTAGTCATGACTAGTCAATGGGTCTAGTTGGGTCAATTTGGGCTTGTTGGGTTGAACCAATACTAGGTCCAATCTATCTAGTTAGAACACATGCTAATAATATATATAACTATTTATATAAAACCATAGCAATTATGAAATGACAAAAATACTCCTAAATGGAAAAGTGGTGGTGACATCCAGGAGAAGTATTTTCACACAACCGCCAAGTTCCAGCTCCAACAATAGTTCATCAATCTCCGCCAGAACACAAGATCGGTCGACCAGTATGCGATCGAGTTTTTCCGACTCAGCCGATTCGCTCCCCATATGGTAGCTTCCGAAGAGGACCGAGGCAAAAGATTTGAGCAAGGGTTATATCTTGAGCTTCAGCAGTTTACGGTGGGCCATAATTATACCACCTATGATACGGTTCTCAGAGCAGCCAGGTCCCAAGAACTTGCTAGCTAGAGATTAGTAGCAAGGATCGGAGGCTAGAAGAGGTCACACTCATCCATGAGAGGCATCAGTATTCAGTCATCACCTCCAGCACCACGCCTGCCAGCACCTCCAACCTCTACAATAACCTCAGTACAATCCACTAGGCAGTCTGTATCAGCAGGATACATCCACTACGGCAAGCCAGGGCACACCAGAGATCAGTGCAAGTGGGATAATGGCTAGTGTCTCAAATATAGGACATCCGACCACATGATTGGTTCATGCCCGCTTCTGTATCCAGAGGCTTCTTCAGTCCAACAGTTACCAGCTCTGCCTCGGGCATCGATTGAAGTCCCACGAGGACCAGCGTTAGCAGTTTGACTCCTAGCCTAGCGTCCTCTCCCGACGCAGACTCAGCAGTTCTTGTAGCAACGTCCGACGCAGTATGCGCAAGTCCAGCAAGCCCAACAGCAAGACAAAACCAGCAGCAAGTTAGAGCCACGACCCCTGGACGATGGCCTGACGAAATATTTGGCAACCTAAAGAAGTTGTTAGCAGAATGTGCTATAATTGTGGGTGAGATTTTTTAGCTTTCTTTAGCTTGTCTTATTCTTGGGTTCCTATCAAACGATATCGTGTTCCGACCCGTTCGAAATACGATAGTCGTTTTGATTCTTTCGTTGAGCAAAGGTGAGTATTTTACCCCGTTCTTCTGTCCTTGTATCTCGTGGTACGTGATGTCTATCATATGTCCCGACTACGAAGGTATGTCCTAGATTAGAGTCATGTCCTCAATATAGTCGTTGGTACCGACTTACGTCCAGGCTTGACTTTCGTCCATTTGTGTGTGTGCCTAGGCAAGCGATGACGTGTTCCTATTCGACTGACTCAGGAGTATATGTATCCATATGCCTCTATTTTCCTTGTGTGTTGCTTCTACACATTTATTCATTAGTTACTTCTGCAGCTATCTTTCATATTTTTAGTTATTTGCTTAGTATAATTCTTTGATTAGTGACTTGTGATTTCTTGAGCTTTCTCGTATAAATCTTGGTGAAATTTCGAGGACATAATTTTTCTAAGGAGGGTAAAGATGTCACACCAGATTCCAGATTTGATATTTCTTGAATTTTTAGAATTTAATTTTTTCTGATAATGTATCCCTGTTGTTTTTTTCCGTTTTTGAGTGGTTCCCAAGCTCTCTCGTCGCTTGTCGTCTTTTTGGCTCTGTATTTGTTTCTATTGTGTATTTCATTTAGTCTTCTATATTCTCGAGATACGTGCATTGGTATCGCACAAGTCTCGACCCATATTTATTCCGATCTTTATCATTGTGTTGTTTATTGTTGTTGATTTTTGTCTTTCACCTCGAGCTTCTTTATGGTACTTGTTGCTTGGGGTTTTGATCCCACTAGTTTTGTTTAGCCAGATTTACCTTTGGAGCCCGATGGTTTGTCGTATCTTCCGATGGATGACCTGCACTTGTAGATCTGTGGTCCCTACATACGAGTGAGTTTTCTATTTTGTACCGCTCACTATCTATCATTTTGTGGTGTTTAACCATGACATTGTGTTTGCCCTTTTAATCTGGAGCATGTTCCCTCTGACTTCGGTCAGCATGGTTGTATATACTAAACTTAAAAAAATTTGGGCAAACTTTCAACTTGATACGCTCATCTACTAATTTTTTTAACTTAATACACTAAACTTTAAAATTAAACAACTTGATACCATCAACTATTGAAATTTTCAAATTGATACCCTTAGTTAGACAACTGTTAATTTTTTCGTTAGAAAAAAAAAACTACCTCATTTGTGCCCCCGCCACCTCTGCCTCCACCCTACCCCTACCCCCCTCCCCCCCTCCCCCCAACCCCACCACCACCGTCGCATGCGCCCCCACTCACCGTTGCTGCATGCACCCCCGCCCCTGCTGCTACCGCACCACCCCCGCAACCGCCGTCCCTCGCCCCCGCCTGCACGGCCACTATCGTAGTTGTCGTTGCCGATGTTGCGACCGCCAGCACCGCTGCCGGAGAGAGAAAGAGGGAGGCTGCCGGAGAGGGAGGGAGAAGAAAATGTGAAATATTTTTGTCATTTATAATTTTTTGTTAACATCGATAGGATATTAAATTGTAAAATTATAGTTGAAGTATCATGTTTTCTTCTATTAAAGTTTAGGATATAAAGTTGAAAAATTGTAATAGTTGAGGGTATCAAATTATAATTTAGCCAAAAGTTTGTAGTACAAAACAAATTATAAGCATGTATACTTGACCCCATGAAGAACTGAACTAGGCTCATGGTTGCGATGAAAATTGAATGACAAACAAAGCAAAACATTGGTGTGTATACAATGACAATTATCGATTCCGCACATCCAGTACAAGGAGTTCGTAGCTGAGAATGCAGTACTCATCTACCCTTTAGCCATCTGGGTTTTCTTGGAGAGGCCGAAGGAGAAAGAGACAAGTATTCATTGATTTTAGGTCGCAAAATCATAATCATTCGTTTTTTATGTTTAAATATGTCAAAAAAGAGGAACATGAAATGAAAATAATTTCCCAAAGAAATAAAAAAATATGAAAACAAAAAATTTGGCTCGCGCCACCAACCCGAAGGAGATTCCCTCTCACCCAATTTCCCTAGCCTTTTCCAAGCACCAGAAAAAAAAAGAAAAAAAAATTCAAAAGAAAGTAAAGAACCCAATTAATTTCCTTTCTGCGAACCAAATGAAGTTTTCTTTTTTTTTTCTTCTTCTCTTTCTGGGATGAATCTTCACGACATAAGGGGCATAAAACACCCCAATTGCAAATAAAGAATTTAAGAGCATTGTTTTGTATCTAACCATTTGTAGTGAAAACTCTAAACCAATGCAAATAAAGAATTTAACACTGTTCGGCCACCAAAGGCGACGAGGAAGGATAAGTATTGATCAACCTCTGCTGCAACAGTAAATTGATCACACTACTTTTTAGTGTCCGTATATACATTCTTGACTTTAAAACTATCATCAACAAAGAATGCAGTCCAGCAACAAAGACTAATTGTTCCACAAGAAGGAAGAAAACAGATTTCCCATCCTCTATACAATGTCAAAATGCTTCAATTTCATATTGCTTCACATCACGAGCTTTATAATGTAAAGCCAACATTTATATAACAAGCTTCAGAATCGCACTTCGAAACCAGCATAGTTATTCATAACTCCTGATGGCATGTTTAAGAAATGCTCACAGGAAAGTAGTTAACATTTTCGACAATGAAAACCATTGCATCAGAAATGGTGGCCTAGAAAGCATTCCTCTACTATCCACAATCAAGCCAAAAATGGTGCTTTGTTACATAACAGATGCTATATATATATATATATATATATATATATATATATATATATATATGTATATATATATATATATATATATATATGACCAACTATAAAATCTGAATAATTTTGGATGCTATTGAGTTTCGGTTGTAATATTTGGCGAGTGTTCTCATCTGTATCATCGAACCTGTATGACAGAAGCTTAGGTGTATGACTAATTACTTTTTACGTCAGCTTGTTGTTTCTCCCATTACAATGTTGCTCTGGAGACACCTTCCTCAATGTTAGTCTGAGAAAGCATTCCTTGATGTGATGATGTCAGTCTATGGGCACCAATTCACAGATGTCAATGGAATCCTCTTCTAGAATTTGGGGGCAGCTCATCTGTTGGTGAAAAAAACAAGACTTGGGTAAGATAATGTCGTCCAAATAGAAAATAAAGACTAGAATAAATACCTTATGACTTAACCTGTTACAGAAGCAGGAGTGGGTCAAGGTTGCTTCAAATGATAGTGCAAATAAAAAGATATATAGCATATATATAGAAATAAGAAATCGGCAACAAGAGAAACATATGCTAACTCCTACTACTTGACAGTATGAGAACGGCACCAGGTTTCTGCAATGGAATTGATAAAGATTACAGTGCATCCAGAGTGAATCTTTTTTTAAATAAAAATATTAGACCAATTTCTTGTGCTCAAGTCTTGACCTATTCTACACGGTCATGCAAGCCGTCACTTCATTTTACCCATTATCGCACACTAGAACCTATACTACATTTCACAGTAAGTTGTACCGAAATTCTCATATCTATTCTGCCCTATCAGCAAGATTTTTTTCCCCCTATTAGCATCAACTCTTTTCTTGGCTAATATTAACCATATCTAGATACCCTCCTTCCATAACACAATGTCCTGGTCTTTTGAATATTTGCAGGATTCCCCTTTATAACCTTTTGTTATTTTTTCTGTTGTTGTTGGAGGTAGTGTAGGTGGCGTATCTGTGTATGTTATATCAACATCAGCATCCTCATTCAAGCCTTTTTTTCTCCCACAATTAGAATGGGGTTGGCTATGGAGCACAAAAGAGGCCCACAAAAGATTCAGTCTTTATGACCAGCTGTGAATGTGACAACAAAACTTTATGCTGGTGACAAATTTCAAGCAAAGGTAGCTGTGATCAAGAGTGGGTCTTTCCATATACCTAGAAGGCTGATTGGCGAGTCGGTAAACCTACCATGCCAGTCATGCAGTTTAAGATGATACGGTTTCCTATGGGTGATTGCATTCATCTCCTTGAGCATTCAGCCAAAGACCAACATTCTTCCCTGCACTCTTCATGCTACTCGTTCATTGAAACATATTGTTAGTTCATTTTTAAACTATAAACAATGACTAGAGGGAGCCTAACCTAATGACACACAGTTACGCACTAGGATATAACATTTAATGTCCACGACGTTGCAACATGTAAAAAAATAATGCGGACTGAATCTTACCTGGATCATATTCGTCATCGTTTTGTGTTGTAAAGAACGGGGTGAGATAATTTCTGTCCAATGCAGTGAAAGATGCAGTGCTGTAGAGGTAATACAAAATTAAATTTGGTTTGCATGAACATAAATCCTAGCAAGTAGATAAATGAGGTAGATACCAATAACAAACAGGTAAGAATACCTTTTATGGAACTCTTTGAGTTTCATCTTCAACTTGCTCCCAGATGAAGTTCCCTCTTCATAAGACGTTCCCTCTTCATAAGATGGTGCAATGTAGCCATTGTTCCCTTCAAAGCTCTGCTAACAGTTAATAAGAACCACCAAATTAGGAAGAGCAGAGATGGATGACGTGCGAGTATATATTATACTTTGCTGAAAGAGAAACATGCAAGCACAAGAAATAGAAGACAAAAACTATTTCATAAGTGTCATAATAAAGAGAACAAATTAAACAAGTGTGAGCAACTTCTGATGTATGGGAATTTTTACTTGCAATCTTTCATGTATCAGATAAGAAAGCAATAAAAAAAGTATACCCATAAAATTTTGTGAGAGCTTTATCACTTGTGAGCTATGACAAGTAAAAAATTAATAAATAATAAAATCCGCAATCGAAAATTAGCTATGCAGACCATATTATCTTATGTATCCGTCTAAACTTTATCTGGTCTAGGGGACCTTGAGGGTGCTCCTTGGTTGGATAAGCTTGAAGCCTTGAAGGGCATGACAAGAGGCAGGTCTACCTAGTAGCCTTCTAGGTTTGTGTGAAAGCCTTCTCTTGCACATAGGTAACTGGTTAGGAATTTGATACAAGCTCAGAAGGTTAAAGTCAGGTAGACAATCAGTCATAAGAACTTTGTCAAGTTCTTCATGGAGCTTTCGCATCCTCTGAAGCCAGCCCCCTTGAGAAGAGTTAAGGATAAGGTGATGATGATGAGATACAACACAAGCATGTAGAAGAAGCCACACATCAACCATTTCCAGAAAAAAAAAAAATAATTTACAGACATAACTTGGTTTCGTAAGAAAAAAAATCTCATCGAGTTCATTAGTATAGAAAATAAGAAAACATCAACATCATAAGTGGGCAAACAGAAAAAGAAGATCATGCTCATTCATCATCAATTCTACAATATGTGTTTTCATGTTCATGTCTTATATTTGCCCATTTTTTCAGCTCTAGGGCAAGTGTGAGTTCTCCTCTGTCAATTGCTGAACAATTTGTTCATGCAGGTTTTTATTTAAATAAGCACACTTCCCACCTGGCAACTAGTTTACACTGTAACCAGAGCAATGCTCGTATCTAGAATTTCAAGGAAACTAAGCCAAGGCTAGGAACTTACTTCTCCTAGTGGAACATTGTGACCATCCCCTACAACGTCTAGAGCTTCCAGCATTGAACCTGTTGAACCCCCAATCAATAATACCTGCACAATTGGTCCCATGAGATTAATGATTTTTCCAGTTGCATGCATCACCAGAACAAATTTATAAAGATAGCTGTAACATTATTACTTCAGAAAATAAATTGGTTTGAGACATTAAAGTTCTGAGGCAGCTCCCTTTTATAAACTTGCAATGCGAGAGTCACCAGCACCTGGTTATTAGTTATTACATATCTGTGTTGAAAAAATTATGTGGCAGGAAGGAAAGTCCATTGGCAGGTTAGACTCACTAAATTCAAATACAAACACTAATATATTTTCCCACTCAAAGTGTACAGAAGACTTATTTTAGCATTTTTATCTTAATTACTTTGCCATTTTTATCTTAATTACTTTGCTACAAAAGCCTAACTATGTGGGCAAATGATTCCATTTGGTATTTGAAACTTTGAGCCGGTGCCGCATATCAGTTAAAGGAGAAGGATGTGAAGCTGCGAAAAAAAGGAGCTTGACATGGTACAAATTAAAAAGAAATATAATTAATGACTGGCCTTATCCTCAAAGAAAAAAAGAGAGGGTATACTAGAAATATGAAGCATCATTAGTATGGAGAATTAGTATCTTCTCAAACGACAATTTAAACAGTATCTGACCTACTTCTCTCTCTCTCTCTCTCTCTCTCTCTGTGTTCACGCACCTCCCTCCAGCCCCACCCCCATCCCACCCCTGCATCTGAGATCACAACAATATCATCATTTATCTACGATAGCATTTAAAAAATTTCTCCTAGACCACTTCATGCAACTTTCAACGCTTCAATTTGTGATTTCTCAAAAACAAAATCGTCATGCTGGATGATTTGACTTTTGATAAACAAAAAGTGACAAGTTCTAGACATGCAACCTCCTACTTTCATCTCCTCATAAGTTAACATTGTGGTAAACAATGGGCTTATGAATGTTCCTGTATCAATTTTCACGTTATTCTAAGAGGAAAAAAAATTCGCCAGCTTAAGATGTATCAATGTCATATTGCAGCTCAAGTCAAAACACCAATAAGAACACTTAACTGTCAGAACAACTATTGCAGTGGTAGCTGTGAAAATTGTTTGGCCATGCCCCTCAGGAAGATCGTGTATAGATTGGAGAGCAAGTGCAAAAGCCATCGCACCCCTAAGACCTGTTTGTCATTAGAAACATCGAGTAATACAACTAATGATAACAAGAAGTTCAAAGTTACAATTATTTTATAAACTCACCACTGTACCAAAGTGCCTTTTGATGTTTAACAGGTATTTGACGGTTTGCCGGCCTAACCAAGTTGACCAAGTAAGAACAAGAGAAAACATTCGCCGCCCTTCAAACAAACATGGAAATTTAATATTTGGTAAGAAATGGGATAAGCAACCGAAATCCTGAAATTTAAATTGAACGGGTTGTTCAAAGTCATACCTTGCAACTAATATAAAAAGCTGTTATCCAAGAAGGTTATAAGCTAAGGAATTGACAACTAAACATTTCAGGGAAAAAAAATTGACAACATGTGTAAATGAATGCATCAAATAGGATACAATTGAGAAGAAGATGAATCCGATATGTGACCAGCTATGTTGTTCCATGGCAATATCAAAACCCATGTATATAAATCTGCCAAGAAACCAATCAAATCAGGGGACAAATCATTATACGAATTACATAAACATATGAAGAAAGCATTAGTGTCTACATTCTCTTACACAAAGGTTTCTGCCAATGAAGAAATCAAATGGAAAAACGCAGAAGAAAATCGTTGGGAATTTTCTGACAAATTTGAGAATGCGTAGTGCTTCATGACCTAACAAACAACACAGGAAAGTATAACCTTTGAAGAATGCACATCAGATTTATGTATAAATAAAGATGAAGAAAAAGCTAATAGTTACTTACTATTCCAGTGAATAATATCGAAACAATACCAGACAGTCCAAGTCCTTCAGCTAGCATGTACCTAAAGAATTTATCTATCATTAGCTAAGATTTAACTTCCACATGAAACCAAATGCAGAAGGAAATAGATCTGTGTAACAGTGGCTTACGAAAAGTAAGGGAAAAGGACAAATAGACAGCACTCCAGATTCTGAAGGCTGAAAGATGAAGAAATCATGTGGGTCAAATTTATTATCACTGTTATTTGAGAATAGAGTTTAAAAAAAAGAAGAAGGAATACCAAGATAGCAATACTTACTTGTCAACATCCAAACCCGCATATTTGAATAGGTATCGAGTAGTTAAGGAT
Source organism: Iris macrosiphon (assembly GCA_036927795.1). Classification (NCBI taxonomy): domain Eukaryota; kingdom Viridiplantae; phylum Streptophyta; class Magnoliopsida; order Asparagales; family Iridaceae; genus Iris; species Iris macrosiphon. Next base: position 341,172 of record JAYESA010000055.1, on the reverse strand, counting down.
TCTCCAAACATTTAATAGAGCATTTAAGAGAAGAAGAAAAATTATGTTTATCCATTTTCGTTAGAAACTTTTAAGAGAAAAATTGATGATTCAACACCCAATACAAGCTTCAAGAGACATTACTTATGAGCTACTCTTTGGCTTAGAATAACAATTATGTGCAAATATACAGCTCTTATACTTAAAATAACTATTAAGTGGGCTGAGATTCAACCTTCTTCCAGGAAAGGTAGGGCAAGTCTTCTTTGTAACTATATACCTGTGGTGCGTAATAAGTCAAATTTAGGAGAAGATAGAAAAGAGGAGATTAGAGAAATAAGAGTACAAACTGCAATGGCCTAAAATCCTAAGTTGCATCTCATGTATATTTATATTAACATATGATGAAAGATACACCCACAACTACTTGCTTGTAGCCACATAAACTGACTTATAAATCTAACATATGATGATAGATACACCCATAAAACTGACTTATAAATCTAACATCCCTCTCAAACTGGAGCATAGAGATCTGATATGCCCAGTTTGATACATAAATCAGAAAATGGACATGTGGTTTGGTGAGAATATCACCCATGACAATTTGTTTCTTCACCAACAAATCACGAATAAAATGACGAATCCACCTTGATATGGAACATGTGGAATGACAATTTGTTTCTTCACCAACAAATCACGAATAAAATAACAATCTACCTCGATATGCTTAGTAGGGGCTAGTTAATTATGATTTCAGAATCATAGGGGATTATTTTAAAATCATGTTAGTCAATTATGGTCCGGGGAAGTGGTTTCAAAATCAGATGTTAGTCAATTACGATTTTTAACTCGTAGATTTCAATGTTTTCAAACCGCACCTAACGAGATCCAATTTATTTTGGCACGTTGGAACAGTAGGCCTCATATCCATACGGTTTCAAACTCTCATTATTTATTTCACTATATCAAACTTTCTTTTTCTATTATCGTACTTCTTCCTCTCCACAACTACTTTTTTTTTCTTCATCTCATTCATCTATCTATTGGAAGCCTTCAATCAACTTTATGATTATAGAAGAACGAATCCGCAAATCCGGTTATTGTGACTTATAGTTCAAAAATTCTTTTTGGATCAAGTTGTAATTTGGAGTCGAAGGTCCGTGAAAAATTGATTCTATTGGATTTTTTCTTTGCATCTGAATTAGGTGTTTTTTTTTATCTTGTTCTTCTTTTAATTATTGTGTAACCCTAAGATTTTTCTTTTTCTTTTTTTTCTATGGATCATCTTTTTGTTAGGATTTCGATCATAAGAGTTTCTTTTTCGTCTATCTTTAAAGTTTAAACTTAATTTTGCTTTAATATTTTTTATTTATTGATTTAACTAGTAATATGAGGCATTAGATTTTATTAAATAAGATTTTAGACGAAAGAAAGAAAAAAAAAAACCCTAAGGGTGGGCTCCGAACTCAATTCATCTTATTTTATTAGAAATAAGTATAATTAGGACCTTAAACTCGAACACAAATCTTGGTCAAACAAATTTTTTATTCTAATATACATTAGCTATATCATGTGGTGATAAAGTGATCTAAGAAATATACATCCAATAATTTGTACCATCATTTAACCAAATTTTGTTCTTAGATCAAATATGGAAGTCTGTTATTTTTTTAAATGGAATAAAGAAATTAAAAAATTGTTTATTGACAAGGTAGATAAACAAATCCATATATATATATATATATATATATATATATATATATATATATATATATGTCCAACTAATAAATAAATTTTAGATATTAAAAGTTATCTTAATATATCAATAAATACATAGTAAACTATTCTCCTAAGTTATCATATTTATTATAATGCAAACTTAAGTTCATAATTTTAATACAATACTACTTTAAAAAAATATTTAATAATTTATTCAATATAAATGTATACAATTCTTTATACGATAAAAAAAAAATTATTCCAAAATTTTTGGAGTCACCTACATGTGTTTATCCAATATACAATAATCAGATTTGTATATATCTAACAAAAACAATATTTATATTTTATTTAAATTTAAATTAATATTTGTATTTTATTTAAATTTATTTTAGTTGATTAAAACTAAATCACAATTACTCGTCGAATCTAATATTAAACAAAAAAAGTTTCATAGATAATGAGTATTAGAAATGCAATTCGGGTGTGGTTTGAGAATCACAATCATAGTCACAAATATTCAGTAATCAGTGGGATTTGCCTGAAATCATTGAGATTATGATTCTGAAATCATACCCACACAATTTTCTAAAATCTGGATTGACTAACCCCTTAGTGCATTCATGAAACACGAGGTTCCTCGAGATAAAAAAATGTTGATGTATTGTCACAATACATCTCCATAGGGATATGAACCATAATTCCAATTTCATGGAGAAAAGAACACACCCACACCATTTAAGAAGTTGTATAAGCCACAACATTGTATTCGGCCTCTGTATTAGAACGAGTCACAACACTCTTCTTCTTACTACACCATGTCACAAGATTACCCACAACAAATGTACAATATCCAAAAGTATACCTCTTATCACACTGAGTACCTGCCCAATCAACATCATTGAACCTGTCATCATAAGAGTGTAATGGTTTATACAACAAACCCTTTCCTGGTGCATCTTTTAAGTATCACAAAATATCATATATAGCTACCAAATATGGCTGTCGAGGAGCATGCATAAACTGGCTAACTACTCCAAGCACATAGGTGATATATGGTCGTGTAACAGTTAGGTAGATAAGCTTCCCAACCAGCCGTCTGTACAGTCCAATATCCTAAAATAAGTCCTCACGTCAACATCAAGTTTAACATAAGAATCCATAGGAGTATCAACATGCCGAGAGTCCAACATCCTTGTCTCTGAAAGCAAGTTCCAAACATACTTGCATTGCGACAAATATATACCCATCTTAGATAGACCAATCTCGATTCCAAGAAAATAGCGAAGATCACCTAAATCCTTAGTATGCATTTGACAACTAAAGTACGTCTTCAAGTCGAAAATACCAACAAAGTCACTCTCATATATAATGATTCATCAACATAAACAATCGATACAGTAAGACCTTTGTAGATGATCGGCTAAACACTGAATGATCTGACAGTCTGTTGAAATTCATACTGAATGAGAACTTAACCTATTAAACCAAGCTCGAGGAGATTGACTTAGCCCATATAAAGCTTTCTTCAATCAACATACCATATTATCACTATGATACACAACATATCATGGTGGTTGATCCATATAAACCTTCTTCCGTAAGTCACCGTGCAAGAAAATATCCTTGATGTCCAACTGATACATAAGTTATTGGCGATTAACTGTCAGTCTGCCACAAAAATAAGAATGCGAACAGAATTCAGCCGAGCCATGAAAGAGAAAGTCTCCATATATTCCTCACCATGTCTTTGGGTATACTCAACGGAACCATTTAGATGATACTTAACAGTATACAACCACCTACAACCTATTGTTTGCTTCCCAACAAAAAGTGAGGTAAGCTCTTAAGTCTCATTTTGATACAAAGTAGACATCTTCATCCATTGTACTTTTCCAACCAGAAAATGACAGCTTGCTTATAAGTGTTAGGAAGATTATCTGGAAAAAAAATGACATGTAAAAAAAATTAGAAGCACGATGTAAGGAAATATAATTTGTTATAGGATGCTTAGTAGTACAACTACGACTACCTTTCCCGAAAGTAATAGGAAGATTATCTGAAACTGTGGTGGAGGGAGCCGGATCTTTATATACGGAAGATGACATGGCGGGGGCTAAATTACGCAAAAGAACTTGTTTATCATTGGATCTCTGGTAAACCAACAAATGGGAAGTAGATATAGAAATGGATTCAGGAATGACCGAAAGTGGTGGTATAGAAGACACCAAATCTGATGTGAACGGAATATAATGGTCTCCTGAAGGAAATGTATGAGTAGACTAAAAGAAGATAACATTTGCACAGACATAATATTAACGCAACTGAGGACAGTAACAACGATAACCTTCTTGAGTTCGAGGATTAATCGAGGAAGATAAACTTGATAGACCGATGAGCCAACTTGTCTTAATTATTTTCAAGTTGTGAACAAAAGCAACACACTCAAAACACATGGGGTAAAGAAAAAGGAGAGATACATGGACGTAACATAGAGAAGGGCACTTGGTTAATCAAAACAAATGATGGCATGTGATTAATCAAACATGTAGTAAGAATTGCATGTCCAATATTGTTTAAGGACATACATATTGAACATGAGAGTCAGAGCCACATCTAAAAGGTGTTGGTGTTTATGTTCGGCTACACCATTTTGCTAAGAGGTATTGACGCATCTAGTCTGATGAATAATGCTACAATCAACATAAAAAGAAGTCACAGATGATTGAGTATACTCCAAAACATTATCAAAATGTAAAACTTTTAATGCATTTACAAAATTGAACACAAACTTCATTATAAAAATTGAAAAATACATATGGAAACTCATATAGTTTTTTCATTAAACATAATCAAAGTCAAAATATAAAAATCCTTTCGAAATTTTGACTTTAGAATGACCTCATATGTCAGTATGAAGAAGAACTCCAACTAGATCAAAGAACTGCAACTGACGACTCAAACATGACGAGGAAACGGAATATGGTGATGCTTGTCTAACTGACAAGCCTCACATAAAAATAGAAACAGAACTCTGTACATATAATGAATCTGTTAATGACAATGATTGGGTAGGATGAATGATACATTTTTCAAGCACGACACGAGTAGACCAATCAACCAAGATAATGTTATGTTTTATAGGACAACGATTATGAAAGAGAAATTTTATACTAGACATGTGAGAGCATGCTCCGGAGTCGATGACCCAAGAAGTAGATGGTGATTGAGTTGCCACAAAGGCCTGATTACATATTTGTGTCACGGTTGCAGTAAGTTGGAAGATGGTACTAGCAAGCACGTTTAACTTCTCAAGATTCAGTTCTAATAAATTGGAGATATCGAAAATTGAAGTCCAATTAGAACAGAAAGCACCATGTCCATAAACAGAAATGGTGACTTGGAGGTTCACGTTTCATTGTACACATGATATGCATACTCAGGTTTAACCCCCTTATCTCAATAGTATGTGGTCGAACATACCAAAATAGTTATACTTCTGTGACATATCGCAGTCACCACCACGAACACTTCCTCGACCACCATCTCTACCACTATGGTCACACAACCACTTGCAGCACTAGTAACTAAGGCAGAATAGTCATTATTCGGTACTACAAAACTTTGTCGGTCTGTCCTATAAATGAACGATTTAGGCGAGAGAAAGTATCCAAGGATCTAAGCCGTATAAGATTCGAGCGTAGGATCCAAACCGGCTAGGATTAGCGAAACATGAAACTCCTTTTGTTGTTGAGCTTCCTTCAAATCAGTAGTAGTCGGATGATATTGCAAGAGTGCTCTCACAAAGCCTTCTTTGAAGCCAGATACTTGTTCATAGGCTTCCCATTTTAATTTGCATTACACAATAACTTGTACAACTACGGGCCACATTCTGCTTCTATAAAATAGGGAGTCTATGACTCTTCCACAGATGCCCAAATATGTTTGGAGGACTCGTACACACTGAAGATTAGAGGTCATGTGTGGTTCCATACTATGCCGCTCTACACTCATCCACTCATAATTAGTCGACGATTCAGGCAAGGGCTGTTCTACCAAAAACTTTAGCTTATTTTCGTTCTCAACACTACTTTGATAGACTTAGACCTTGATAGACTTAGACCAGACAGGGTAGTTCGCACCATTGAGTTTTATTGTATTAATCGCTTTACTTAGCTCAACATTACTGTGAATAACAATAAAACGGTTGTCTGGACCACCACCACTAGTAACCACGCTAGAAGATGAAGTATGCGCCATAGTTGCAGATGCAACAGAAACACGAGATTTCAAAAACCCTTTTATCTCACAAAGAGCAACGACGAACAACCACGAACAACGAGATCACAAAATGATCATGCAACCATTAGATAGTTTGATCGACAAAAGTTATAGAAGGAATGATACCTTTCAAGTTGCTTTTGATACCAATTGAAATTTAGGAGAGCAATACCAATAACAATAAAATGATGTATATATGCATCGCTAGTTGACAACCTAGCCAACTTGATATGTTTCCATATCCAATTTGATATACACACTGCAAGTGGTATGGTAAGAATATTATGTATTGTATAAGTCAATGACCTGACCTGACAAATTCTGAACTGAGTTCCATTAGTAAATTTTACATGCCTCTGACCTAAACAACACTAACTCTTACCTGCCCAAGATAAAACATAATCCCCAGTTAGAGAAAGGGTCAGGGAAGTAAGGAGGTAAAGCTAAGGAATGCGAGCTTGTAGAAGTATGAAAATCATGCAGGCCGCATAAGAGCTCATGCACCCCGAATATGAAAGCAAGCCGCATTGGAGCCGCACGGGACCTATGCGACCAGAACAGCCAACCGCATAGATGGCCTTCATGCGGCCTGAACATCCTCGGAGTACGAAGGGCCGCATAAAAGAAATATTGATCAAAACAAAACAAAAAGTTCATTTGCAAAGGGGGGAGGGGGTTTACAACTCGATCAATACATCTTCCACTCTTTTCCATCTCGGAATTGAAGTGCAGTTCAATGAACGAAAACAATGAAATCCATCGAAACAGTTCAAGAAAACCCAAGCAAATCCAAAACCAACTCAAAGCACGAAAGCAACAAACGACATCGAAATCCGAGGCAACAAAGATAACAGCGGAGAAGTCCCTCCTGACTCTGCCGCTAAGTCGATTCCGGGGGCACGGTCCACTGAATATGGAAATCGATTCCGAAGAAACAAATCCATAACGAGAACGAGTTCTTGTTTCAATCTATCCCGATCGAACGATACCATCTTGTGTTTCTTAGCCGCGCTCCTCGAATAGGAGGAACGGGGCGCTACAACAGCGGCCTTTGCAACCCATGTCCTGCGGGTCTTCTTAGGCTTTGCTAGGCTTGGAGAAGGACTCGCGCTGTCCTTGGAAAGCATTTCCTCGAAAGCCTGGTGGTCGAAGCGGACCACCAGCATTCTTTGAGTTGACCCGAGCTTGGCTGCGTCGGATTGCATCACAACTTTCTCATCAGAGGAGAAAGATGTCCCCAGCAGAGTCGCCACCTTGTTCGCCATTAAATGAGTTCTTACAAACTTCGTATTTAAGGAACGAAAAAAAGTACAAAGAATCCTAAAGAGAATTATCTAAGTACAATATTTTGATCCGGGGTATGACGATGGAGGTTTGAGAAGTACAGCGACTTCTTTTACTCCGTTGACGATCCGACGCAGGGTAGAGAACCTCTCATATGCTCTCTTTTCTCCTCTGTCGTCTCTCTGTCTCCCTGTGTCTCTGTGTCTTTGGACATACCGCCCGGGTATATATAGTCATCCTTGGGCGCGCATGTGTTGGGCCGCATAGATGCTAGAGGATGCCACGTGTGCCTCCTTAACAGAGTGCAGCTGTAACCGCGAGCAGGTCAAGCTGCCACGTTGACGCTTGTTGAGATTTTCTGTTGCTGAAGATCTGGGTGATTCTTGATCTTTGTGGACATGACTTGGTCATCTTGACACGTAGTCCGCACTTGGTTGGAGAGAATCACTCACATTGTAACAGAAAGATCTGGTCTTCATGGAGTCTGGGACGCATGTGGCCAGAGACGTGTGGGACGAATGGAGTCTGGGACGCATGGGACCAGAGACGCATGGAGTCTGAGATGCTTGAGGCCAGAGACGCATGGAGTTTGGGACGCTTGGGGCTAGAGACGCATGTGACGCATGGATTCTAGGATGCATGAAGCTCTTATTGTGCTGTACACGTGGCGCTGCACCCCATCGAGAGTGAAATTTTATACTGACGTGAGACATGTCTTTTAGTGTGTTCACGTCTTTTGAGGCATTCAAAAAATCTTTTTTGTCAGAATTTTGTGTCAGAGACAATCTTGTTAACATGACGTAATGTCGGGTCCATCTGCGGCTAAAGCTGCTTCGGCTGATTGTGACGCATGGATGTCGCCTTATTGGGCTGCAGGGTGATTCTGCGGTCCGATCTCTTCTGAGTTCTATTTTGAGGCACATAGTTGTTGGACGCATGCATGGACGAGTGCTGCCAAGCTGGCACATTTAAGATTTGGCTCAACTTTTGAGGAAGTCCCCTCCCCCTTAGCCATCTTTTGCCTGCCGACTTCTTGGAAGCTTAACCGCCTCTTGCATGCAGACTTTCTTGGAAGCTAAACCGTAGGTTCCACCCTTCCAAGTTCTTTATCCAATCATTGCAGTCATGCAAATCGTCGCTCTACTCTATAAATAACACTGTTGTGGTTCGTCGAGTTCCACCTTGAGAAACCTTCCCATGTTGTCCAAGAGAGGTTCTAGTTGGGAACCCTGGCCGCCCGCCTTACTGCCTCGACGTTTCATCCCAGATTTGTTCCGATGCTCGGGTATAGGAGGGTATGGAATTGGCGGATCTCGTGAGGGACGGGCTGTTGGTCCTCCGCCGGCTGTCGCAGTGTCTCCTCCTGCGAAGAGAGCACGGAACGAGGACGAGTTATCCGCTGCTGAGGATTTTCTGTCTACGCTTGGGTTGACTTTGGAGACTCTTGCTAGGCCTCTGGAGTCCAGTCCGAGTTTTGCCTTGCTGCCCATAACTCCAGATGAGAGGGAGACGTTGGAATGGAGGAAAGGAACGCGTCGCCTGTTTCATTGTGCGAACGTACGTTCGCTCCAGAAGGTTGCGGCCGTGCTTCGTGAGGCTCGCGACTCACCTCCCTGACTATCCCTTTTTCTGCTCATTTTTGTTTTGTATGGGTCCTGATGGGCACATGTTGTAACCCCCCTCCTTTTGCAAATGACTTTTTGTTTTGTTTTGATCAATATTTCTTTTATGCACCCCCCCGGACTCTGAGGATGTTCATGCCGCATGAAGGCCATCTATGCGGTTGGCTATTTTTGTCGCATAGGTCCCGTGCGGCTCCTGTGCAGCTTCCTTTCATATTGGGGGTGCATGAGTTCTTATGCGGCCTGCATGATTTTCAGGCTTCTACAGAGCTGTCAGATCAATTAAATTAGATTCGAGCCATGCACCTCCACCCCCTCACACACACACAGACAAAAGAAGAAGAAAAAAATCCTATTTAAATGATCAGGAAAAATGAAGAAGAAAAACAGAGGTAAGCAGCAAGAGATGGTCCAGCTTTGATGACCATGACAAAAAAAGGGGGGGAACACAGCTATAAGGGAAGTTAGTTCATTGATATAAGTTCGCTACTAACAAACTATAAGAACATGAAAAGGATATAAGAGCTGAAATGAACCCTACACCAACACCTGTACAAGAACAAACATAAAGAATTGTTGAGAAAAAAATGAGGTCCAATAACCATATTAATGGAAAGAAACAGAGATTTATAAACAGGATACACCCTCATCAATAGTCTACAATTATAGCATAAAGTAAGAATCAGGTAAAGGGGAAACCTATTCTCAATACAAATACTGAAGTAAGCAGGGACCATTACATATAATGGTTATTATAATAGACTTATCGTACAGCATTAGACAAAACCATGTTGGTTATCCTTTAGTCGGGAAGCTGCTTAATCTAGTAATGGCAGCAGCATCCTTCTTCAATACCATTTATTGCAGGCTATTAAACTTCAGACTAAGCTGAGACAGAGAGGCCATAGATTATATGAATCCTTTGATATCCTTGGGCCCAGAGCACAAATCCAGTCCTGGAAGGGGGTGAGGTATATACAAATTACACAATCAGTACAGTGGGTGTAGATGACCTACAAATTGGAAAAGTGGAGAACCTATCACCGTATGACAATTTCAGATAGACTGAGATGCTAATTGTTACAGTTTTTCCTGTAGTACAAAGTACAAAGTCATCCTTTGAATCAGGAAATTGTTTTCTTTTGGATACACAGTCGTCACATCAAGTAAGCAAACAACATATGAACATATGAGGACTTTCCACAAGAAATCCCCACAAATACTCTTTATAGACACACTAAATATCAAAAACACCTAATATAATCATCATCATCGCTTACTCCCACAGGACGCAAGGTAAGATTCAAGTCCCCCATTAATTTTAGATTGGAGCCTTGATTCTAAACATTTAATATATCCCTCAAGAACTATAGCTGTTAACTTTGACTAATCATATCTTGAGATGATGGCTCTTAAATCTCTTCAATAGAGTAAGCCAGTGACACTTTTTTCTAAAACCAGCCACTTCTACGGTATTAAGGAACACCTCATGCAATGAACTGATGACTGGCATTCCTATTCCCCCTGCTTCAAGCAACCTACAGGGGAAATGTAGACTTTTCTTTTATACGTGTAATTGTCTACGTCATCAGTGTTTATGGCCATAATATTATCCACCACTTCACAAAGTACTACGTCAAAAGCCAGATTGTGAGGAAAGCAATATGCTGTTAAGGTAACTTGTGATCATCAGGTACCCATTATCCTCACATGCAACCCTGTAATCCTTTCTTTTGCATCCTCAAAAAAACATGACACTATCAATTTTAAAGGTCCATCTTGTTTCTAGTAATGTATATTATTGACGACTTCATCAATTTGGTTACTGAATTTGCGAGAGAGACATAATTACAAGCTATCTACAAGTTAATCCTTTCTAATGCAAGAACGAGAAGTGGGTTCCTTGGTTCCTGTAAGCTGAAAATATTGAGGGCATCAAAACTGTTGATACCTGAAGACAGTGAACCAACAAAAGTCTCAAGAAACCTGAAGACAATCAAAAAGAAGTTCTGTCCTCCAGAAGCGTTACTTCGTACTGATGACATGGTCCTGAGATAAAATCATCTAAGTGAAAACTTATATAAAGTAAGGCAGGATGGCAAAGACCAACTTCAAGCTTTTAAGACAAACCTGTACAAGGAGATCGCCATCTTCAAAATCACAAACATAGACAAAAGAATAAAGTCAAAGCAAAGTACAGATATCATGAGGAAATCAGCAATATCATGAGGCAATCAGTTAACAAAATGTACTCATATACGTACTGCATCATTTAGAACAGACTCCCCGAAAACCAACGCATAGAGATTCATATCAGTACCAAGTTCCTGTGCACAGCAAAAAGAGATAAATCGACATCTAGAGGTAGAACCGTATAGGATCTTTAAAATACATAATCCATCATTAGTTGTATCAATTAATATATTATTCAATACATAATATACCATTATTCATATAAATGTTTAATTGTTGATTATAGGATATTTATCAATATATACCTGGAAAATGGATAGCACAGTGACAGGATCAGTTGCTGATATAAGAGCACCAAACATTAGGCATTCGACCAGTGGCAATTTGTATGTAAGGAACATTAAACCACCAAGGTATCTGCAAAGGAAAGAATAAAAACACATCACAGAGTAATAAAAGCTTCTCAAGAAACTTCTTTTTAACATTAGAAGTGATAAGGTTAAAGAAATACTTACACCAAGACACCTGTAACAATTGACGCAATAAAAGTTCCAAAAATAGCGAATGTAATAATAGCTCCAAAGTTTGAGAAAAATGGTTTCTGTCAAATCAAATGCAGAGGTCCATTAGGAAAAGTCAGTCAGTCAACTCCAATATACACCTGGAAGCTTAATTAAATATAAATGGCTTACCGGTGCCAAGCTGAAACCTGACTGAGTAGAATTATGTCAAGTGAAACAATATGAAATATAAGGCATCATTTGTGTTCTTAATGTTATTGAAGTAAAAAAATCGTAAGTTTTAGGTAAAAAAAATTATCACTGGAAAGCCAAATTCAGGATATAATATAATTGGGGGTAACAAGAAGAGGAAGAAAAACTCCTCATGGAAATTGAACCATCCCCTGCAAAGGAAAAAAATCCAGTAAAGAAAAACAGAAGACAAAGTCTATAGGAAGGAAAATCAATCACAAGATAGATAAATAAGCAGAAACCTAATGCTGTTTTCTGAATTTGATACGTTGGCAAGTCCACCAACAATTAAACCTGCGATGGAGAGAAAAATGAGTTGGATATCATTACAAATAAATTTATATGAAATAGAGATGCATGTTAGCATGCCATCCTGAAATCAGATAGTTTGTCATGTATAGATTTGCAGATCTAAGCTGGAGATGCTGCTCTAACTATGAAGCATAGGTACCGGTATGAGTGCCCGGTACAGTACGTACATTGATATGGCATCTTCATACTTCATAAGAGTAAAACTAAAGAGTCTAAATTTCTTCATCATAGTCATCAAATGAATTTTAGTCTAAAACTATGTAGTTATGTTGGAAAATAAGTAAAGCTTGGTTTATAAAACAAAATTAAGAAAGCTAAATTTTAAAAGATATCCAATGAGTTGTACTAGAAAATACCCACAAAGTACCAAAGAAGTACCTAAAATCAAAAATACAAATTAATAAATTTTTGGGTACTTTTGCAGTAAGTACCCAAGGAATACCAGTACCCGGTAAATGTACATGTTCCTAGACGGAGTACCCGTACTCTGTAGTGCTCTACCATTTGTTTCAGGATGAAAAAAAAAGTGTTGAAAAGCTTCATTTCCACTAGAATGTCACTTTGAAATTAAAAAAAAAAAGTACATAGAAAAGGGAATTTGTAGCAGTACAGGTAGGATAAAGTGATGCTTAAGTAATACAATTACAGCCACGTCGGATGAAATTTTTGATGCAGTCTTCAACTGAAATTGCCACTGAGGTTTCGCATAGAACAATATCAATAGTAATAGAGTAGTACATCATATCAGAGATGTGGGTTAGGTTTGGCTTCAAAATACACCCTGTGAGTTTCTGTTCTCATTGATAAAATATACTCCAAGTTTGTTTCCAGCAACAGAGGAGGGTTGTTTTGAATTCAATGTGATCGATAGATATCTTTCGCATTTTAGACCAACAAGACTGCACAAATTTTGATAGTCTTTCAATTGGTTGATAATATTTGCAGATGGCATGACTAGATATGTTTTTTTTCACATTTGATGAATCACAAACCTTGTTGTAGTAATGTGTAGTAAAAGACGAAAAGATGCAACTATTTAATCTTAAATCATCATCATCATTGGATATGGAGCCATAAAGGATTTGACAAAGTTTTTATGACCGAATGTCTACCTGATATCAACCCGCTATAATGGTGCCAAATTCTTAGCCAAGGTAGCTATGAGCATGAGAGGGTTATGCCATAAAACTTATAGGAGGCAGTTGACGAGTAGGTAAACCTATCTTGTGGATATGTCGTTTAAACTCATACAACAAAGGAGCACCCTCCATTTCCCCTAGACTATAAAGAGTCTAGACGAAGAGGTAAGATTATACAAATTGCTATAGGAAAGTGCATTCACCACATTAACAAATTAAGCCAAAGAGCGAAAAAGAATGAGAATCCCATAACATTACACATAGATCTTTTTAAGAAAAACCTTACTTCCTGAGAGATTTTTTTATCACTTTGGCACTGATTAGTCCAAAATCTATTTGTTGATAGAAGATTTGATAATTGTAGTATTCGGTAGTAGTAGAAAACTTAAAGATATAGTATATGCCTTTTTAACTGCATTATATTGCATTTTAACTTACTCTCACCTTGTTTCTCTTGCATTCATGATGTTGAAGGTGTATCAGATTGCACACTACTTGTCAAAGACAAAATGACACCACCTAAGGCTCCAAATGACACCACCTAAGGCTCCAAACCCAACTTCACACCTTATCACTACAATATCCAAAACATTCAGTGTAAGGAGGGCAGATAACAGCCACACTGTGTAGCAAGTGTTTGAAGGCATGATACAACAACAAAACCTTTTATCCCAAAAAATATTCGGGGTCGATTACATGAATCCTTATCTTACATTGATCTCACTTAATAATCTCTAATATTAGCAAAAATGCAACATCCTTTATCACGGCCTTAATTTAAGTTTGTTTAGGTTTATCCCTGGTTCTAAGCATCCCTCCAACTAATAACTAATTCACTCTTAATTGGTGCATTTGTTGGACTCTATTGCACATATACAAATCATCTTTGACGATTTTAACTTATTGGGTTCTTGATACACTTTGATAGCATTCCAAAGCAGCACTCACTTCGTATCCTCTCTCTAATATATTGTCAACTCATTTGTCTCGGCATTCTCATTTCAGCTACGCTCATTTTAAGTAACCACATGAATGATGAATTTTTAATATTTTTTGTTGATACTGATGTAAGTCATATAAGTTGTATTATAAATATCTATTTGGAAAAGAAAAAAATACATATTAATATATGATTAAGAGCTGCAAGACATCATAGAGTGGTCACTCGACATCAACTCAATCCCCCCCTCCAAACCACACACACGCACACACAACCATCCTCCATTTCCGGTCTCCTCCACATCAACTCAACCTCCTCCCAACACCCAACCCTCCTCCGCTTCTGGTCTCCTCCTCCTGTCCATGCCCCCCACCCACGCCTCCTCCAGCTCCCCCCACCACCACCACACTGAAAGGACGGGCATTCCATGTAGTGTCATGTCCATTTTGCATCGTGTCCGGGTTAGTGTTGCCTTGCGACGCCCATGTTGTGTTGTGTGACTTGTGTCGTATTTGTGTCCATACGACATAAATACAAATCAACGCAATAGAATTTTCTAGCTATGCATCATCTAAACCAAACTCAACAATATAAACTCTTCTCTCTCATCACTAACTCGTCAAAAAACTGTGTTTGGAACAACGGTCACATCCCAAGTTGTCAAATTCCAATTGATAAAAAAAATCAAGAAATTGCACGACATCCAGCAGAACCAAGAATATATAGGCGTTGAGGTAACCACCTCAATTCAACAAATTCAAACTTTTAAGCCACTCATCACTAAACCTAAGGACTCGGAGCTATAATTTTGTAGAAAGTTCATATTAATCCCAAAAAATAAAGAATTCCATGGTATCGACGCTGTGAGATTACGGATAAAGAGAGACACATTGGCTAGGTTTCGGGGAGGTAATAGAACTTACTGGGAACGTGTCTGTGTGCGTGTCCATCGTACACGTACTGATGTATACTGATGTATCATTGTCGCCGTGTCCATTTATAAGTCATCATATATAGAAAATTCAAAAAAGAATCAAACTTTAACTGAGTTGTCACTAACCATCAACAAAATCAAGGGTATGACCCTATAATTTTGTGGAAAATTCAAATTAACCCCTCCCCCCACACCCCCTCCCCCCACCCCCCAACCCAACCCAACCCAAAAAAAAAATCAAGAATTGCATAGTAACGAAGGCGATGAGGTTACCGATCAAGAGGGAGGCGCTGACTTCGGGGAGGTAATAGAACTTACTGGGAGCGTGTCTGTGTGCGTGTCCATCGTACACGTATTGATGCTGTATCATTGTCGCATATATAGAAAAATCAACAAAGATTCAAACTTTAACTGATTTGTCACTAACCATCAATAAAACGAAGGGTTTGACCATATAATTTTGTCGAAAATTCAAATTAACCAACCCCCCACCCCCCCCCACCCCACCCCCAAAAAAAAAAAAATCAAGAATTGCATAGTAACGGAGGCGGTGAGGTTACCGATCAAGAGGGAGGCGCTGGCTTCGGGGAGATAGTAGACCTTGTGGCGGCGAAGGACGTGGCCGAGGACGAAGGAAAGAACCAGCATGGAAATCTGGAGGAGGATCCCGACCCCCGCCGCCTGCTGCTCCTTCCCCGGCGGTGGCGGCGGGCTCGCGGAAGGCGGTCCGGTCACGTTTATCTCCATTTTTCGTGGAGAATTTGCGCAGAGCCCCCTCGTATTCTTGGGAACTCAACCACTTTCTTTCTTTCTTTGGACTTTTCTTCTTCTACGACTGAGAAGAGGAGAATGTGGCCTTTTGAGAGGGGTTACAGGTTTGAAGTTTGAACCGACCCGATAGAGCGGATTCTAGAGGATACTATTTGTTCCCATCTTTTGCACCGGTATTATGTAACGCCGCGATGCACATAAAAAATTCTGACATAATTAAACAATTATATAAAAAATAAAATTATATTAAAATAGTTTAAATATAATTTTAATTAAAAATTATTATTGATATATTTTTAGAATTTTGTATATATATTTAGATAACATCAGTTAGTTGGTTTAGATATATTAAAATATTTTAAATTATATAAAAATTTAAATTAGAAAGATTTTTTAAAAAAATTACTTGAGTGTGAAGAATATACACATTATACACTAAACTGATTAATTAAATAATTAGATAAAAATTAAATTTATATTAAAATCGTTTAAATCTAATTTTAATTAAAAATTGTAATAGATATGTTTTTTTTCTAAATTTGGATATATATTTAGATAATATCATTTAGTTGGTTTGAATATATTAAAATAGTTTAAATTATATAGAAATTTAAATTAGATAGAATTTTATAATTTTTTTACCTGAGGGTGAAGAATATACACATGTGACATTAAAAATAAATTACAAAATTTAATCGAAAAATTTCGTTCAGAGCAAAATATTTTGCTATATTTACAGGAAAAGCATTATATTTTAAAATTTTACGTTCAAAGCATCAAAACGCCCTTTGTAAGGGCGTTTTATGTTTTTCCGTTAACTCCGTTAACGGAGCAAATTTAAAAAATATATATATATAGGGGTAAAACGTCCTTTGTAAGGGCTTTTTCTATTTTTTAATTTATTTTTTAAACCTCTCTTCTCTCTCCTCTCTCTCTCACACTCTCTCCGCTGAAAAAAAAATAATAAAATAAAAGGACGTTTTCCATTTTTTTATTTATTTTTTAAACCTCTCTCCTCTCTCATCTCTCTCTCCGCTGAAAAAAAAATAAAATAAGGAAAAACGTAGGGGCGTTTTTCCTAGGAAAAATGCCCTTCCTAGGGGCGTTTTTCCTTCTTCTTTTTTCAAGGCTTCCTCTCTCCTCTCTCCTCTCCCTCACTCACACTCTCTCTTCTCCTCTCCATGTTCCCGCTCCTCCCGATCTTCTCTCCTCTCCTCTCTCTCTCTCTCTCTCTCTCTCTCTCTCTCCTTCTCCTCTCCTCTCTCACCGGGGTCAGCCGCCTCACCTTCTCCCCGACCACCACGTCCTTCATTACGTTGCGTCGAACGTCATCCCTCCCTCCACGGGCATCACCGGCACCGCGCCAGCAGCCTCACCATCCACACCCCTTTCGTCGCCACCACCTCGCCCATCTTCCTGTCGCAAAACCAGCTCAGCCCCTCGATGTAGTGCTTCGTCCCCCTGCTCAGCACCTCCTCCCATGTCACCCCCCGGACCGCCTCGTAGGCCGCCCGGCTCACCTCGCACCGCCCGGCCGGGTCGAGGCCCCCCCTCTCGTTCCGGCAGAACCTCTCGAAGTCGTCGTAGAACACGCGGTTGAGCGAGGCCTCGACGTGCGCGAGGGGGCCGCCCCCGCCGCTGGAGCGGGCGAGTGCGCGGACCGCCGCTCGCGTGGAGGAGACTCCCGAGAGGAACAAGTCCGTCGGGAAGCGGATCGTCATCGGGGAGGATGACGTCATCTTGGAGTCGAGGGATGTGCTGAGATGTAGGCAGTAGGACTCGAGCTTGGCGAGCTTGCGATCGAGGTCGGACACAGAGTGCTTGAGACGGGAGGCGAGAGGAGAGAGAGTGTGAGTGTGAGTGAGAGTGTGAGAGAGAGAGGAGAGAGGAGAGAGGTTTAAAAAATAAATAAATAAATGAAAAACGCCCTTACAAATGGCGTTTTACCTATATATAAATTTTTTTTTAAATTTGCTCCGTCAACGTAGTTAACGGAAAAATATAAAACGCCCTTACAAAGGGCGTTTTGATGCTTTGAATGTAAAATTTTAAAATATAATGCTTTTCCTGTAAATATAGCAAAATATTTTGCTCTGAACGAAATTTTTCGAAATTTAATCAGGTTGAGGATTTAGAAACGGATTGGACGGGTCACTTTTGAGCAGTTTCTAAGTCGTATTATATAGTAAAGCCATATTATATAGTAAGAAGAAGAAGATGTAGTACAATTATCGGGACACATGCAATGTATTATATAACATCACATAAAAGGCAATAAAAAAAAATTATATCTAGATTCAGAAAGTCCCAAATAAAATTAATTGAACATATATAAAGAGACACTTCCAATAATAAATTTCGAAAAGCATCATTTACGGTTTGTATAATCTCTATCAAATATACATGGAAAATCAAGTTGGTAATAATATAGTCATTTCCTTTTAAGAAATAACTAGTATATATGCACATGCGTTACATGTATTTCATACTACTTGGAATTTTTTTTATTTCTTTTTTTACTTCTTGAGAAGAGAAAAGCCTCTTAATTTTTTACTACTTTGGAAGAGTAAATAATAATCTATTTAAAAAAAATCTATATGTAGTTATCTAACTATCCATGTTAAATTTAACGAACAATTTTTATTAGTAATATATAAGAGTATTTTTGGAACAATAACTTTCACGGTCAAGCCTCAACTTTTCTTATTATATAATAAACATAGATAAGGACATTTTTGGAACAAAATATTTTACGGTGAAGTCTTAAATTTTATTATTATATAGTAGTATAGATTAAATTTAATAAATAATTTTAATTAGTAGACACAAATAAAGATATTTTTGTAACAAAAATTTTTACGGTGAAGACTCAACTTTTGTTATCATATAGTAGTATAGATACATGTAAAAACCAAATATTTAATCAAAATCATATTTTACTATATTATTTATGGTCGAATCACACGTTGGGTGTGCAATTTCTCGGGTCCTATGGATACAACTTTCTTCAATTAAGTTGTAATTCAAGTCTTAGTTATAGATCCATGAAAATCAACTCATCATGTTTACAATTTCTAATATCTATCTCCATAATCTTTTTAGAAGACGATAAAATGTCTTAGCAATGTCGTGACCTAGCAGCTATAAAACAAACCCAATAAATAAGAATCCACCACAATAGTTATATGAAGAGCTGACATTTTCTTGAAGTACAGGGTAGGATATTGCACCAAGCAATAATGTATCAAGCAATCTCAATCACACATTTTTTGAAATGTGTGGTCATAAATTATCCCATAAAGTTACTGCCATGTCAGCATACTTTATAGCCACAAATTTCAAAAAAATGTGTGGCTGAGATTGCTTGGTGCAATAAATGATACAATAAACCTTGGTGCAATATATATATATATATATATATATATATATATATATATATATATATATATATATATATATATATATAAAATAAGGCTTCAAAACGGTTCAAAATTGAGCCGTCTAAGTCGTATGTACATATATCATCAATTTATTATTTTTTTAAAAATTAAATATGTTATAAGTAACACTACAAGAATTCAAACTCAGCCAACCAGGAAGAATACCTCTCACCTTAACCACATGACTTACAAGTATTTTTTTTTGTTTATAATTAGATAATATTACGTAGCTAACTATTTTCAACACTCTTTATGAAAATTAGAAATATATCCATAACTAATTATAATTAAATTATAACCAAATATATAACAAAATTATAATTAAAATATATATCTCCATCAGTTTGATTGGATGGTGTTTCCAAATGCATGAGATCTTGTTGCACTTATCAACGAGTCCATAAAATCAATTATAGAAGCTACTACAACTAAATCTGCTAGACAAACTTAGGATTCACGATCCTAGATAATGGGGATCGTGGACCCTTTTCAATAGATAGGAAGGGATAATTCACAAATAGTAGTTGGATTTACCTTTCTTGTTATGATTGATGAGTTTGTGCTAGTTTATGTGGAAATTTGGTGTTCTGATATAGTAATATTGATTAAATTTTGACTTTTTTCTTCCTTAAATTCTCTCTTCATCCCATATTGTACTGATAATTTGTTTGTGTTGTGTAGGCTTTTAAATTTGTTACAATTTACAAGACGCTAAAATTTTATAGTTACAAAAATTCATTCAAACCTTGTTCTGGAGGTCTTTTGAATCTTTATTAAAGAAGGAATATAGTAATATTTTTTCACATATTACACCTGCACATGAGCATGCATATGGAGCCAATCCTCAGTAAGATATATTGTAAATACTATCATGAGTATATGTTTGACGAAATAACCATTTGTGCAATCACTTTTTTGTTACAATTTTACAGTAACTTCTACTATCACCATTTATTGATTTTCTTATTTATTTTTGAAATTGATACATGCAACTATTTGGAAGTTGTTTCTATTCTAATCTAAGTCTATAAAGTAGACAACTTTGGCGAATGAATACCTATGGCGATATTCAATCTGAGTGTCATATTAACTGAAAAAAGCATATCTAATTTTGATAACTTTCTATTTTTTTTCTCAAATTTTTGAATAGTGGAAAATAGATGACACTGTCTATTGTGTTAGGTTCCTAAAAAAATTAAAGAGATAATTATCCTTTAAATATGTGTTGTTGACATTAATAGAGACACAAGAGGTTGCATGGTGGATGATACCGATATAAAGGAAAACTTTAGTATTCGAGTTGGAAGACCTGAAATGCTACATTTTAGCAATTGAAATCTTGTACGAATGAAAAAAAAGTTATTTTAGGAAACAAATCAATATATTTTCATATATCAGAACAATTTATTAAACCATTATTGGATGTTGTTTTACTTTTACGAGATGCTTATTCTTTCAACTTATTCGGAAAAGTAGTAGTTTAGTAACTAATCATCTAGATTTTGTTTGGTTAATCGTTAACTTATCACGGTGAATCATACGCAGGCCAACATGGAGCCTTCTTGCAGCAGAAATATTTCTCCTCCTCAAGACGGTATTGAAAATTTGACTACTAGAACTACAACTACTGAAACTATATACTAAGAGATGGCGTCTGCATCGAATGTTGAAGTTGAGAAAGAAATATTTGTTGGAAAAAAAATTAACTCCCTAGAAGAGGCAGAATATTGTTATCAAGCTTATGGAGCAAATAATGGGTTTAACATCCGAAGGCAAAAAACATTGAGAGGTAAACGCGGTAGCTCAGACCCAACTGGTATGAAATTTTCATGCAGCTGTGAAGGAACCTACAAAAAAAGAAAGGCTAAGGAAGATGAAGGTCTAATCAAAATAAATACTTAAACAACGAGAGAAGGTTGCAAGGCTCAAATGCGTATTGTCAATCTTAAAAATACATATTTATGGAAGGTATCTGTATTTTTTTATGATCACAGTCATGCGTTGGTTACTCCAAGCAAAAGAATTCATCTGAAATCTAGAAGACGTGTCCTTGCCATAGCAAAAGCATTGGCAGAATCTTTTAGTCGAGAGAGACTTCAAATTGATAAAATTCTAGCACTGTTTGGAGGCTCTTCCAATACCGAATATGATGAGAGAGATCTTTATAACCATTTGCGGAATGTGAGGATGGCTTTGAATGAATGTGAAGATGCTGAAGCGGTGAGAGTATATTTTAATCATATGGTGCAAATGAACAAAGATTTTTATTATGCCATTGATACGGATGAGCAAGGAAGAGCAGTGAACTTCTTTTGGGTCGATGGACGTTCACGCTTGGCTTACAAATAATTTGGAGACGTGGTTACATTCGACACCACTTATAGAACTAATAAATATTCTATGCCATTTGGACCTTTTACAGGTGTGAATCATCACTGCCAGTCGATTCTTTTTGGTTGTGCGACGTTGGAAAATAAAGTTGAAGCAACATTTGTTTGGGTATTTCAACATTGGCTTCAAGCCATGGAAGGGCGACACCCAATCTCCATCATTACTGATTAAGACAAGGCTATGTCTAATGCAATAGCAAAAGTATTTCATAATACTCGTCATCATTTTTGTCTTTGGCACATCAAACAAAAATTTGCAGAAAAATTAAGTCATATATTTTTAAGAAATTAGAGTTCAAAAGATTAGTAAATAATTATACTCGTTTTGCATGGACAGTTGAAGATTTTGAAAATCATTGGGCTAATTTAGTTGAACAATTTGAACTGCATGACAATGATTGGATGAACGATCTTTATCGTATCCGTCAAAGTTGGATACCTGTCTATTATAGGAGTACATTTTTTGCTGGTGTGAATACAACACAACAAAGTGAAAGTATGAACTCTTTTTGATGGATTTGTTTCGGCCAAGACAAGTTTGAAAGAGTTTATGGCTAAGTATGATGAAGCACTAAATTCGATATATGTAAAAGAACTAAAGGAGGACTATATCTCTACTTACAAGAAGCATGTGTTGAATATTGAAGAAAATATAGTGGTCCATGCCGCAAATACTTACACAAAAGACATGTTTGAAAATTTTGAGGAGCAATTCAGAGATGCATACAAGCTCAGAGTAGATGAAACAGAGGTTGATGGTGATTTTCAAACATACATTGTTCGCTATAGAAATGGAAGTAATGGGGAGAGGAAAGTAATAATGAACTTGAGTACGAAAGAGGGCTCATGTGAATGCCAACTGTTTGAGTTTGCGGGGATACTGTGCAAGCACTTGATAAGAGTATTCGATAGGCTTTATTTAGATGAAATCCCTCCCTACTTCATAATGAGGAGATGGAGAAAAGATGCAAATATGTCTGAAATTATTTCTCAATATGGGGTTATTTGGCGTGATCCTCATATTGGTGAAGAAGCTATAAGAGCAAGTTTTTTCATACAACAGTCGACACAGTGTGCATATCTAGCATGCAAATCTGAGAAAAGTTTCAACTTATGCGCAGATACATTTCATAATTTATATAAACAATAAAAAGAATTAGATGATCATTTGCTTCAAAAGGAGAATGGACATGTGCCTGAAGTTCAGACTTGTATTAGTAAAGTTGAGGATTTGCTATTAGATCCACACATTTCACAAACAAATGGTAGAAATAAGACAACTAGTGTACTTGAGAATGATTTGGTGACGAGTAACAAAAGAATAAAGAGTGGGCTAGAGAAATCAGCCCCAAAAGAACAAAGCAAGATTTTGTAGGATGTGCAATGGTGTCAACATTGGTCATGATAGTCGTAATTGTCCTAATAATCCTAGAAATATTGAGAAAATGGCTCACAGAAATGAAATGGGTATACTTTTACTTTCGTCATCAATGTCTTCCTATTTTTTTTGAATATTTTTAAAGCAAATATTTATTGTTCATTTGTAGACCTATGTGATGAAGTAACGGATTTGGATAAAGATGATGGTGTTTGAATACTAATTGTGCATTCATTTCAGGTGTGTACTTGTTAGATTATCTATTTTATAGGTCATATTTCCATTCCTAGAGAGGTTTTAATTCTAATTTATAGCTAATTCTTCACTCTAATATTTTGGTTTGTGTTCATAGGACCACATAACTTAAATTTTGGATGATATGGGGAGCATGCTGGAAGCCTGGAGCTAAAATCTTTGAACACTTTCTTATTGGCCTGATGTTTGTGTTCATCCAATAGAGGATCCAAAGCAGTTGGCAGATTCTTCCTGTAGTTGCATTCTGGAAAAACATTCATCCTGATAAGCTTCATTCAGAGCTTCAGAGGTTTCGGAAAACATTATTGATAGCATGTCCAACATAATTTACCAGGAGTTTGGTTTGATAGTGAGAAAACAAAATATTTTGTTGGTTTTATGTAGTTGATGGTAGTTGTACTTGCAGGATTCTGATTTTAAGTTCTGATACTTTGCAATAGGATTCTGATTTTGATTTTGATTTTTTCAGATACTCTGCTACTGTATCAATCATAATTTTATTTGACTCAATTGCACAATTTTGCTGAAACATTCTTCTTTGTTTGTTGGAGTTTCACATGAATTTTAGTACTTCTGGACAATTTTTTTCCTACTACCTAAAGTTGCTATGTTCTTGTTTGATTATCAATAGTTCTTATATGCTCTTTCTATTTGAGAGCTGGAAGAGTTGTGCACTCCCTTATTTGAGGTGAATTCTTATATACTCTTTCTGTTTGTGAGCTGGAAGAGATATACACATAAGTACGCTCTATTTGAGCTGTTGCTTCTTTTATGTCGAGGTGAATTTCTTACTTTGCTTCATTTGAGAGAGAGCTGGAGATACTGTCTTAGGATTTAAAGCTATACCAGCTTGTAACTGGATTATTATCATACGCTACTTTTATGTTGAGGTGGATTTCTTTGTTTCAATTCATTTTATTTTGTTACATAACAAAGGAACTATGTTGTGGTTTAACCCCGGTTGGACGTGAATGAAAGGAATCTTTGCAAGAAGTTTTAGTAAGGAACTATGTTGTGGTTTAACCCCAGTTGAACGTGAATGAAAGGAATCTTTGCAAGAAGTTTTAGTATTTTCAAAACTTGTAGTTTTGGACCAAAATCGAAACCAAAAACGGAAACCGGATAAGAAGTTTTAGTATTTTCAAAACCGAAATCAAACCGAATTATTTTTAAATCGAACCAAATCTCTTATTCGATTCAATTTTTGTTCCAAAATCGAATAATGCTCACCCATAGGCTGTTCACAAACATCTTAGATCGCCTTGACACCGCTTCCTAAAGCTCATTTTTACTATGTTATCAAGTGAAGCTCTAGCTTGATTTGTTACATCGTTCAGTTCTCTAAATCAAAATGTGAATGAAAATGTGAATCAGTGATCAATAGGCCAAGCAATCGACTAGTTCATTAGATTCTACAAATAGACATTTACACATTTTATAATGTAAACACCCAACATAATATGAAACCCATCTTGCAAACTGATGCAACTTGCCTCCTGGCT
Source organism: Iris macrosiphon (assembly GCA_036927795.1). NCBI lineage: Eukaryota > Viridiplantae > Streptophyta > Magnoliopsida > Asparagales > Iridaceae > Iris > Iris macrosiphon. Next base: position 316,278 of record JAYESA010000055.1, on the reverse strand, counting down.
CTGCATGTGTTATTCTGTAACAAAAATTATAAAATGTTGCACTAGCACTCACATCAAACTCTTGAAACTATATTGATTTTTTTAACAACACGAGAGAATCTAAGATAGTTGACTAGCAGACAAAAAAAATAACATACAAATCTGCAAACCAAAATTACACCTTATGCTGAAGAAGGACGTGAGATCTGATCTGATTGTTTGAATTGCAGATGCCACAGAACTCAGCAGTAATACCATCTAATATCTCTACAAATATACTTTTTTATATCGCCACCTCGTACATCATCGACAGTCTTCATCTTTTTAACTGAGTGGAATAATTTTGTCACGGGCACTTGATTTCTCCTTTACTTCAACTTTTTACATAAATACATGATTTTATCGTGGCTACTTAGTCCTTATGACCTTTCCAGGACTGTTCATATTTGAAGAACATATAGAGAACCAAAAATCTTAATATAAATTCACCTGACGAACAAGAAGCACTTAAATTAATGCAGATCAATATAAATTCACCTGACTAACAAGAAGCACTCAAATTACTGTAGATCGGCATAGAGAACCAAAAATTTCAATACATCCATGAAACCAAAACAGTTCTATGGAATAGATAGTTAGAAAGAAATTATAGTTGGATTGTGTCACGCCCCGTATCCGTGGAATCGATAGTCGTCCCCCGGGCGTGGCGCCGTGCGTGCCTAGGTTGCGCACCGCACAAGGCTAAGGTATTTTGCATAACGAACACATATTCAGAGTACGCAGATAATTGAAACACAAAGTTGAAACATGGAAAAGTTCTCTTTATTGATAATGAACATATGTTTACAAACTCTTGAACGAGTCGGATAATTGCCGCACGAGCTTACAAAAGTGGACACAAAATGAGATAGTTGTCATGTACATTACATCATTTACTAAAACTTCAAAATGCTAAAGACCTCTAGGCGGGACGATCGCTTTTACTCAGAGCTGCATGAGTTATGGTTGCTAGCTCTTGGGTCTTCAAAATGCTTCAACTAAGGCTCGATCAGGACGTGCCGGCAGCTGGACTAGATTGGGAAGTGACTTCAGCTCCTCGCACGATCTCCTTGGTATGGAGAACCTGTTTCAACGAGGGTCAGTACATAAAAATATACTAGTAAAGGCGAGCTAACCCAACTATACCAATCATCACGTTAAAATGAAGCATGCAACTTATTTGTGGTCTTTCTATCTTGTCTTAGTTTATTTTACAAGCAAGTATTGATATAAAAATTTACTGAAATAACTTGCCACCGTTCGGTGACTTTTACCTGTCCGTCTGAACCACCTGCACAATTCTTATCATGTCCTTCCGTGCCACGAAGACATAAGTTAGCTTGCACAGGTTTAAATATACGAGGGGATCACTAGCATGATGCCATAAAGAACGAGTTATAGTCTCGGGACACAGATGACGGAGGTACATGTGTCGCTGCCAGCCATCCAGCCATGTCTGTGAGACTATCTTGGAGTTCCGTCCGGATCAAATCAGTTCCAGTGCCCCAGCGACTGTCCGTAGGAATTATTGACCTTGTGCACAAGTTATCAGTGATCAAACGACATCTATTTTAAGTTATCCATTGATGCAATTGAGGCAGTAAAATCAGGAGAGGTAGCATTATATGATTTATTTTGCATAGTCTCCCTGATCAGTTGTTGCATGACAATGTGTGTTCTATACATAACACAATTTATAGAAGAAATATATATTCTAACTTGAATTAAAGTATATGGAGAACTTGTTAAACGAACTATCATGCAATAAGGTAACCGTTCACAAGTTTATTGACAAGCATAAGCAGCCTATTACTTTTTATCTTGACATCTTTTAGTTATTTTGGTATCGTTTGATCGGGGCAAGCAAGAATACAAGATTTTAAATGTGAAGACTTGGAAGAAGTGTCAACTGAATCGAATATAAGGCACTCACAAGTTGGTTGACAAAAGGAAAGGAAAGAGGTACTTCAGGACTCCACTCGCACGTCGTCTACTGCACGATCACCTGCATTGCCACGAACAGCTGATCAATTTCTCTTCTACTCTTTCCAAGATCGGAATTGAAGTGCAGTTCAACGAACAAAAATAATGAAATCCATCAAAACCGTTCAAGAAAACGCTAACAAATCCGAAAACTAACTCAAAGCATGAAAGCAACAAGATGACAGCGAAACTACGCAAGGAAACTTGCAGCGGAGATGTCCCTCTTGACTCTGCCGCTAAGTCCATCCTCGGGGCACGGTCCACTGGATATATGAATCGATTCCGAAGAAACAAATCCATAACTAGGATAAGATCATGATTCAATCTATCCTGATCGAACGATACCGACTTGTATTTCTTAGCCACGCTCCCCGAATAGGGGGAACGGGGCACCACAGATTGTGGACCTGGAAAACCTTACGTTGGGTGGAGCAAAGACGGAGGTGGAGCCCTACCGGAGTGTCAGAGCGGAGGCGGAGGTGGAGCGCAGTGTCACTACCCAATTCTAGAAAATAGGGTATTTTTTTTATTTTTATTTGATAAATAGTGTATTGTATTTAATTATTTATATTTATATTTATTTAGTGCTTATTTTATTTTTTAATGATTGTTTTAGGGTTTTGGCTAGCCTGGACCCATGTCCGACCCTAGTGGACCCATGTCCGACCCAGCCCACACCCTTGTGAGAATTATTTTGGGGCTTAGATTTATTATTTTATTTTTAGGAGGTTAGTTGGAGAGATTTGGAGCTAGTTTGAGTGTTTTTGGACCCCGAAGCCCAAAACCGAGTTACGGGAGGGCATTTTGGACCTTTGTACATGTAAACCCCCCATTTTTATGTGTGGCCGGACCCCCTACCTACCCATTCCCGATTCCAGCAGCAGCCCCCCCTCTCTTTGTATTCTTCTTCATTTTCCACTTCTTCTTCTTCTTCTTCATTTCTTCTTCTCCACTTCTTCTTCCTTCTTCCTTCTTCCTTCTTCTCCAAGGTGAGTTCCCTCTTCACTTTTCTTCTTTCTTCTTTCATTCCTTCTTTCTTAAGCTAACCCTAATCTTATATTTTCTTTAACCTAGATGTGTGGAGCCTAGACTTTGTGTGGAGGCTAGTTTTGGTGGCTTGGAGCTTGAGGGAGGTGATTTCTAGGGGTTGTGAGACTTTGGCCTTGGGATTCCAACTTCCAAGAGGTAAAACCTAACTTTACCCTTGCTAATTATTTTTATATAGTGTAATTAGTGTTGTAGAACCTTCATAGACCCTAACCCTACCCGTAGGAGGAAGTTGGAACTAGTTTGGGTGAGTTTAGAGACTTTGACATTAGGTTTTGTGTCGAATTCGGGTGGAATCCGAATTTGGCCCAATTTTGGGTGATGTCCTAGGTTAGATGGACCTAGGTAGACGTTGTTGGGTGTCTAGAGGGTGAGTGCATGTCTCCGTTTGGACACAGAAAGTCGTGTCGCGAAGAAACGGGCGTTTCGGGCAAAATTGGGGCTTTTCGTCGTCGCCGATTCTAAGTGCGTGCGCATTTCCACCATGGACCTAGAATCGATACGGGAGTGCATTTTCTAGGATCTAGACATCGTGTAGAGCGCGTGGATAAATTTTGGGCCGATTCCGAGTTCGTTTGTTGTGCGTTTCAGGAGGTTTTCCGAGCCGCGCACCACGTGTTCGTCGAAATGACCGAACGGCCATTTCGACTTGGTTTCCTCGTTTCGGGCTTGTGCGCGCATTGGGTTAGTATCGGGGAGTGTGTGCTAGAGTTTTCGAGTTATATTTTATATATTTTAGGGTATTGGTGAGTGTCGGGGTCGTTGGGCGTGAGTGGGGCGTGTGGTTTGTGTGTCGTTGTGTGTTGTGTTGTGTTAGTGTATATGTATCCATGTATATATATATATATATATATATATATATATATATATATATATATATATATATATATATATGTATGTGTGTTTATGTATATATATTTATATATATATGAGTGTATTTATATCTATGTGCTTGTGTGTGTATATGTCTATGTATATATATATGTATATGTGTAAGTGTGCTTGTGTGTATATGTATATATATTTGAATGTGTGTGTATATATATATATCTTAGAGTGTGTGTGTGTATTGATATATATATATATTTGTATGTGTGTATATATATATATATTAATATAGGTGTTTATATATATGTAGCTAGATATATATATTCATGTGTGTGTGTGTTGTTATGTGTTTTAGTGTGTGTGTGAGTGTGTTAGTGTGTGTTAGAATATAGAGTTGTAGGTGTGTATATATATGTATCTAGTTATATATATATATATATATATATATATATATATATATATATATATATATATATATATATATATATATATATATATGTATATATATATGTATGTATATATATATATAGGATGATATATATATATGTATATATATGGGAGTGTGTGTGTGTGTATGTGAGAGAAAGGGGGGGCAGCCAACTGCACAGCAGCAGCCAGCTGCTGCTGCCTGCACAGCAGCAGGAAGCTGCAGCAGCAGCAGCAAGGCTGCAGTAGCAGCAGCATCATCAGCAAGAGCAGCAGCATCAGCAGTAGCTAGGAGCAGCAGCAGCAGGAATAAGAAGCCCCAGCAGCAGCTAGAATAGCAGGGAGCAGTAGGATTAGTGAGGGAGGTTGAAATATATCAATAGATAGATAGATAATAGTTAGAGTATTAGTTAGATAGATATATAGATAAGTAGATAACTATATAGATATTAGTATTATAGATAGATAAGATATTAGATACATAGATAGATGGCTAGATTAATAGATAGATAGCTAGATATTTAGATAGATAGATACTAGATAGGTAGATAACTAGATACTTAGATATACCTATCTAAGATATAGATATCTATATACCTATAAGTTATATATGTATATATGTGTATAGGTAAGGTAAAGGGTATATATCATATGTGTGTGGATAGCTATATACATAGGTATAACCTACTTAGATATATATAAATATGATAGATATATATATTACCTAGCCTAGATTAATAACTAGGTATATAATTAGTAGCTAGATAGCTAGCTAGAGGGGTTTTAGAGCGAAACCTCAATACTTTGAGATACCGAGATATCTCGATACCTTGAGATATTCAAGGTATTGAGTTTCGAGCGGGGTATTTGAGCATTAGCCTAGGAAATGTCTTGGAGTGATTTTTATATGTTTATATATATATAATTACGCGTGCTAGCATAGGTTTTAGCGGGTTTAGGCGGGGTGCGTGGCCTAGGACGAGGTGTCGGATACCGAGGGTATCCCGGTATCTCGATTAGGCGAGTTTGTGAGTTTAGTAGCTTAATGAGCTCGGTTTGACCTAGAATTTCAGGGGCACCCTAGTTTGACCTAGCTTTGACCATAATTGTCCTCGTTGACCGTACAAGTCAACGTTTGACCTAGTTTTGACCAAGAGTTGACTTTTTAGACCCCGGGTTGACTTTTTGATCCGAATTTCACCGGTTTGACCCGTTCGACCTAGAATAGCCCTAGAAGCCTGTTTTTAATTATTTTATATCAGTTTAAATGCTTAGAACCCTGTTTAATTCTGCTTTTCGCATTAGGTCCTTGCGATACCGGTCCGGATCTCGATCCTCATCAGTTGCTCAGGACATCAGGCGAGTACCTACCTCTGATAGTTTTCATTTCATGATAGCGTTTATATCACCTGTTCTAGAACTGTAATACTTGATTCTGACATATTGTTACACGAGCTGGTACTAGTGGATCCCGTCATGAGATGCTATCCCCCTTACCGTGTTCAACGGGTACTCTATCACGTGTATTTTATCATGTGCTTTGGGTATTGATTCTCATGTGCTATCATGTACTTATTGTGCTCTCGCATTCGTGTGCGCGAGCTATTATCATGTACGTAGCGTGTTGTGGTTGGATCCAATGGTATTAGTGGGGGAGGGGAGTAGTGAGTTGGTTATGTGATCAAAGCCAAACAGTATTCATGTGTATGTCGGTTATGCAACTCACGCATAACGGAGTTATCTTAGTGTTTTTCATGTGCAACCTAAGCCGATCACATAACGAACTTGTGCTCAAGGCACTTAGCTAGTATTCATGTTTCTCACCTGCAGTTACTTTTTCACTACTTGTATCGTTCTTCAGTTTACATTGCAGCTACTTATTGTGCTCCAGCATATATTTATTTCCTGTGCATCTTGATTACTTTTCTATTGCTCGTCATATACACCTTACCATGCATTTGGAGTTGCTTTCAGAGTTATGTACTTCGCTCCAGTCCTGACTGGACATATTTTTTCCAGAGGATCCTGAGGACTATTGCCCGACGTTCTACGGGCCGGGTGTTGACGACTGTTGTGACCCCGTGATCGAGGAGGAGTGTGCCGAGGAGACGCCGATAGCACCCTAGTTAGCTAGGTGGGTTTCCTGGGTTATTTCCAGTGGTTTGTATTTTGGATGACTGTACTTATTCTTTTGTTGCTTGAGATATTGTAGCTATTTGTAGACTTGGACTGTATTATTTTGGATTGTCTTGCTCTCTTGGTTCTGTTTCCTTGTTTATATCATATCGTGTTTTATTTCTTTCCCTAGATTTTGTGATTGAGAGTTCATATATATATATTGCGTGGTTGCCTCCTTTGGGAGAGGATTTTATATATATATTGCGTGGTTTTGCCCTCCTTTTGGAGAGGTCATGCCGGATTTTTCTGTGAGATATAGATATATATGGTTGACCTAGAACGGACATTTACAACGTTCTACCGCCGATTCTGCGGCGTAGGCTGGACGTACCCACGGCTCATGCCCGATTTTCGGGTGCGGGTCGTGACACGTTTTTGGTGGTGGCCCATGCAGGTCTAGTTTTTAGGTTACCTGCAATAGGATATAGGAGATAGGCTGAGAGAGTGTGTGCTCAATCACAACTAGGACCCTTCCTACTTCCTTTTGCTATCTTAATTTTTTTTCTGAAATTGTTTTCTTTTGCAATATTACTGTCCTTCTTTGATGATATCGTTCCTTGCACTATATTGACTTCTTTTGATCTGTGTTCAGGATGCCTCCGAAGACCAGATCTCAGCGCACCGCCCCAGCAGCTGCCACCGAGAGGTCTGCCACCTCTCGACCTGCTCGACTTCCGGCAGCCGCTACCGCTCCACTCGCCACTCCTGCGGTTGAGAGAGCGTCAGTTTCTCTCGGAGATCCCCTTACTCCCATTGATCCGAGAGCCACCCCAGTTGTTCCGGTGGTACCTCCTCCACCACCGCCTGCGCCAGTGGATGCTACGCAGTTGTTCGCATTCTTCTGAGAGATGATGGATGCGCAGCACCGCCAGGCAGATATTATGAGGATGAGCATTGAGAATGCTCGTCAGGTGGCTATGACAGCGGTCGACAGAGTGGCTCAGATCCAGCCACAGCCAGAGCAGGCTCAGTATCCTAGGCCGGGTACTATCATCGATTTTCAGAGGATGCGGCCTAAGGAGTTCTGCAGCACAGAGGGGATCCTGTACGCCGACGAGCATATAGAGGGCATTTTCAGGCTGGCGATGATCCCAGCTAGCATGCAGATAGAGGCAGCGGGCAGCCAGATGTTCGACCTTGCCCTCACTTGGTTCCGCACGGATACGCGGATAGCAGCTCCGGGATTGACTTGGGAGGCTTTTAAGAAGCTTTTCAAGGAGAAGTTCTTCCCGGACGTGGCTCTCAGTGCCTTAGAGAGTCAGTTCGAGGCGCTCGTCCAGGGGAGTATGCTAGTGGACGAGTATGCAGCGGAGTTCTGCCGTCTGGGCAGATTTGTTGAGGGGTTGTCTGAGGCAGCGAAGGCGCGGAAGTTCCGCAAGGGCTTGGTCATGGCGGTCAAGTCCTTGACTAGGAGCGACCGCGAGGCGACCTTCGAGCAGATTGTCAGCGACGCTCAGAGGGCTGAGGATGATTTGGAGCTGAAGACGAAGAGGAGCAGAGATGCTTCAGGAGCAGGTAGCAGTGCAGGCCCAGCCAAGAGGCTATTCTAGCAGACCCAGCAACACCAGGGTCAGGGTCGTGTGCCCTTCCGGCAGGCGCCCCAGCAGCAGAGGCAGGGTCAGCAGCAGGGCCAGAAGCAGCCCATCGTTTGCCCTTTTTGTAGGAAGCCAGGGCACGGATGGGACATATGCAGAAAGAGGCTGGGCAGATGTTTATTGTGTGGCGCAGCAGATCACCAGCTGAAGGATTGTCCTTCAGCGCTTGCCCGTACATCTCAGGGCGGAGGAGCCGCTCAGAGGGCACCAGCCAGAGCACCTGCAGCGCAACAGAGAGGTCAGCCTTTGCAGACTCTGCAGCAGTGGTTCGCCCAGCACCAGCAGCAGCACCGAGGAGGACAGCAGGGGCGAGCTTTTGCCCTGACAGTGGACGAGGTTGAGCCAGTTGGTGATGTTATCTCAGGTTCTGTTCTCCTTGATTCCATTCCAGCACTTGCTTTATTTGATTCCGGTGCTTCCCATAGCTTTGTGTCTGTATCTTTTGCTGTTAGACACCATCTTGTTGCTGAACCTTTAGTTAGACTCTGCAAGATCACGATCGGGGGTGGTATCATCCTAGTTCGTGATGTCTGCAGAGACCGGAGAGTTATCTTGGGAGGCCGGGAGTTGAGTGTGTGCCTACTCGTAATGCCACTTCCGAGCTACGATATTGTACTCGGGATGGATTGGTTGAGTATGCATTGTGCTAGTATAGATTGTCGTGGAGGCAGAGTTTTGTTTAGTCCGCCAGGTGAGCCAGAGTTTCAGTTTGCCAGAGGAGCAGCGGAGCAGACCGAGGGAGTCTTCTGCGGAGCCCTGGTGGTAGAGCCGAGGTCGCTACATCCACTGATAGAGGAGTATATGGATGTCTTTCCGGAGGAGTTGCCAGGGTTACCTCCGGACAGAGATGTGGAGTTCTCTATAGACTTGGTGCCAGGCGCGGAGCCGATATCCCAGCACGTCTATAGAGTCAGCAACAGTGAGCTGATAGAGTTGAAGAAGCAGGTGGATGAGCTTCAGGACAAGGGATTTATCAGATCTAGTTCTTCTCCGTGGGGTGCTCCGGTACTTTTTGTGCCGAAGAAGGATGGGTCGATACGGATGTGTATCGACTATAGGGCTCTGAACAACCTCACAATCAAGAACAAGTATCCGCTGCCGCGTATTGATGATCTTTTTGACCAGTTGAGCGGAGCGAGGGTATTTTCCAGGATTGATCTGAGGACAGGCTACCACCAGGTGAAGGTCAGGAAGGAGGATATTCCGAAGACAGCTTTTCGGACCAGATATGGACAGTATGAGTTCTTGGTGATGCCGTTTGGGTTGACTAATGTCCCGACAGTGTTCATGAATCTGATGAACAAGGTGTTCCATCAGCATCTGGACAGGTTTGTGGTGGTGTTTATAGATAATATCTTGGTGTATTCGAAGACCCCAGAGGAGCACGAGGAGCATCTGAGGATAGTGCTGGAGACTCTCAGGATGGAGAAGCTTTATGGAAAGCTCTCGAAGTGTGAGTTCTTCCTTGACAAGGTTGAATTCCTTGGTCATGTGGTGACTGGAGAGGGTATCTCGGTGGATCCGAGAAAGATCATGGCAGTTGAGGCATGGAGTGCTCCGAGTTCAGTAGCCGAGGTCAGGAGTTTCTTGGGACTGGCAGGCTACTACAGAAGATTTGTTCAGGATTTTTCCCGGATTGCAGAGCCGTTGTCCAGGCTGACCCGGAAGGACGTGGAGTTTGTTTGGTCAGAGGAGTGCCAGATCGCCTTTGATGAGCTGAAGAGGAGGTTGACAACAGCTCCAGTGTTGACGTTGCCATCAGGTTCTGGAGGATTCACTATCTATAGTGATGCATCGGGGAAGGGACTGGGTTGTGTATTGCAGCAGAATGGGAGGGTGATTGCCTATGCTTCCAAGCAATTACGTCCTCATGAGAAAAACTACCCTACCCACGATTTGGAGTTGGCAGCGGTCATCTTTGCTCTGAAGTTGTGGAAACACTATTTATACGGAGAGCGTGTGGAGATCTTCACAGACCACAAGAGCTTGAAGTATGTGTTTACCCAAAAAGAGCTGAACATGAGGCAGAGGAGATGGTTGGAGTTGATGAAAGACTTCAACATATCGTTGCAGTATCATCCAGGGAAGGCGAACGTAGTTGCGGATGCATTGAGCAGGTATCCGGTAGCTATGTGCCTGACTACATATCGTTATCTTCTGGCAGATCTAGAAAGCTTGGGCATTGAGGTGATAGTGCCTGGAGTTGAGATGCAGATGTGGGGACTGCAGATTCAGTCAGAGTTGGTAGACCGGATCAGGGCTACACAGTTTGAGGATGAGTCCCTGAGGAGCATCAGGGAACAGGTTCAGATGGGATTAGCAGACGACTTCACCATTGCTGATGATGGTTCATTGCGGCACGGTACCAGGTTGTGTGTGTCGAGTGGGTCGTTGCGCGAGAAGGTTCTCCAGGAGGCGCATCGATCCCAGTATTCTATGCATCCAGGTGCCAACAAGATGTATAAAGATCTGAGATAGCATGTATGGTGGTACAGGATGAAGCGGGAGGTAGCGCGCTTCGTATCCCGATGCTTAGTGTGCCAGCAGGTGAAGGCGAAGAGGCAGAGACCAGGAGGATTACTCCAGCCGTTACCCATTCCGGAGTGGAAATGGGAACATGTGACAATAGATTTTGTTTCTGGACTTCCCCGTTCTCCAGGCGGGAAGGATGCGATTTGGATCATCGTGGACAGGTTGACCAAATCGGCCTACTTTCTACCATTCAAAGTGGGTATGTCTACAGAGAGACTAGCAGAGATGTATGTGCGCCAGATAGTCAGACTACATGGAGTTCCAGTGAGCATAGTATCAGATCGGGACATTCGCTTTACTTCGCATTTCTGGAGGAGTCTGCAGGCTAGCTTGGGCACCCAGCTCAAGTTTAGTAGTACGTATCACCCACAGACAGATGGTCAGTCAGAGAGGACCATTCAGACACTTGAGGACATGCTTCGGACTTGTGTTTTGGATTTCAGAGGCTCTTGGGAGGATCACTTGCACTTGGTAGAGTTTGCTTACAACAACAGCTACCAAGCCAGTATCGAGATGTCACCTTTCGAGGCGTTGTATGGACGGAGGTGTCGCACTCTGTTGTCATGGGATAATATAGGTGAGAGAGCCTTGCTTGGCCCGGAGATGGTGGTTGATGCAGCGGAAAAGGTCAAGCTCATTAGAGATAGACTTCGGGTGGCGCAGGACAGGCAGCGGCATTGGGCCGATAGCCACCGGAGACCTTTGGAGTTTGAGGTATAGGTTAGAATCTAGATTTTGTTCTTGTGTTTGCTTGTGATTGCTTATTTTAGACTAAGTGCAGAGACCTTGTTTGTGCTAGGTTAGAGATCTGGTGTTCCTGAGAATTTCTCCGACGCGGGGCACTATTCGCTTCGGTGGAGACGGGAAGCTTAGCCCACGTTTCGTCGGACCCTTCCGTATTCTTGAGAGGGTTGGCGCCGTGGCGTATAGGCTTGAGTTGCCGCCTACGCTGGAGGGAGTTCATGATGTGTTCCATGTGTCGCAGTTGAGACGGTATATGGCGGATCCCAGTCACGTATTGGATCACTCGGAGATCGCGGTGGGCCCTACTCTTAGCTATCCAGAGCAGCCGGTGGAGATTCTGGATCGGCGGAAGAAGGTGTTGAGGAACCAGACTATTCCCTTGGTTCGCGTCGCGTGGAGGCATCACTCTCCAGGTGAGTCGACCTGGGAGAGGGAGGATGAAATGCACGAGCGATACCCCTATCTCTTCGAGCCCTGAGGTATGGTTCTTTCTTTGCATTCCGGTCCTAGTTTCGTCTTTTAATATCGAGGACGAAATTATTTTAAGGAGGGTAGACTTGTCACTACCCAATTCTAGAAAATAGGATATTTTTTTTATTTTTATTTGATAAATAGTGTATTGTATTTAATTATTTATATTTATATTTATTTAGTGCTTATTTTATTTTTTTAATGATTATTTTAGGGTTTTGGCTAGCCTGGACCCATGTCCGACCCTAGTGGACCCATGTCCGACCCAGCCCACACCCTTGTGAGAATTATTTTGGGGCTTAGATTTATTATTTTATTTTTAGGAGGTTAGTTGGAGAGATTTGGAGCTAGTTTGAGTGTTTTTGGACCCCGAAGCCCAAAACCGAGTTACGGGAGGGCATTTTGGACCTTTGTACATGTAAACCTCCCATTTTTATGTGTGGCCGGACCCCCCTACCTACCTATTCCCGATTCCAGCAGCAGCCCCCCCCCTCTTTGTATTCTTCTTTATTTTCCACTTCTTCTTCTTCATTTCTTCTTCTCCACTTCTTCTTCCTTCTTCCTTCTTCTCCAAGATGAGTTTCCTCTTCACTTTTCTTCTTTCTTCTTTCATTCCTTCTTCCTTAAGCTAACCCTAACCTTACATTTTCTCTAACCTAGATGTGTGGAGCCTAGACTTTGTGTGGAGGCTAGTTTTGGTGGCTTGGAGCTTGAGGGAGGTGATTTCTAGGGGTTGTGAGACTTTGGCCTTGGGATTCCAACTCCCAAGAGGTAAAACCTAACTTTCCCCTTGCTAATTATTTTTATATAGTGTAATTAGTGTTGTAGAACCTTCATAGACCCTAACCCTATCCGTAGGAGGAAGTTGGAACTAGTTTGGGTGAGTTTAGAGACTTTGACATTAGGTTTTGTGTCGAATTCGGGTGGAATCCGAATTTGGCCCAATTTTGGGTGATGCCCTAGGTTAGATGGACCTAGGTAGACGTTGTCGGGTGTCTAGAGGGTGAGTGCGTGTCTCCGTTTGGACACGAAAAGTCGTGTCGCGGAGAAACGGGCGTTTCGAGCAAAATTGGGGCTTTTCGTCGTCGCCGATTCTAAGTGCGTGCACATTTCCACCATGGACCTAGAATCGATACGGGAGTGCATTTTCTAGGATCTAGACATCGTGTAGAGCGCGTGGGTAAATTTTGGGCCAATTCCGAGTTTGTTTGGTGTGCGTTTCAGGAGGTTTTCCGAGCCGCGCACCACGTGTTCGTCGAAATGACCGAACGGCCATTTCGACTTGGTTTCCTCGTTTCAGGCTTGTGCGCGCATTGGGTTAGTATCGGGGAGTGTGTGCTAGAGTTTTCGAGTTATATTTTATATATTTTAGGGTATTGGTGAGTGTCGGGGTCGTTGGGCGTGAGTGGGGCGTGTGGTTTGTGTGTCGTTGTGTGTTGTGTTGTGTTAGTGTATATGTATCCATATATATATATATATATATATTTATATATATATGTATGTGTGTTTATGTATATATATTTATATATATATGAGTGTATTTATATCTATGTGCTTGTGTGTGTATATGTCTATGTATATATATATGTATATGTATAAGTGTGCTTGTGTGTATATGTATATATATTTGAATGTGTGTGTATATATATATATCTCAGAGTGTGTGTGTATTGATATATATATATATTTGTATGTGTGTATATATATATTAATATAGGTGTTTATATATATGTAGCTAGATATATATATTCATGTGTGTGTGTGTTGTTATGTGTTTTAGTGTGTGTGTGATTGTGTTAGTGTGTGTTAGAATATAGAGTTGTAGGTGTGTATATATATGTATCTAGTTATATATATATATATAGATATATATGTATGTATATATATATATATATATAGGATGATATATATATGTATATATATGGGAGTGTGTGTGTGTGTGTATGTGAGAGGAAGGGGGGGCAGCCAACTGCACAGCAGCAGCCAGCTGCTGCTGCCTGCACAGCAGCAGGAAGCTGCTGCAGCAGCAGCAAGGCTGCAGTAGCAGCAGCATCATCAGCAAGAGCAGCAGCATCAGCAGTAGCTAGGAGCAGCAGCAGCAGGAATAAGAAGCCCCAGCAGCAGCTAGAATAGCAGGGAGCAGTAGGATTAGTGAGGGAGGTTGAAATATATCAATAGATAGATAGATAATAGTTAGAGTATTAGTTAGATAGATATATAGATAAGTAGATAACTATATAGATATTAGTATTATAGATAGATAAGATATTAGATACATAGATAGATGGCTAGATTAATAGATAGATAGCTAGATATTTAGATAGATAGATACTAGATAGGTAGATAACTAGATACTTAGATATACCTATCTAAGATATAGATATCTATATACCTATAAGTTATATATGTATATATGTGTATAGGTAAGGTAAAGGGTATATATCATATGTGTGTGGATAGCTATATACATAGGTATAACCTACTTAGATATATATAAATATGATAGATATATATATTACCTAGCCTAGATTAATAACTAGGTGTATAATTAGTAGCTAGATAGCTAGCTAGAGGGGTTTTAGAGCGAAACCTCAATACTTTGAGATACCGAGGTATCTCGATACCTTGAGATATTCAAGGTATTGAGTTTCGAGCGGGGTATTTGAGCATTAGCCTAGGAAATATCTTGGAGTAATTTTTATATGTTTATATATATATAATTACGCGTGCTAGCATAGGTTTTAGCGGGTTTAGGCGGGGTGCGTGGCCTAGGGCGAGGTATCGGATACCGAGGGTATCCCGGTATCTCGATTAGGCGAGTTTGTGAGTTTAGTAGCTTAATGAGCTCGGTTTGACCTAGAATTTCAGGGGTACCCTAGTTTGACCTAGCTTTGACCATAATTGTCCTCGTTGACCGTAAAAGTCAACGTTTGACCTAGTTTTGACCTAGAGTTGACTTTTTGGACCCCGGGTTGACTTTTTGATCCGAATTTTACCGGTTTGACCCGTTCGACCTAGAATAGCCCTAGAAGCCTATTTTTTATTATTTTATATTAGTTTAAATGCTTAGAACCCTGTTTAATTCTGCTTTTCGTATTAGGTCCTTGCGACACCGGTCCGGATCTCGATCCTCATCAGTTGCTCAGGACATCAGGCGAGTACGTACCTCTGATAGTTTCCATTTCATGATAGCGTTTATATCACCTGTTCTAGAACTGTAATACTTGATTCTGACATATTGTTACACGAGCTGGTACTAGTGGATCCCGTCATGAGATGCTATCCCCCTTACCGTGTTCAGCGGGTACTCTATCACGTGTATTTTATCATGTGCTTCGGGTATTGATTCTCATGTGCTATCATGTGCTTATTGTGCTCTCGCCTTCGTGTGCGCAAGCTATTATCATGTACGTAGCGTGTTGTGGTTGGATCCAATGGTATTAGTGGGGGAGGGGAGTAGTGAGTTGGTTATGTGATCAAAGCCAAACAGTATTCATGTGTATGTCGGTTATGCAACTCACGTATAACGGAGTTATCTTAGTGTTTTTCATGTGCAACCTAAGCCGATCACATAACGAACTTGTGCTCAAGGCACTTAGCTAGTATTCATGTTTCTCACCTGCAGTTACTTTTTCACTACTTGTATCGTTCTCCAGTTTATATTGCAGCTACTTATTATGCTCCAGCATATATTTATTTCCTGTGCATCTTGATTACTTTTCTATTGCTCGTCATATATACCTTACCATGCATTTGGAGTTGCTTTCAGAGTTATGTACTTCGCTCCAGTCCTGACTGGGCATATTTTTTCCAGAGGATCCTGAGGACTATTGCCCGACGTTCTACGGGCCGGGTGTTGACGACTGTTGTGACCCCGTGATCGAGGAGGAGTGTGCCGAGGAGACGCCGATAGCACCCTAGTTAGCTAGGTGGGTTTCCTGGGTTATTTTCAGTGGTTTGTATTTTGGATGACTGTACTTATTCTTTTGTTGCTTGAGATATTGTAGCTATTTGTAGACTTGGACTGTATTATTTTGGATTGTCTTGCTCTCTTGGTTCTGTTTCCTTGTTTATATCATATCGTGCTTTATTTCTTTCCCTAGATTTTGTGATTGAGAGTTCATATATATATATTGCGTGGTTGCCTCCTTTGGGAGAGGATTTTATATATATATTGCGTGGTTTTGCCCTCCTTTTGGAGAGGTCATGCCGAATTTTTCTGTGAGATATAGATAGATATGGTTGACCTAGAACGAACCTTTACAGCGTTCTACCGCCGATTCTGCGGCGTAGGCTGGATGTACCCATGGCTCATGCCCGATTTTCGGGTGCGGGTCGTGACACGCAGACATAGCATCGTCTGAGCCGAGTGGTGGCAGAGCGCTGGCGGAGGCAGAGCGCCGGAGCTGAGGTAGAACACGAGCGGAGGAGGAGAAGGTGTTGTAATTTTTTATTT